>CM022303.1:628082078-628115197 GCA_011799875.1 Thinopyrum elongatum | reverse complement strand
GGTCCACTGGTCAAAGCCCGTCCGTGGAAAGTCATAGGGCTAGATCTCGTGGTCAACCGCTCCAGGGTTAGGCGGGAAGGGGGCCTTGGGGGGTAGCAATGCCACCGGAGCGTCGCACCGGGCCCTCATACATGCGGGGTGGTGTGGTGGTATGTCTGAAGAGGAGGCACGCGTCTCCGGGATGTGGCCCCCCTAACGGACGGCGATGACACAGTAGTAGACGTTCTGCGGTAATGGTGCGGCGTGAGTATTATTAAATACTCGGAGCGCGATAAAATCATGAGTTTTTTACACGACGTGGGCACATGTGGTGTAGGACTGATGGTAATTTTTCATAATTTTTGGTGATGGAGAAGTATCTGAACACTTCCCTCTACGCGGATTGCCCTTAGCGTGTCTACGACTGTGCCCGGCGGCCTCCGGGGGCTAGCATGCCGCCAAATCTTGCGTAGGCGGCCTCTCACAAGTCTGGAAGTGTTGTGGCGGTTGTAAACGCCCGGCACACGTCTCCGGGGTGTGGGCCCCTTACGGACGGCGCCGCCGCCGGAACCTGGAGGGGGGAAACGGACGCGTCGGGTGTACACAGAGGGGATGTTGCTGTGGGCTTGGCCCGGATGTTGCTCCCAGGTGTCCCTATGGGCTGACCTAACACAACCGGTTGGAGAGGTCCACTGGTCAAAGCCCGTCCGTGGAAAGTCAAAGGGCTAGATCTCATGGTCAACCGCTCCAGCGTTTGGCGGGATGGGGGCCCTGGGAGGGTAGCAATGCCACCGGAGCATCGCACCGGGCCCTCATACATGCGGGGTGGTGTGGTGGCATGTCTGAAGAGGCGGCACGCGTCTCCGGGGTGTGGACCCCCTTACGGACGGCGCCGCCGCCGGCACCTGGAGGGGGGAAATAGACGCGTCGGGTCTACACGTAGTGGATGTTGCTGTGGGTTTGGACCGGATGTTGCAACCAGGTGTCCCTATGGGATGACCTAACACAACCGGGTGGAGAGGTCCACTGGTCAAATCCCGTCCGTGGAAAGTCAAAGGGCTAGATCTCGTGGTCAACCGCTCCAGGGTTAGGCGGGACGGGGGCCCTGGGGGGGTAGCAATGCCACCGGAGCGTTGCACCGGGCCCTGATACATGCGGGGTGGTGTGGTGGCATGTCTGAAGAGGCGGCATGCGTCTCCTGGGTGTGGCCCCCCTAACGGACGGTGATGACACAATAGTAGACGTTCTGCGGTAATGGCGCGGCGTGAATATTATTAAATACACGGAGTGCGATAAAATCATGAGTTTTTTACACGACGTGGGCACATGTGCTACAGGACTGATGGTAATTTTTCATAATTTTTGGTGATGGAGAAGTATGTGAACACTTCCCTCTACGCGGATTGCCCTTCGCGTGTCTACGACTGTGGCCAGCGGCCTCCGGGGGCTAGCATGCCACCAAATCTTGCGTAGGCGGCCTCTCACAAGTCCGGAAGTGTTGTGGCGGTTGCAAACGCACGGCACGCGTCTCCGGGGTGTGGCCCCCTCACGGACGGCGCCGCCGCCGGCACCTGGAGGGGGGAAACGGACGCGTCGGTTCTACACGGAGGGGATGTTGATGTGGGTTTGGCCCGGATGTTGCTCCCAGGTGTCCTTATGGGCTGACCTAACACAACCGGGTGGAGAGGTCCACTGGTCAAAGCCCGTCCGTGGAAAGTCAAAGGGCTAGATCTCGTGGTCAACCGCTCCAGGGTTGGGCGGGACGGGGGCCCTCGGGGGGTAGCTGTAACACCCCTGTGTAACTACCACTGTGATCAACTGCTAATATTGCCAAGTCATACCATTTTGCAGTGCCAAGTCACATGGGTTAAGGATCCAATTCAAAATCAATTATGGAAATCAACTCAACTTCAAAAGTGCAAAATAAATTTGCTCAAGCACCTCTGGAAAAAAAATGTTCACTAATTAGCAAATATTCCAAGAGCACACATAAAAATAACACCAGTAGCACTTGGACTAATTAAATGACTTAAACAAATTGAAACAACACCAAAACAGCAATATTAAATCCATTTAAAATCATTTCAATTTAAAATGGAATCCAAATCTGTCCAAACCAGTTTTGGTGAAGGGTAATATCGCATTACATTATTTGGGCCAAGTCCTACATTTTACAAAAGTGCGAAGGTGCCCTAATTAAATCAAAACAGAAAAGAATAAAAGAAAAAGAGAAACAGAAACAGAGAAATAAAAACGAGGCACTGTGCACTGAGCCTTAGTGCACAGTGCCCGGAACTCTGGCCCAGCAGGCCCACCTCACCTCTCTCCCTCGCGCTGTCGCCCTCCCGCTGGCCGAGCCCACGCTCGCCGGCACGTCACCGACACCGACGAAACAGGAGGCGGAGGGGATAAGGGCGACGCCTGAGACATTCCCTTGGCCCCGCCTCATTCTCCCCCTTCTCCTCTCGCTCGCTCCGCCTCTCTTCCCCTTCTCAGATCCGGTGGCCGAGCGCCCCCGTCGCCGCGATCCGTCGCTGCCGTGGCCAACGGCCTTCCCACCTCATCTGAGTGTGCCTGGGAGGAGCGCCGTGGTCGATTATGCCTACCAGAGCAGCTGGAGGGAGCGGAGGAGCGCTGCTTCATCCACGAGCTTCGTCTTCAACCCCGGGTCACCGCTGCTCTTCTTCGTCTCCGGCGCCGCCTCTGCTGCTACTAAACCTACGCCGGGCCACCTTGTGCCTCCCCGGTGAGCTCCGCTACCTTCCCTTCCTTCTGCCCGCTCCCGCGCGCTCGCTAGCCATAGCTTCGCCTGAGCCTGAACCCGCTGCCGCCGACGAGCTCGCTGCCGTGGCCAACGCTGCCATCATGCGCAACCGAGCCCAGCGTCGAGCTCCTGGAGCTTGTGCGAGTCCAACAAGCACGCGTACATGTCTCCCCGTGCCCTCTAGCTCCGATACCATCATCGCCCGAACTACGGCGTCCGCTGCGCTCGTCGCCGCCGTCGCTGTAGGGCTTCTCCGGCGACGCCACCGCCACGGTTGGACGCGGCGTTGAACGCCCGTTCGAAAGAACCCAACCGTGTTCGATTTGACCCAGCGTAGGCGAAATCCGACCCCCTCCCGAGCCGCGCCGACGCTAAATTGGTCGCCGGCGGCGAAACTCCGGCGACGCTGACAAGGCGCCGAAGTGGCAGCCCCCTGTGGGACTGACAGAGGGCCCCACGGGCCCCAGTTGACTGGGTTGACCCAGTCAACTGCTGACTGGGCACCCGTGGGCCACTGACATGTAGGTCCCGCAGCAAATTAATCTGGATTAGGCCTAGTGACATTTAACTAGACTAATTAGTCACTGACATAGGGCCCCACCTAGTTAGTTAACTCTGTTAATTAGTTAGTTAGCCCACTGTCCATGACAGGTGGGTCCCAGACGTCAGAATTGACCAGTCAACGGTCACAGTTGACTGCTAACGTCAGTGTGATGTCATGCTGACGTCATAATCAATTTAGTCAATTCTGTTAATAAAAATAATTCCAGAAAATCAATAAATCTTTGAAAATTAATAAGTTTTAAACCGTAGCTCAGATCGAAAAAGTTAAAACATGAAAGTTGCTCAGAACAACGAGACGAATCTGATCGTGCCATCTATTTCCTTGCCGGTTAGAGAGTGTGTGGTGAGTAGACCAAACAAGAGAGGTAAGAGAAAGATAGGAGGGGAAGAGGGAGATGAGGAAGGAGCGGAGTCAAGGGAGACGAGGAAGGGATAAGCGGGGTCAAGAGTACCGCGAGAGAAAAAGAAGAACAGAGGGGGGGGGGACAGGTGGGAAATGGTAGTTGGCAGGTAAAGGGAGTATTGGGCCGGGTGGCCGGCATGTGAGGATGGAGGGGGAAACGGACACGTCGGCTCTACACGGAGGGATGTTGCTGTGGTTTTGCCGGGATTTTCTCCCAGGTGTCCCTATGGGCTGACCTACCACAACCGGGTGGAGAGGACCACTGGTCGAAGCCCGTCCGTGGCAAGTCAAAGGGCTAGATCGCGTGGTCAACCGCTCCAGGGTTAGGCGGGACGGAGGCCCTGGGGGGGGGGGTAGCAATGCCACCGGAGCGTCGCACTGGGCCTCATTCATGTGGGGTGTGTGTGGTGGCATGTCTGAAGAGGCGGCATACGTCTCCGGGGTCTGGCCCCCATCACGGACGGCGCCACCGCCACCACCTGGAAGGGGGAAACAGATGCGTCTGGTCTACACGGAGGGGATGTTTCTGTGTGTTTGGCCCGGATGTTGCTCCCAGGTGTCCCTATGGGCAGACCTAACACAACCGGGTGGAGAGGTCCACTGGTCAAAGCCCGTCCGTGGGAAGTCAAAGGGCTAGATCTCGTGGTCAACCGCTCCAGGGTTGGGCGGGACGGGGGCCCTCGGGGGGTAGCTGTAACACCCCTGTGTAACTACCACTGTGATCAACTGCTAATATTGCCAAGTCATACCATTTTGCAGTGCCAAGTCACATGGGTTAAGGATCCAATTCAAAATCAATTATGGAAATCAACTCAACTTCAAAAGTGCAAAATAAATTTGCTCAAGCACCTCTGGAAAAAAAATGTTCACTAATTAGCAAATATTCCAAGAGCACACATAAAAATAACACCAGTAGCACTTGGACTAATTAAATGACTTAAACAAATTGAAACAACACCAAAACAGCAATATTAAATCCATTTAAAATCATTTCAATTTAAAATGGAATCCAAATCTGTCCAAACCAGTTTTGGTGAAGGGTAATATCGCATTACATTATTTGGGCCAAGTCCTACATTTTACAAAAGTGCGAAGGTGCCCTAATTAAATCAAAACAGAAAAGAATAAAAGAAAAAGAGAAACAGAAACAGAGAAATAAAAACGAGGCACTGTGCACTGAGCCTTAGTGCACAGTGCCCGGAACTCTGGCCCAGCAGGCCCACCTCACCTCTCTCCCTCGCGCTGTCGCCCTCCCGCTGGCCGAGCCCACGCTCGCCGGCACGTCACCGACACCGACGAAACAGGAGGCGGAGGGGATAAGGGCGACGCCTGAGACATTCCCTTGGCCCCGCCTCATTCTCCCCCTTCTCCTCTCGCTCGCTCCGCCTCTCTTCCCCTTCTCAGATCCGGTGGCCGAGCGCCCCCGTCGCCGCGATCCGTCGCTGCCGTGGCCAACGGCCTTCCCACCTCATCTGAGTGTGCCTGGGAGGAGCGCCGTGGTCGATTATGCCTACCAGAGCAGCTGGAGGGAGCGGAGGAGCGCTGCTTCATCCACGAGCTTCGTCTTCAACCCCGGGTCACCGCTGCTCTTCTTCGTCTCCGGCGCCGCCTCTGCTGCTACTAAACCTACGCCGGGCCACCTTGTGCCTCCCCGGTGAGCTCCGCTACCTTCCCTTCCTTCTGCCCGCTCCCGCGCGCTCGCTAGCCATAGCTTCGCCTGAGCCTGAACCCGCTGCCGCCGACGAGCTCGCTGCCGTGGCCAACGCTGCCATCATGCGCAACCGAGCCCAGCGTCGAGCTCCTGGAGCTTGTGCGAGTCCAACAAGCACGCGTACATGTCTCCCCGTGCCCTCTAGCTCCGATACCATCATCGCCCGAACTACGGCGTCCGCTGCGCTCGTCGCCGCCGTCGCTGTAGGGCTTCTCCGGCGACGCCACCGCCACGGTTGGACGCGGCGTTGAACGCCCGTTCGAAAGAACCCAACCGTGTTCGATTTGACCCAGCGTAGGCGAAATCCGACCCCCTCCCGAGCCGCGCCGACGCTAAATTGGTCGCCGGCGGCGAAACTCCGGCGACGCTGACAAGGCGCCGAAGTGGCAGCCCCCTGTGGGACTGACAGAGGGCCCCACGGGCCCCAGTTGACTGGGTTGACCCAGTCAACTGCTGACTGGGCACCCGTGGGCCACTGACATGTAGGTCCCGCAGCAAATTAATCTGGATTAGGCCTAGTGACATTTAACTAGACTAATTAGTCACTGACATAGGGCCCCACCTAGTTAGTTAACTCTGTTAATTAGTTAGTTAGCCCACTGTCCATGACAGGTGGGTCCCAGACGTCAGAATTGACCAGTCAACGGTCACAGTTGACTGCTAACGTCAGTGTGATGTCATGCTGACGTCATAATCAATTTAGTCAATTCTGTTAATAAAAATAATTCCAGAAAATCAATAAATCTTTGAAAATTAATAAGTTTTAAACCGTAGCTCAGATCGAAAAAGTTAAAACATGAAAGTTGCTCAGAACAACGAGACGAATCTGATCGTGCCATCTATTTCCTTGCCGGAACATCCTACATAGGAGAACTCATAACTCCGGGCCCGAATCCGGTAGATGAATAGTGCACATACACCGGTTAATAAATCCTAGATTAATTCTAAAAATAATTAAAATGACTTGGAGGCATATTTAGGCAACCCTGCACTACATCATAGCATCGCATGCACTGTGTTGCATCTGTTTGCATTATATTTACTTGTTTCCTCCCCCTATTCTCTTTCGGTAGACCCCGACGTTGCCGTAGCTCCTGAGGCAGACGCCGCTCCGGAGTACGAGTACGTCCCCGACGACCCTGCCCTTGCCGTCGAGCAGACAGGCAAGCACCCCCATTTTGAGCATTCCGATATCACCTATTCTCTTCCCTCTTATGCTTGCATTAGATGTTACTGCTGTTGTTACCATCCTATATCTGTTGCATAGCCTATTTAATTGTAGCCTACTATTGATACCTGCCTGTTATCCTAAACTGTTTAGATAGGATGGTTAGAGCCTGATCAGAGACCCACTTGTCCCGACTGCCCCGCTGGACTATCAGAAGACCCGAGCAACGGGATCGAAGATTAGAACCTGGCACCGCACGTCACTTCCCCTAAGATGCTCGACACTGCTGGGTTACTATCGAGTGCCGAGGGTGATACCTCGTCAGCACTTTGATGATAACCTTGCAGGTTAGTTAATCAGTCGTGGTAAGCAAGGGTGATTCCTCCTACACCACCCCCGATATCGACGCCGTCGCGCAGTCTCTCAAGTGTGGACCTTGAGGGTGATTCCTCCTTCGTTCACCTTGATGATAACATCGAGCGGGAATTCCTTCGAGGGTGATTCCTCACGGTTCCCCCTTGGTGTCAGACACACGAAGACTTTGGATACTATGACTGATTACCGAACTTTGATACTAAAGACGGGTCGGCCATGAGGGGTAACCGCGCGAGCATAAATGCGAAGTGATGTGGAGTCGGGTTGACCTGAGAGGTGCCCGCGAGATAACTACGAGGCGTGGCTGGGCATTCTTAGCCCTTGCCGCAAGTCCTCGAGACGGGGCGACGGGGTCACATCGATCATGAGTCTCTGCTCGTTACCGTGCGCTCCTAATCCACTACGGTTTGAATATTTGATCCGAGGGGCCTCTGGCCTGATACCACTAACCATCACGTGGGCATAGTATGGGCGTTCTGCGTCGTATACTTCAGCCGAAGCTTAATGGACGTCAGCAACTGATGCGGCACACGCTGGGTTTGACTGGGAACGCAACCACGCTTGTATAAGGGGTTGCTAGGTCTGCTCACCGGCGGTGCATGTAACGTGCAGGAGTTCCCGGGGCGATGGCCCAAGACCCCTGGGGGCATAGGTTAGTCCGGCGTGCTGACCTCTCTGTTAAGTATTTGGTCGGGTTGCGACGTGTTGCTTAGCCGAGGCCGGGCATGACCCAGAAAAGTGTGTCCGGCCGGAGTTAAGCGAGCGTGGTGGGTAAGTTGGTGCACCCCTACAGGGAAGAAACTTCTATCGATAGCCTGTCCTACGGTAACGGACACTCGGAGTTGTATCCTGTTCGGTACAACTAGAACATGTGATGAGAACTGGATAGTACGGCTCTGGGATTGCTTTCTCGCGGGGAGTCGAGAAAGAATCTCTGGCCGAGGTTGATGAAATTACTGCTACACTTTACATTATGTTGGTATGCTCTCTTCTAATGCTGCGAGACCGCTGGAGATGCTGAAGACGCTAGTCTTCCATAGGACTAGGCTTTCCCCCACTATTCTGGCATTTCTGCAGCCCAGTCCACATATACAGCCCCCTTTGAAAATGTTGCATATGTAGTGTAGATCCTTGCTTGCTGAGTACTTCGGATGAGTACTCATGTTTGCTTTATTTTTCTTTTTCCCCCTTTACTCCTTTTTCGCATCCAGACGACGGAGCCCCGGAGCCAGATACCCCCGTCGACGACCACTACTACTACCAGCCCGGAGAGTAATACTGCTACGAGGAGCCGTCTGACGACCAGGAGTAGGATCGGAGGGTCCAGGGCAGGAGGCCCATGCCTTTTCGATCATAGTTTTATATTGCCCCGCCTCTGTGAAGGCTTATCTCTATGTTCTGTAAAATATCTGTACCCAGATATCTGACGCTTCCGCTGACACTTGTATGCCATCGAGCTATGTATTCGAGCCCTCGAGGCCCTGGCTTGTAATATTAAGCTTGTATGAATTTATTTATGTTTTAGAGTTGTGTTGTGATATCTTCAAGTGAGTCCTTAGGCTTGATCATGTGCATTTGTGTGTATGATTAGTGCACGATTAAGCTGGGGTCATCACAGGTTGGTATCAGAGCTGACTGCCTCTAGGAATCCCCCTATCCAAATCTTTGGCCGAAGTTGAGTCTAGTGGTCGAAAACTGTTTTACTAACCTGGCTGTGTGGGTTACGGGCCCACGTCGCCAACTGGGTGGTATTAGGATCTTTTATTCCTCGTCTTTATTTTGGGAATCTGATCTCTCTTCTATTCGGGTTTAATAAAATTTACTAACACCGACACTTAGGATCCCGATAATTCTATCCACCCGGAGAGCTGGATTCAGTGCGATTTCCCTGTCTTTGATCTGATTAGTCTGATAATCATTTCCTTTCCATTGTTTTGTTTAATCTTTCCATTCGAGATCTGTTATATTTCTCGTCGTCGAATGACAATCCTAAATCTTCTTATTTCAGATGGACCGTCTGTTTCCACCTCGCCCTGCGACACAGCTTGTTCTTCACACCTGTGCTCGAGACGTCCCTGGGATTCCAGCTGTTCTGATCGCCCTCTTGATTGGGCTGGGATACTGCTGGTGCCCCGAGTACATGGTCTACGAGGTTTATCGTGAGTTCAACCAGGAGCAATACTATGCTGATGTTCGCATCTACGATCAGCAGGATGACTTAGACACTGAGCTACACCGTTTTCATGGTATCGGCGTGACGATTGACATGGCAGTCCATGATGCCGCCTACTCTGCTGTCGCACGTCTTCAAGGACAGTTCAGTGCTGACTTGGATGTCTCAGAGTATCGTTACATTCCGTATGCCCCTGTTGGAGATGCTTCTGGATTCTACACAGCTGTCTGTGCCCCTTACGAGCCTCGTCGCTACGATCAGCGAGTTCTGATTCACTGTACTCAGGCTCTGGATCGCACTGTTCGCGCTCTTGCTGTCGAGTTGTTCGCCACTCGAGCACGACTATACGAGGCTATGACGCAGTTGCTACCAGCTGTTCGTGCAGGGATACACCCGGAGCACATTCTTTACCCGAGCAGGACCGAGATGCCATCGGGGATCGATTGGCCTGCTGTGGGAGGTCACACGCCTGCACGTGGACCTCTTCTTACAGTTTGAGACCGGGTTCTGCATCAAAGTGCACATGGAGTGCAGGATCCTTCTGCGACGAGCGTCCGTCGTCCGCACTTGCAGCTACCCCATTTCAGTGGATTTCTCCGACGTTGATGTAGCCTTTGCTATGTCTCGTTGTGTACTTCATTACCGCGTGCCTGCGCGCCACCTAGCATGTCTAGCTTTTGAATTTGCACCGTTATGCTGCCCGAATGTAACCGACTCTGTATGGTTATGTATGACTTAATGACTAATATTAAGCATCTGCTGTACTATTTAAATTCCGTCATGTTACATCATGCATGACGCTTTACACTCGCATTGGCTTCTGCTAAACTACCCCTGTCGATTTAGCAGGATGGCTGACAACAATCCACCACCGCCGCCGCCACCTGACTATATGGCTGCGATAATGCAACAGTTCGAACTCAACCGCCAATTCATGACGGGGATTATGCAGCAATTCCCCCGTCCCAATGCCGACCAGCCGCTACCCTCCATCACCTTGCCAGAATTTATGCGACTAAACCCGTCGTTCTTTCGCAACACAGTCAATCCACTGGATGCCGATGATTGGCTGCGTGACATCTCCCATGAGATGGAGTCTGCTGGTGTCACCCAGGTCAACTATGTCACCTTTGCGACATACCTTCTGAAGGGTCCCGCATCACAATGGTGGGCCACTCACCGACAGACCCTGCCACCTGGTACTGTCATCACTTGGGCAGAATTCAAGATTGCTTTCCGTGCCCGCTATATTCCTCAAGCTGTCATAGCTCGGAAGAAGGCCGAGTTCCGTAACCTCGTACAAGGCAACAAGTCTGTGGAAGTATATCAGCGCGAGTTTTTGGACTTGTCTCGCTACACTGAAGCGGACGTTCCCACTGATGAACTAAGGCAGGAGAAATTCCGCGAAGGGCTGCACCATGACATTCAGTTAGCCCTGCTTATTCAAGACTACCCTGATTTCGCCACCTTGGTGAATAAGGCTATTATGGTCGAGACTGGATTGAAGCAGCATAAAGAAGCGACCAGACGCACTCGTGAGGCGGGCTCATCTTCGGGCTCGTCTTCCCAGAAGCGCCGTATCTGGATCCCTCAGAGTATGTATCGTCCAGCAGCACTAGTTCACAGACCTTCCTATGTTGCACCACGTCTGCCTCCTGCACCGCCAAGGCAGCCTCTGTAAGCTCCAGCACCTCGAGCTCCTGCACCACGTCCTGACAATGGACTCTGCTTTAAGTGTGGCCAGCCAGGTCACCGTGCCAGAGAGTGCTCACAGAGTCAGAATCAACTAGCTCTTCCTTCTGCTGGCCATGGTATTGGCCGTGGTACTCCTCAGCAGCGCAACAACAATGCCATACCTTCTCATGGTCGTGGGCAGTACTACCATGTTAACATGTCTGAAGCTACGGATCAACCTGAAACCGTGATGGGTACACTTCTTGTTAATTCAGTACCTGCATCTGTTTTATTTGATTCAGGAGCGTCGCATTCATTTATGTCAGATAAATTCGCACTCATGCATGAAGTTAAATGTGATATGCTACCCCAAAAGATACGAGTAAATACTCCCGCGGGACACTGTCACACCTCCTTGGTTAGCCCCGATATCGTGGTTAATATCGAAGGGTTGGAGTTCCGAGCATCCCCCATTATTCTCAACTCCTCTGATATTGATCTTATTCTGGGAATGGATTGGTTGAAGGCCCACTACGCCTCAATCAATTGTGCCACTAAAGTGGTACACCTTCTACATCCATCGAACGAGATAGTGAATTATCAAGCTCACCTCACCCAGAACGCCGAGGCTCAGATCTATGCCATGAACGCGTTGAACGCTCCTCCATTTGAGGGGATCGAGAACATCCTAGTTGTCTGTGACTTCCCGGATGTTTTTCTAGAAGAACTTCCCGGAATACCCCCTGCTAGAGCTGTCGAGTTCGTCACTGACTTGAAGCCTGGCACCACTCCCATTGCGAAGCGTCCCTACAAGATGCCTCCGCACCATCTTATCGAGCTTAAGGAAGAAATCGATAAATCCTTAAGGAAGGGTTTCATTCGCCCTAGTTCCTCTGCCTGGGGAGCATCGTCTCTTTTTGTCAAGAAGAAAGATGTAACGAATAGGTTGGTCCAAGATTATCGTCCTATCAACCAGGCAAGCATTCAGAATAAATATCCACTTCCCCGGATCAACGATTTATATGACCAACTCGCTAGATCTTCGGTGTTCTCTAAACTCGACTTGAGGTTGGGTTATCACCAGATCCGTGTCCGTGAAGAGGATATTCCAAAGACCGCATTCGTTACTCGATATGGCTCTTATGAGTACACCGTCATGTCATTTGGCCTAACGAATGCTCCGGCCACGTTCTCCCGCTTGATGAATTACATATTCATGGACTACCTCGACAAGTTTGTCGTGGTATATCTAGACGATATCCTAGTATATTCGAAGAATAAGGAAGAACATGCCGAACATCTTCGCGTTGTTCTGGAGAGGCTTCGAGAGCACAAGTTATATGCCAAGTACTCAAAATGCGAATTCTGGCTTTCTGAAGTGACCTACCTTGGACATGTGATTTCCAAGGACGGTATTGCCGTTAACCCGTAGCGTGTTCAGGCTATCCTTGACTGGATCCCTCTGAAGAATGCCAAGCAAGTCCGAAGCTTTCTCGGTCTAGCCAGTTATTACCGTCGATTCGTCGAGAACTTCTCCAAGATCGCCAAGCCCTTGACTAATCTGCTCCACAAAGGTGTTAAGTTTGAGTGGACAGACAAATGTCAGGAAAGTTTCCAGACCCTCAAGGACAAGCTTACCTCTGCTCCAGTGCTTGCTCCTCCTGATTCTCGAAAGGACTTTGTCATATACTGCGACGCCTCTCGTCAGGGATTAGGCTGTGTCCTAATGCAAGAGCGAAGAGTGATTGCATATGCTTCACGTCAATTGCGTCCGCATGAACAAAATTATCCGGTGCATGATCTTGAACTTGCTGCAGTGATCTATGCATTAAAGTTATGGCGACAATACCTTCTGGGTAATCGGTGTGAAATTTATACCGATCACCAAAGTCTGAAGTACTTGTTCACTCAACCGGATCTTAATCTCCGTCAGCAACGATGGTTAGAAACAATTACGGACTATGACTGCGGTATTTCATATACCCCGGGCAAGGCTAACGTGATGGCCGATGCCCTGAGCCGCAAGTCATATTGTAACAACCTCATGGTTAGGCGAGCTCAACCTCGTCTCTATGCAGAATTGAATCAGCTGAATCTGCGAATTGTTCCCCAAGGTTCTCTTAATAACCTTGTGGTACAGCCAGACCTTCAGAAGGCTGTTTAGGAAGCGCAAGCCAAAGATGCTGAGATTGACCTAATGAAGAAAGAGCTTCACCTTGAGAAGTACCGGGATTTCTCAGTTGCTGAAGATGGAACATTATATTTTCGAGACCGCATCGTAGTACCTCGTTTCGAGCTGATGACCGACAAAGTCATGAAGGAGGATCATTATACACCGTTGTCTATCCATCCGGGTAGCACTAAGATGTATCGCGATCTCTGACAGAGGTACTGGTGGTCCAGAATGAAGCAAGACATTGCTCGATACGTTGCGGAATGTGACGTATGTCGTCGCGTGAAGGCAGAACATCAGAAACCTGCTGGAATTCTTCAACCACTCCCTATTCCTCTGTGGAAGTGGGATAAAGTGCAGATGGATTTCATTACTGGTCTTCCCAAGTCTCAGAAAGGTCACGACACCATTCTTGTCATCGTCGACCAACTTTCCAAGGTTGCTCATTTCCTACCTGTCAAGGAGACTATCACTGCTAGCCAGCTAGCAGAACTGTATATCTCTAGAATCGTTTCACTTCATGGTATTCCGAAGGAGATCAGTTCGGACCGTGGCGGTCTTTTCACGTCCAAGTTCTGGGAAAGTTTTCAAGAAGCTATGGGAACTCACATTACATGGAGTTCAGCTTATCATCCCCAATCCCAAGGCCAAGTTGAGCGCATTAATCCAGTGCTTGAAGACATGCTTCGAGCCTGTGTTATATCCTTCGGTAAGAAATGGGAGGAATCTCTCCCGTATGCCGAGTTCTCTTATAACAACAGCTATCAAGCCAGCTTAAAAATGGCCCCCTTCGAAGTGCTTTATGGATGTAAGTGTCGAACCCCACTGAATTGGTCAGGAACTGGGGAACGACCTCTTGTTGGACCGGACATTATTCAGCATGCCGAAGAACAAGTCAGAATTGTGCGGGAAAATCTCAAGGCGGCTCAGGACCGCCAAAAGAGAAATTATGATCGCAAACGATGGGGTCTGACTTATCAACCAGGTGATCACGCTTATCTTCGTGTCACTCCTATGAAGGGCACCCGTCGTTTCGGAATCAAGGGCAAGCTAGCTCCTCGCTATATCGGTCCTTTCCGCATCGTGGCTAGACGTGTACAGGTGGCTTATAAATTGGAGTTGCCGCCACAATTCTCGCATATTCATGATGTCTTCCATGTGTCGCAACTTCGCAAATGCTTCAAGGAATCTCCGCACCGCGCAGTGGATCACGAGATGCTTCAGTTGCAAGACGACTTATCTTATAAAGAGCATTCGATCTGCATCCTTGATAAAGCCGAACGTTGAACTCGTCAGAAGACGATCAAGTTCCTGAAAGTGCAGTGGTCGAATCATACTGAAGATGAAGCCACTAGGGAACGTGAGGATCATCTTCGGGAAGAATATCCCGACCTCTTTCCTTCTACCTCCTAAATTCTCGGGACGAGAATTGCTTTTAGAGGAGGAGAACTTGTAACACCCCTGTGTAACTACCACTGTGATCAACTGCTAATATTGCCAAGTCATACCATTTTGCAGTGCCAAGTCACATGGGTTAAGGATCCAATTCAAATTCAATTATGGAAATCAACTCAACTTCAAAAGTGCAAAATAAGTTTGCTCAAGCACCTCTGGAAAAAAAATGTTCACTAATTAGCAAATATTCCAAGAGCACACATAAAAATAACACCAGTAGCACTTGGACTAATTAAATGACTTAAACAAATTGAAACAGCACCAAAACAACAATATTAAATCCAATTAAAATCATTTCAATTTAAAATGTTATCCAAATCTGTCCAAACCAATTTTGGTGAAGGGTAATATCGCATTACATTATTTGGGCCAAGTCCTACATTTTACAAAAGTGCGGAGGTGCCCTAATTAAATCAAAATAGAAAAGAATAAAAGAAAAAGAGAAACAGAAACAGAGAAATAAAAACGAGGCACTCTGCACTGAGCCTTAGTGCACAGTGCCCCGAACTCCGGCCCAGCAGGCCCACCTCACCTCTCTCCCTCGCGCTGTCGCACTCCCGTTGGCCGAGCCCGCACGCGCCGGCGCGGCGCCGACACGTCGCCGCCACCGACGAAACAGGAGGCAGAGGGGATAAGGGCGACGCCTGAGACATTCCCCAGGCCCCGCCTCATTCTCCCCCTTCTCCTCTCGCTCGCTCCTTCTCTCTTCCCCTTCTCAGATCCGGTGGCCGAGCGCCCGCGTCGCCGCGATCCGCCGCTGCCGTGGCCAACGGCCTTCCCACCTCGTCTGAGTGCGCCTGAAAGGAGCGCCGTGGTCGACTACGCCTACCGGAGCAGCTGGAGGGAGCGGAGGAGCGCTGCTTCATCCACGAGCTTCGTCTTCAACCCCGGGTCGCCGCCGCTCTTCTTCGTCTCCGGCGCCGCCTCTGCTGCTACTAAACCTACACCGGGCCACCTTGTGCCTCCCCGGCGAGCTCCTCTACCTTACCTTCCTTCTGCCCGCTCCCGCGCGCTCGCTAGCCGTAGCTTCGCCTGAGCCCGAACCCGCTGCTGCCGACGAGCTCGCTGCTGTGCCCAACGCCGCCATCATGCGCAACCGAGCCCAGCGTCGAGCTCCTGGAGCTCGTGCGAGTCCAACAAGCACGCGTACATGTCTCCCCGTGCCCTCTAGCTCCGATACCATCATCGCCCGAACTCTGGCGTCCGCTGCGCTCGTCGCCGCCGTCGCTGTAGGGCTTCTCCGGCGACGCCACTGCCACGGTTGGACGCGGCGTTGAACGCCCGTTCGAAAGAACCCAACCGCGCGTGATTTGACCCAGCGTAGGCGAAATCCGACCCCCTCCCGAGCCACGCCGCCGCTAAATTGGTCGCCGGCGGCGAAACTCCGGCGACGCTGACCAGGCGCCGACGTGGCAGCCCCCTGTGGGACTGACAGAGGGCCCCACGGGCCCCAGTTGACTGGGTTGACCCAGTCAACTGCTGACTGGGCACCCGTGGGCCACTGACATGTGGGTCCTGCAGCAAATTAATCCGGATTAGGCCTAATGACATTTAACTAGACTAATCAGTCACTGACATAGGGCCCCACCTAGTTAGTTAACTCTGTTAATTAGTTAGTTAGCCCACTGTCTATGACAGGTCGGTCCCAGACGTCAGAATTGACCAGTCAATGGTCACAGTTGACTGCTAACGTCAGTGTGATGTCATGCTGACATCATAATCAATTTAGTCAATTCTGTTAATAAAAATAATTCCAGAAAATCAATAAATCTTTGAAAATTAATAACTTTTAAACCGTAGCTCAGATCGAAAAAGTTAAAACATGAAAGTTGCTCAGAACGACGAGACAAATTTGATCGTGCCATTTGTTTCCTTGCCGGAACCTCCTACATAGGAGAACTCTTAACTCCGGGACCAAATCTGGTAGATGAATAGTTCACATACACCGGTTAATAAATCCCAGATTAATTCTAAAAATAATTAAAATGACTTGGAGGCATATTTAGGTAACCCTGCACTGCATCATAGCATCGCACGCACTGTGTTGCATCTGTTTGCATTATATTTACTTGTTTCCTCCCCCTATTCTCTTTCGGTAGACCCCGACGTTGCTGTAGCTCCTGAGGCAGACGCCGCTCCGGAGTACGACTACGTCCCCGACGACCCTGCCCTTGCCGTCGAGCAGACAGGCAAGCACCCCCATTTTGAGCATTCCGATATCACCTATTCTCTTCCCTCTTATGCTTGCATTAGATGTTACTGCTGCTGTTACCATAATATATCTGTTGCATAGCCTGTTTAATTGTAGCCTACTGTTGATACCTGCCTGTTATCCTAAACTATTTAGATACGATGGGTAGAGCCTGATCAGAGACCCACTTGTCCCGACTGCCCCGCTGGACTCTCAGAAGACCCGAGCAACGGGATCGAAGATTAGAACCTGGCACCGCACGTCACTTCCCCTAAGATGCTCGACACTGCTGGGTTACTATCGAGTGTCGAGGTTGATACCTCGTCAGCACTTTGATGATAACCTTGCAGGTTAGTTAATCGGTCGTGGTAAGCGAGGGTGATTCCTCCTACACCACCCCCGATACCGACGCCGTCGCGCAGTCTCTCAAGTGTGGACCTTGAGGGTGATTCCTCCTTCGTTCACCTTGATGATAACATCGAGCGGGAATTCCTTCGAGGGTGATTCCTCAGGGTTCCCCCTTGGTGTCAGACACACGGAGACTTTGGATACTATGACTGATTACCAAACTTTGATACTAAAGACGGGTCGGCCCTGAGGGGTACCCGCGCGAGCATAAATGCGAAGTGATGTGGAGTCGGGTTGACCTGAGAGGTGCCCGCGAGATAACTACGAGGTGTGGCTGGGCATTCTTAGCCCTTGCCGCAAGTCCTCGAGATGGGGCGATGGGGTTACATCGATCGTGAGTCTCTGCTCGTTACCGCGCGCTCCTAATCCACTACGGTTTGGATATTTGATCCGAGGGGCCTCTGGCCTGATAGCACTAACCATCACGTGGGCATAGTACGGGCGTTCTGCGTCGTATACTTTAGACGAAGTTTAATGAACGTCAGCAACTGATGCGGCACATGCTGGGTTGGACTGGGAACGCAACTGCGCTTGTATAAGGGGTTGCTAGGTCTGCTCACCGGCGGTGCACGTAACATGCAGGAGTTCCCGGGGCGATGGCCCAAGACCCCTGGGGACATAGGTTAGTCCGGCGTGCTGACCTCTCTGTTAAGTATTTGGTCGGGTTGCGGCGTGTTGCTTAGCCGAGGCCGGGCATGACCCAGAAAAGTGTGTCCGGCCGGAGTTAAGCGAGTGTGGTGGGTAAGTTGGTGCACCCCTGCTGGGAAGAAACTTCTATCGATAGCCTATCCTACGGTAACGGACACTCGGAGTTGTATCCCGTTCGGTACAACTAGAACATGTGATGAGAACTGGATAGTACGGCTCTATGATTGCTTTCTCGCGGGGAGTCGAGAAAGAATCTCTGGCCGAGGTTGATGACATTACTGCTACACTTTACATTATGTTTGTCTGCTCTCTTCTAATGCTGCGAGACTGCTGGAGATGCTGAAGACGCTAGTCTTCGATATGACTAGGCTTTCCCCCTCTATTCTGGCATTTCTGCAGCCCAGTCCACATATACAGCCCCCTTTGAAAATGTTGCATATGTAGTGTAGATCCTTGCTTGATGAGTACTTCGGATGAGTACTCATGTTTGCTTTATTTTTCTTTTTCCCCCTATACTCCTTAGTCGCATCCAGACGACGGAGCCCCGGAGCCAGATACCCCCGTCGACGACCACTACTACTACCAGCCCGGAGAGTACTACTACTACGAGGAGCCGTCTGACAACCAGGAGTAGGATCGGAGGGTCCAGGGCAGGAGGCCCACGCCTTTTCGATCATAGTTTTATATTGCCCCGCCTCTGTGAAGGCACAACTCTATGTTCTGTAATATATCTGTACCCAGATATCTGACGCTTCCGCTGACACTTGTATGCCATCGAGCTATGTATTCAAGCCCTCGAGGCCCTGGCTTGTAATATTAAGCTTGTATGAATTTATTTATGTTTTAGAGTTGTGTTGTGATATCTTCAAGTGAGTCCTTAGGCTTGATCGTGTGCATTTGGGTGTATGATTAGTGCACGATTAAGCCGGGGTCGTCACAGTAGCAATGAAACCGGAGCGTCGCACCGGGCCCTCATACATGCGGGGTGGTGTGGTGGCATGTCTGAAGAGGCGGCACGCGTCTCCTGGGTGTGGCCCCCATCACGGGCGGCGCCGCCGCCGGCACCTGGAGGGGGGAAAACAGACGCGTTGGGTCTACACGGAGGGGATGTTGCTGTGGGTTTGGCCCGGATGTTGCTCCCAGGTGTCCCTATGGGCAGACCTAACACAACCAGGTGGAGAAGTCCACTGGTCAAAGCCCGTCCGTGGGAAGTCAAAGGGCTAGATCTCGTGGTCAACCGCTCCAGTGTTGGGCGGGACGGGGGCCCTGGGTGGGTAGTAATGCCACCGGAGCGTCCCGGGCCAAACCACCAGCAACATCCCCTCCGTGTAGACGCGACGCGTCCATTTCCACCCTCCAGGTGCCGGCGGCGGCGCCGTCCGTGAGGGGGGCCACACCCCGGAGACGCGTGCCGCCCCTCTTCAGACATGCCACCACACCCCCCCGCCCCCCGCCTCACATTTATGAGGGCCCGATGCGACGCTCTAGTGGCATTGCTCCCCCCCCCCAGGGCCCCCGTCCCGCCTAACCCTAGAGCGGTTGACCATGAGATCTAGCCCTTTGGTTTCCCACGGACGGGCTTTGACCAGTGGACCTCTCCACCCGGTTGTGTTAGGTCTGCCCATAGGGACACCTGGGAGCAACATCCGGGCCAAACCCAACATCCCCTCCGTGTAGACCCGACGCGTCCGTTTCCCCCCTCCATGTGCCGGCGGCGGCGCCGTCCGTGAGGGGGGCCACACCCCGGAGACGCGCGCTGCCTCTTCAGACATGCCACCACACCCCCCCGCATGTATGAGGCCCCGGTGCAACGCTCCGGTGGCATTGCTACCCCCCCAGGGCCCCCGTCCCACCTAAGCCTGGAGCGGTTGACCACGAGATCTAGCCCTTTGACTTCCCACGGACGGGTTTGACCAGTGGACCTCTCCACCTGGTTGTGTTAGGTCAGCCCATAGGGACACCTGGGAGCAAGATGCGGGCCAAACCCACAGCAACATCCCCTCCGTGTAGACCCGACGTGTTCGTTTCCCCCCTCCAAGTGCCGGCGGCGACGCCGTCCGTGAGGGGGGCCACACCCCGGAGACACGTGCCGCCTCTTCAGACATGCCACCACACCCCCCCGCATGTATGAGGGCCCGGTGCGACGCTCCGGTGGCATTGCTACCCCCCAGGGCCCCCGTCCCGCTTAACCCTGCAGCGGTTGACCACGAGATCTAGCCCTTTGACTTCCCACGGACGGGCTTTGACAAGTGGATCTCTCCACCCGGTTGTGTTAGGTTAGCCCATAGGAACACCTGGGAGCAACATCCTGGCCAAACCCACAGCAACATCCCCTCCGTGTAGACCCGACGCGTCCGTTTCCCCCCTCCAGGTGCCGGCGGCGGCGCCGTCCGTGAGGGGCGCCACACCCCGGAGACGAGTGCCGCCTCTTCAGACATGCCACCACACCCTCCCCCCCCCCGCATGTAAGGGCAGGGTGCGACGATCTGGTGGCATTGCTACCCCCGAGGGCCCCCGTCCCGCATAACCCTGGAGCGGTTGACCACGAGATCTAGCCCTTTGACTTCCCATGGACGGGCTTTGACCAATGGACCTCTCCACCCGGTTGTGTTAGGTCAGCCCATAGGGACACCTGGGAGCAACATACGGGCAAAACCCACAGCACATCCCCTCCGTGTAGACCCGATGCGTCCGTTTCACCCCGCCAGGTGACGTCCGTGAGGGGGGCCACACCCCGGAGACGCGTGCCGCCTCTTCAGACATGCCACCACACCCCCCACATGTATGAGGGCCCAGTGCAACGCTCCGGTGGCATTGCTACCCCCCCACCCAGGGCCACCGTCCCGCCTAACCCTAGAGCGGTTGACCACGAGATCTAGCCCTTTGGCTTCCCACGGACGGGCTTTGACCAGTGGACCTCTCCACCCGGTTGTGTTAGGTCTGCACATAGGGACACCTGGGAGCAACATCCGGGCCAAACCCACAGCAACATCCCCTACGTGTAAACCCGACACGTCCGTTTCCTCCCTCAAGGTGCGGGCGGCGGCGCCGTCCGTGAGGGGGGCCACACCCCAGAGACGCGCGCCGCCTCTTCACACATGCCACCACAACACCCCGCATATATGAGGGCCCGGTGTGACGCTCCGGTGGCATTGCTACCCCCCCTCCCCAGGGCCCCCGTCCCGCCTAACCCTGGAGCGGTTGACCACGAGATCTAACCCTTTGACTTCCCACGGACGGACTTTGACCAGTGGACCTCTCCACCCGAATGTGTTACTTCTGCCCATAGGGACACCTGGGAGCAACATCCGGGCCAAACCCACAGCAACATCCCCTCCGTGTAGACCCGACTCGTCCGTTTCCCCCCTCCAGGTGCCGGCGGCGGGGCCGTCCGTGAGGGGGGCCACACCCCGGAACGCGTGCCGCCTCTTAGAAATGCCACCACACCCCCCCCCCGCCACGCATGTATGAGGGCCCGATGCGACGCTCCGGTGGCATTGCTACCCCCCCAGGGCCCCCGTCCCGCCTAACCCTAGAGCGGTTGACCACGAGATCTAGCCCTTTGAATTCCCACTGACGGGCTTTGACCAGTGGATCTCTCCACCCGGTTGTGTTAGGTCAGCCCATAGGGACAGCTGTGAGCAATATCCGGGCCAAACCCACAGCAACATCCCCTCCGTGTAGACCCGATGTCGTTTCCCCCTCCAGGTGCCGGCAGGGTGCGTCCGTGAGGGGGGCCACACCCAGAGACGCGTGCCGCCCTTCAGACATGCCACCACACCCCCCCCCCCACGCATGTATGAGGCCCGGTGCGACGCTCCGGTGGCATTGCTTCCCTCCCAGGGCCCCCGTCCCGCCTAACCCTGGAGCGGTTGACCACGAGATCTAGCCCTTAGACTTCCCACGGACGGTCTTTGACCACTGGACCTCTCCACCCGGTCGTGTTAGGTCATCCTATAGGGACACCTGGGAGCAACATCCGGGCCAAACCCACAGCAACATCCCCTCCGTGTAGACCCGACGCGTCCGTTTCCCCCCTCCAGGTGCCGGCGGCGGCGCCGTCCGTGAGGGGGCCACACCCCGGAGACGCGTGACGCCTCTTCAGACATGCCACCACACCCCCCCGCATGTATGTGGGCCCGGTGCGACGCTCTGGAGGCATTGCTACCCCCAGGGCCCCCGTCCCGCCTAACCCTAGAGCGGTTTACCACGAGATCAAGCCCTTTGACTTCCCACGGACGAGCTTTGACCAGTGGACCTCTTCACCAGGTTGTGTTAGGTCAGCCCACAGGGACACCTGGGAGCAACATCCGGGCCAAACCCACAGCAACATCCCCTCCGTGTAGACCCGACGCGTCTGTTTCCCCCCTCCAGGTGCCGGCGGCTCCGCCGTCCGTGAGGGGGCCCACACCCCGGAGACGCGTGCCGCCTCTTCGGACATGCCACCACACCCCCCCCCGCATTGCTACCACCCCTAGGGCCCTTGTCCCGCCTAACCCTGGAGCGGTTGACCACGAGATCTAGCCCTTTGACTTCCCACGGACGGGCTTTGACTAGTGGACCTCTCCACCCGGTTGTGTTAGGTCTGCCTATGGGACACCTGGGAGCAAACATCGGCCAAACCCACAGCAACATCCCCTCCGTGTAGACCCGACGCGTCCGTTTCCCCCTCCAGGTGCCAGCGGCGGCGCCGCCCGTGAGGGGGGCCACACCCCGGAGACGCGTGCCACCTATTCAGACATGCCACCACACCCCCCGCATGTATGAGGGCCCGGTGTGATGCTTCGGTGGCATTGCTACCCCCGAGGGCCCCCGTCCCGCCTAACCCTCGAGCGGCTGACCACGAGATCTAGCCCTTTGACTTCCCACGGACGGGCTTTGACCAGTGGACCTCTCCACCCGGTTGTGTTAGGTCAGCCCATAGGGACACCTGGGAGCAACATCCGGGCCAAACCCACAGCAACATCCCCTCCGTGTAGACCCGACGCGTCCGTTTCCCCCCTCCAGGTGCCGGCGGCGGCACCGTCCGTGAGGGGGCCACACCCCGGAGACGCGTGCCGCCTCTTCAGACGTGCCACCACACCCCCCCGCATGTATGAGGGCCCGGTGCGACGCTCTGGAGGCATTGCTACCCCCAGGGCCCCCGTCCCGCCTAACCCTAGAGCGGTTTACCACGAGATCAAGCCCTTTGACTTCCCACGGACGAGCTTTGACCAGTGGACCTCTCCACCAGGTTTGTGTTAGGTCAGCCCACAGGGACACCTGGGAGCAACATCGGGCCAAACCACAGCAACATCCCCTCCGTGTAGACCCGACGCGTCTGTTCCCCCCTCCAGGTGCCGGTGGCTCCACCGTCCATTAGGGGGGCCACACCCCGGAGACGCGTGCCGCCTCTTTGGACATGCCACCACACCCCCCCCGCATTGCTACCACCCCTCGGGCCCTCGTCCCGCCTAACCCTGGAGCGGTTGACCACGAGATCTAGCCCTTTGACTTCCCACGGACGGGCTTTGACCAGTGGACCTCTCCACCGGTTGTGTTAGGTCTGCCTATAGGGACACCTGGGAGAAACATCTGGGCCAAACCTACAGCAACATCCCCTCCGTGTAGACCCGACGCGTCCGTTTCCCCCTCCAGGTGCCAGCGGCGGGCCGTCCGTGAGGGGGGGCACACCCCGGAGACGCGTGCCACCTATTCAGAACTGCCACCACACCCCCCCGCATGTATGAGGGCCGGTGCGATGCTCGGTGGCATTGCTACCCCCCAGGGCCCCCGTCCCGCCTAAACCTGGAGCGGCTGACCACGAGATCTAGCCCTGACTTCCCACGGACGGGCTTGACCAGTGGACCTCTCCACCCTGTTGTGTTAGGTCAGCCCATAGAGACACCTGGGAGCAACATCCGGGCCAAAAACCACAGAAATATCCCCCCGGTAGACCCGACGCGTCTGTTTCCCCTCCAGGTGCCGGCGGCGGCGCCGTCCGTGAGTGGGGCCACACCCCCCGGAGATGCGTGCCGACTCTTTAGACAAGCCACCAACCCACCCCCCCCCCCGCATGTATGAGGGCCCGATGTGATGCTCCGGTGGCATTGGTACCCCCCAGGGCCCCCGTCCCGCCTAACCCTGGAGCGGTTGACCACGAGATCTAGCCCTTTGACTTCCCACGGACGGGCTTTGACCAGTGGACCTCTCCACCTGGTTGTGTTAGGTCAGCCCATAGGGACACCTGGGAGCAACATCCAGGCCAAACCCACTGCAACATCCCCTCCGTGTAGACCTGACGCGTCCGTTTCCCCCCTCCAGGTGCCGGCTGCGGCGCCGTTCGTGACGGGGGCCACACCCGGAGACGCGTGCCGCCCTCTTCAGACATGCCACCCACACCCCCTGCTGTATGAGGGCCGGTGCGATGCTCGGTGGACATGCTACCCCCCCCAGGGCCCCCGTCCCCGCCTAACCCTTGAACGGTTGACCACGAGATCTAGCCCTTTGGCTTCCCACGAGGACCAGTGGACCTCTTCACCCGGTTGTGTTAGGTCAGCCCATAGGGACACCTGGGAGCAACATCCGGGCCAAACCCACAGCAACATCCCCTCCGTGTAGACCCGACGCGTCCGTTTCCCCCCTCCGGTGCCGTGCCAGCGGTGGCGCCTCCGTGAGGGTGGCCACCACCCTGGAGAGCGTTGCCGCCTCTTCAGACATGCCACCACACACACCCCGCATGAGAGGACCCGGTGATGCGGCTTCGCGTGTCATTGCTACCCCCCAGGGCCCTCGTCCCCACCTAAACCCTGGAGCGGTTGACCACAAGATCTAGCCCTTTGACTTCCCACGGACGGGCTTTGACCAGTGGACCTCTCCACCCGGTTGTGTTTGTCTGCCCAATAGGGGACACTGGGAGCAACATCCGGGCCAAACCAACAGCAACATCCCCTCCGTGTAGACCCGACGCGTCCGTTTCCACCCTCCAGGTGCCGGTGGCGGCGCCGTCCGTGACGGGGGCCCACACCCCGGAGATGCGTGCCGCCTCTCAGACATGCCACCACACCCCCCCGCATGTATGAGGGCCCGGTGCGACGCTTCGGTGGTATTGCTACCCCCCAGGGCCCCCTTCCCGCCTAACCTGGAGCGGTTGACCCGAGATCTAGCCCTTTGACTTCCCACGGACGGGCGTGACCAGTGGACCTCTCCACCCGGTTGTGTTAGGTCAGCCCATAAGATCACCTGGGAGCAACATCCGGGCCAAAAGCACAGCAACATCCCCTCTGTGTAGACCCAACGCGTCCGTTTCCCCCCTCCAGGTGCCGGCGTCGGCGCCGTCCCTGAGGTGGGCCACACCCTGGAGACGCATGCCGCCTCTTCAGACATGCCACCACACCCCCCCCCCCCCCGCATGTATGAGGGCCCGGTGGGACGCTCCGGTGGCATTGCTAACCCCCCAGGGCCCCCGTCCCGCCTAACCCTGGAGCGGTTGACCACGAGATCTAGCCCTTTGAGTTCCCACGGACGGGCTTTGACCAGTGGAACTCTCCACCCGGTTGTGTTAGGTCTGCCCATAAGGACACCTGGGAGCAACATCCTGGCCAAACCCACAGCAACATCCCCTCCATGTAGACCCGACGAGTCCGTTTCGTCCCTCCAGGTGCGTCCATTTCTAAAAATGGCTGAAGGTAAGGAAGGTAGATGAAGGTGACTATAGGCGGTAAAAATATGAGCATCGGAGGAGGGGCGTGGATTCGGGGATGGGATGCGGGTGGAGTAGGGGGGAAGGGTGGGGGGGAGTGGGAGAGAACGTTCTTGGGAAGCGGGGAATATGGGGGGGGGGTGGTGGGGGTTGGGGTTGTCAGGGGGTGTATGTAGGGTGGGGAGGAGAGATGTGTAAGATAGTGG
Source organism: Thinopyrum elongatum (assembly GCA_011799875.1). Classification (NCBI taxonomy): domain Eukaryota; kingdom Viridiplantae; phylum Streptophyta; class Magnoliopsida; order Poales; family Poaceae; genus Thinopyrum; species Thinopyrum elongatum. The sequence goes on along the minus strand of CM022303.1, from coordinate 628,089,624 downwards.
GCAGTATACAGTGGGAGGGGGAACAAGGGGGAGGGGATAGGGGGGGAGGTGGGGGGGAAGTCTTGACTCCCCCATCCGCTTTTACGGCCTTCCATAGGGCGGATAGGGCCACACCCCGGGACGCGTTCCGCCTCTTCATACATGCCACCACACCCCCCACATGTTGAGGTCCCGTTGCAAACTCTCCGGTGGCATTGCTACCCCCCAGTGCCACGCCGTCCCGCCTACCTAGAGCTCTTGACCACGAGATCTAGCCCTTTTGGCTTCCCCACGGACGGGCTTTGACAAAATGGACCTCTCCCCACCCGGTTGTGTTAGGGCTGGCCCTAGTACACCATGGAGCTAGCAATCCGGGCCAAACCCACAGCAACAATCCACTCCGTGTAACCCCGACACGTTCCGATTCCCCCCCCTCCCAGGTGCCGATTGGCGGCGCCGTTCCTTGAGGGGGGCCACACCCACCCTAGACGGAGACGAGTGTCGCCTCTTCAGACTGCCACCACACCCACCCCCCCCATGTATGACGCCCGGTGCAAAACGCTCCTGTGGCATGCTACTCTCTCCCGAGGTCCCCCGTCCCCGCGTCCCCTGGGAGCGTTTTTGACCACCGGATCTATCCCTTGACTCTCCCACGGCCGGGCTTTTGACACAGTGGACCTCTCACCGATTTGTTGTCCGCCCATAGGGACACCTTGGCGCAACATCCGGGCCATACCCACAGCAACATACCCTCACGTGTAGACAGCGACCTTCCGTTTCCCTCCCCCCCTCCGGTCGCCGGCGGCGGCTGCCCGTCCTGATGGGGCCACACCCCGGAGACGCGTGCCGCTCGTCAGACCTGCCACCACCCCCCCCCCCCGACCCCCCCGCCCGCCGCATGTTTTTTTAATGACGGCCGCGGGTGCGACGATCCGGTGGCATTGCTACCCCCGAGGCCCCACGTCCCCTAACCCGGAGCGTTGACCCCACGATATCTAGCCCTTTGAACTTCCCCACGGACGGGCATTTGACCAGTGGACCTCTCCACACCGTTGTGTAGGTCAGCCCAGAGGACACATGGAGCAACATCGCGGCCAAAACCAACAGCCACATCCCCTCCGTGTAAGAACCCAGCACGTCATTTCCCCCCCTCATGCCGGCGGCGGCCCGTCCGTGAGGGGGCCACACCCCGGAGACGCGTGCCGCCTCTTCAGAATGCCACCACATACCCCCGCCTGTATGAGCCTTGCACTCCTGGCTTGACCCCCAGGGCCCCCCGTCCCGCTAAACCTCGGAGCGGTTGACTCAGGATCTAGCCCTTTAGACTTCCCATCGGACGGGCGTTGACACAGGACTCTCCAACCCGGTTTGTAGGTCAGCCCATAGGGACCACCTGGTTTAAGGGGCGGAAAGGGGGTGGGGCACATCCGTGGCCAGTAACCACAGCAAATCCCTCCGTGTAACCTCACGCGTCCGTTTCCCCCCCTCCAGGTGCCGGTGCGCGCCGTCCGGAGGGGGGACAACCCGGAGTACTGGCTGCCGGCCTTCTGTCAGGACATGCCACCACAACCCCCCCCTCACCCCTCACCCATGGTATCAGGCCGGTGCGATCCGATTATTGGTGGTGGCATTGTGCTACCTCCCCGAGGCCCCCGTCCAGGCCTAACCCTGGAGCGCGTTGACCACGAGATCTAGCCCTTTGACTCCACGGACTGCTTTGACCAGTGACCTCTTCCAACCGGATTGTTAAGGTCAGCCCATAGGGAACCCTGGGAGCAAACATCAGGCCCAAACCCAACAAGCAACATCCCTCCGATGTAGGCACCCGACGCGTCGCTTTCCCCCTCCAGGTTGCCGGGTCGCGCCTAGGCGGCCCACACCCCGGGAGACGTGCCCCGCCTCGTTCAGACATGCCACCACACCCCCCCACATTTGAGGACCCGTTGCAAACGCTCCGGTGGCATTTGCTAGCACCCCCCCCCCCCGCCCAGGGCCCCCGTCCACCGCTAACCCAAGAGCGGTTGACCACACGACGATCTAGCCCTTTGGATTCCCACGTTACGGGCTTTGACCAGTGGACCTCTCAACTCGGTGGTGTTAGGGTCTGCCCATAGGGAGCACTGGGAGCAACATCGGGTCCAAACAACAACAGACATCCCTCCGTGTAGACCGACGCGATACAGTTTCCCCCCTCCAGTTGCAGGCGGCGGCGGCGCCGTCCGTGGGGGGCCACACCCCCGGAGACGAGCGCGTCGCCTACTTCTAGACATGCCCACCACATGACCCCCCCGCAGTGTATGGACGGGCCCGGTGCATGACCCAGTGGCTTTGCTACCCCCGAGGGCCCCGTCCCGCGTAACCGGGAGCGTTGACCACGAGATCTAGCCCTTTGACTTCCCGGACGGTTTGACCAGTGGTACCCTCTCCAGCGTTTGTTAGGTCACCCCATAGGGACACCTGGGAGCCAATGCGGGCAATACCCCAGCACAGCCCCTCCGGTAGTACCCCGCCCGTCGTTTCCCCCTTCCCCCCTCCAGGTGGCCGCGCGGCGGCGCCGGTCATGAGGGGGGCCCACCCACACCCCGGAACTGCGGCCCCTCTTGCAGCATTGCCACCACAACCCCCCCCCCAGTTATGAGGGACCGGTGCGATGCTAACGGTGGCATTGCTGCACCACCCCATAGGCCCCGTCCCACCTAAGCCTCTGGAGCGGATTTGACACGAGATCTAGGCCCTTTGACTTCCCACGGCAGCGGTTTGAACCAGTGGCCCTCTCCACCTGGTTGTGTTAGGTCCACGCATAGGACTAGACGATAACCTTACTACCGCGCAATATCGGGCCAAAACCCACAGCACACATCCGCTCCTGTAGACGTACGCGTCCGTTTTCCTCCCCTCTCAGGTGCGCGGCGGCGGCCTGCCGTCGTTGAGGGGGGCCACACACCCCGGGGAGACATACTGTGCCGCCTCTTCAGACATGCCACCACCCCCACCCCCTCCCGCATGTATAGGGCCCGATGCGATGACTCCGATGGGCATTGCCTACCACCACAGGGCCCCCGTCCCCCCGTAACCCTGGAGCTTGACCACCCGAGTCTAGCCCTTTGATCTTTCCCGAGACGGGCTTTGACCAGGATTGGATCGCTCCACACGCGTTGATGTCTAGGTCATCACCATAGGGACACAACTGGGAGCAACATCCGGGCAAACCAACCCACAGCAACACCCCTCCGTGTAGACCCGACGCGCCGTTTCCCCCCGCCCAGGTGCCGGGGCGTCCGTAAGGCGGGCCACACCACGGAGACGTGGCCGCTACTTCAGACATCCACCACCACCCCCCCCCCCCATGTATCAGGGCCTCGTTGCAACGCTGACCGGGTGGCATTGCTGACCCCCCCCCCAGGGCCACCGTCCCGCCTAACCCTAGGCACGCTGGTTGACCAACGGATCTAAGCCCCTTTGGACTTCCCCGGAGTGCTTTGCCAGTGGGACCTCTCCACCACGGGTTGTGTTAGGGGTGCTGCCCAAGGGACACTTGGGAGCCAATCGTGCCAAACCCACAGCCAAACATCAATCCGTTATACCGACACGTCAGTTTCCCCCCTCCGGTGCACGGTGGCGGCGCGCCCGTGAGGGGGAGCCACACACCCCGGAGACTAGTGCCGCCTCTTCATGACCTGCCACCACACCCCCCCCCCCCCCCATGTTATCGACGCCCGTGCAACGATCGGCGTGCATTGCTACCCCCGAGTGGCCCGTCCCGGTAACCTGAGCGTTGACCACTGAGTCTAGCCCTTTGACTTCCCACGGCCGGGCTTTGACCAGTGGACCTTCTCCACCCCGATTGTGTTAGGTCAGCCCATTAGGGACACCCTGACCTCGGCACCCACAGCATCCCTCGGCAACCCAGCAGCGCACAGTACGGCGCGGCCGTCCGGGGGCCCACCGGACTGCCCCCTTCAGGCAGCCACCACACCCCCCACAATTATGAGTGGCCCGGTGCAAGCTCTCCGGTGGCATTGCTACCACACCTAACCCCTCCCCGGCCCCCTCCCGCCCCTAACAGGAGCGGTTTGAACCACGAGATCAGTCCCTTTGACTTCCCACGGACGGGTTGACTAGTGGACCTCTCCACTCGATTGTGTCTCGTGCCCTAGGGACAACCTGCAAATGAAGCAACATCCGGGGCCTACCCCACACATCCCTCCGTGTAGACCCGACGCGTCCGTTTCCTTCCCCTTCCAGTGTGCCGGCCGCAAGCCGTCCGTGAGGGGGCCACACCCCGAGACGCGGCCGCCTCTTGACATGCCACCCCACACCCCCCACCCGACATTATGAGTGGCCGGTGCATGCTCCGGTGGCATTGCTTACCCCCCCCAGGCCCCCGTTCCCACTAACCCTGGAGTCGGTTGACCACGAGATCTAGCCCTTTGGACTCCCACGGACGTTTGACCGTGGAACCTCTCACATGGTTGATGTTTAGTGGTCAACCCATTGGGACACCTGGTGGAGCAATATGGTGCCAAAACCACAGCAAATACCCCTCCGTGTGACGCGACGCGGTCCGTTTCCCCCATCCAGTGCCGGCGGTGGCGCCGTCGTCGAGGGGGCCACCCCCGAGAACGGGTGCCGGCCTTTCAAGACATGCCACCACCACCCCCCGCATTGTATAGAGGCCCGTGCGATGTCCTCGGTTGGCATTGTCTCCCCGACCCCCGAGGTCCCGTCCGCGCTAAACCCGGAAGCGGTTTACCACGAGATCTAGCTCTTTGACTTCCCACGGACCGGGCTTTGTACCAGGGGGACCTTCCACCCGGTTGTGTTAGGTCCAGCCCATAGGGACACCCTGGGAGCCACATCCGGGCACAAACCCACAGCACATCCCCTGTGTAGACAGCGACGCGGCCGTATTCCCCCCCTCAGTCGGCGGGGTGCCGTCCAGTGAGGCGGGCCACACCCGGAGACGAGTTGCCGCCTGTCTTCAGACATGCCACCCCCCCCACCCGCAATGTATGGCCCGGTGCGACGTCCGGTGGCATTGCTACCCCAGGGCACGACCGTCGCCGCCTAACACCTAGAGCGCTTTGACCACGAGATCTGCCCTTTGGCTTTCCCCACGGAGGGCTTTGACAATGTGGACCCTCTCACCCGGATTGTGTTCGAGGCTGCCCCATAGGGACACCATGGAGAGCAATCCGGGCAACCCACACGACATCCACCCTGCTAGACCCGACCGTCCATTACCCCCCGTGCCGACGCAGGCCGTCCGTATGGGCACCCCGGAACGACGTTCGCCTCTTCAGACATGCCCAACCACCCCCCCGACATGTATGACGGGCCCGGGGTGCAACGACTCCGGTGGCATTGCTACCCTCCAGGGCCCCCGGTCCCCTAACCCTGAGAGGCGGTTGACCACGAGATTATACCTGTTGCTTCCCACGACGGGCTTTGACCAGATGACCTCTCCACCGTGTGTAGGGTCGCCCATCAGGGACACTGGGAGCTACACATCGCAGGCCAGACACGAGCAACATCCCTCGTGTAGACCCGCACCTTCCGATCCCCCCCAGTCAGGTGCCAAGGTTGAGCGGCGCCGCGTCCGTGAGGGGGAGACACCCCGAACGCAGTGCGCCTCGTCAGACATGCTACCACACAACTCCCCCCCCCCCCCCCCCGCATGTATGACGGCCCGGTGCCGACGATCCGTTGGCCATTGCTACCCCCCTCGGGCCCCGTCCCGCGTAACCCTGGAGCATTGACCACCGAGATCTATCTCTTTGACTTCCACGGACGCGGACTTTGACCAGTGGACCCTCTCCAACCGATTGTGTGTAGGTCAGCCCATAGGGGACACTGGCGAGAACATCCGGGCCATCACCCACAGCAACATCCTCCCCCCCGTTAACCGACGCGTCGTTTCCCCCTCCAGGTCCGGGCGGCCGGCGCCGTCCGTGAGTGGGGCAACACCCCGCGAGACGCATGCCGCCTCTTCAGACTGCTCACCACACCAACACCCCCCGCATGGTATGAGGCCCGGTGAGAGCGTCCGAGTGCATTGCTACCCCCCCAGGGCCCCCGTGTTCTCCGCTGAACCTGGAGCGGTTGACCACGAATCTAGCCCTTGGAACTTCCACACGACGGGCTTTTTTGACCAGTGGACCTCTCCACCGATTGTGTTAGGTCAGCCCATAGGGACACTGGGAAGCAACAATCAGGACCAAATACCCACAGACATCCCTCCGTGTAGACCCGAGCAGCCCGTTTCCCCCCCTCCCCGGTGCCGGCAGAGGGCGCCGTCCTGAGGGTTGCCACACCCGCGAGGACGGTGCCGCCTCTTAAGACTGCCACCAACCCCCCCCCCCACCCCCCACCACGCTAATCATGAGGACCGTGCATGCTCCGGTGGCATTGCTACCCCCGCAGGCCCCCGTCCCCCAACCCAGAGCGGTTGACTCACGAGATTAGCCTTGCTTCACGCGACGGGCGTTGACCCTATGGACCTCTCTACTCCCTGGTTGTGTTGGTCACCTTCCCAATAGGGACACCGGAGCCAAACATCCGGGCACAAACCACAGAACATCCCTCCTGTACGGACCCTACGCGTTCCGTTTCCCCCCCCCGCCCTCAGCCGGGCGGCCGTCGTAGGCGGGCCACACCCTCAGAACGCGCGCCGCCTCTTAGACATGCCCCCACACCACCCCCCGATGTATGGGCCCCCTGTAGCAAACGCTCCGGTGGTCATTGCTACCCCCAACCCCTCCCCAAGACCCCTAGCCCCGTCCCCCTAACCTGGACGGTTGACACGAGATCTCCCCTTTGGCTTCCCACGGACGGCTTGACCATGGACCTCTCGACCCGGTTGTGTTAGGGCTCAAGCCCATATGGACACCTGGAGCAACATGCGGGCCAAACCCCACGCAACATCCCCTCCAGTGTAAAACCGACACGATCCGTGTTCCACCCCATGGTGCGGGCTGCGGCGCCGTCCGTGAGGGGGGGCCACACCCGGAGACGGTGCCGCATCTACTTCAGACATGCCACCAAGCCCCCCCGCATGTATGAGGCCCGGGGTGCGACGCTCCGGTTGGATTGCTACCCCCCCCTGAGGTGACCTCCGTCCCGCTTTTTTACCCGTGGAGCGGTTGAGCACGAGATCTCAGCCCTTTGACTTCCCAACGTACGGGCTTTTGACATAGTGGAATCTCCAACCGTGTGTTAGGTCAGCCATAGGGACACTCTGGGAGCAACATCGGGGCCAAACCCACCAGCAACATCCCCTCCGTGTAGGCCCCGCCCGTCCGTTTGTCCCCCCTCCAGGTGCGGCGGCGGCAGCCTCCGTAGAGGGGGGCACACCCCCGGACGATGCTGCCGCCTCTGCAGATCCACCCCCCGCCCCCCCCCCCACCCCGCATTTGTGGGCCCCGGTGCGATGTCGGTGGCCATTGTCACCCCCCGTGGCCCCGCGTCCCAAGCTAACCCGGAGCGCGGTTGACCACGAGATCTAGCCTTTGACTTCCCCGTACGGGCCTTGACCAGGACCTCTCCACCCGGTTGTGTTAGGTCGCCC
>CM022303.1:627725228-628082053 GCA_011799875.1 Thinopyrum elongatum | reverse complement strand
TAACATAACCGGGTGGAGAGGTCCACTGGTCAAAGTCCGTCCATGGAAAGTCAAAGGGCTAGATCTCGTGGTCAACCGCTCCAGGGTTAGGCAGGACGGGGGCCCTGGGGGTAGCAATGCCACCGGAGCGTCGCACCGGGCCCTCATACATGCAGGGTGGTGTGGTGGCATGTCTGAAGAGGCGGCACACGTCTCCGGGGTGTGGCCCCCCTAACGGACGGCGATGACACAGTAGTAGACGTTCTGCGGTAATGGTACGACGGCGTGAATATTATTAAATACTCGGAGCGCGATGAAATCATGAGTTTTTTACGCGACGTGGGCACATGTGCTATAGGACTGATGGTAATTTTTCATAATTTTTGGTGATGGAGAAATATCTGAACACTTCCCTCTACGCGGATTGCCCTTCGCGTGTCTACGACTATGGCCGGCGGCCTCCGGGGGCTAGCATGCCGCCAAATCTTGTGTAGGCGGCCTCTCACAAGTCCGGAAGTGTTGTGGCTGTTGCAAACGCCCGACACGCGTCTCCGGGGTGTTGGCCCCCTCACGAACGGCGCCGCCGCCGGCACCTGGAGGGGGGAAACGGACGCGTCGGGTCTACACGGAGGGGATGTTGCTGTGGGTTTGGCCCGCATGTTGCTCCCAGGTGTCCCTATGGGCTGACCTAACATAACTGGGTGGAGAGGTCCACTGGTCAAAGCCCGTCCGTGGAAAGTCAAAGGGCTAGATCTCGTGGTCAACCGCTCCCGGGTTAGGCGGGACGGGGCCCTGGGGGGGGTAGCAATGCCACCGGAGCATCGCACCGGGCCCTCATACATGCGGGGTGGTGTGGGGGCACTTATGAAGAGGGCAGCGCGCGTCTCCGGGGGTGTGGCCCCCTCACGGAGGGCGCCGCCGCCGGCACGTGGAGGGGGAAAGGAGCGTGGGTCTACACGGAGGGGATGTTGGGTTTGGCCCGATGTTGCTCCAGGTGTCCCTATGGGCAGACCTAACACAACCGAGTGGAGAGGTCCACTGGTCAAAGCCGTCCGTGGGAAGCCAAAGGGCTAGATCTCGTGGTCAACCGCTCTGGGTTAGGCGGGCGGGGGGGCCTGGGGGGGTAGCAATGCCACCGGAGCGTCGCACCGGGTCCTCATACATTGTGGGGGGGTTGGTGCATGTCTGAAGAGGCGGCACGCATCTCCGGGGTGGTGGCCCCCTCACGGACGCCGCCACCGCCGCACATGGAGGGGGGAAACGACGCGTCGGGTCTACACGGAGGGGATGTTTTTGGTATGGCCCGGATGTTGCTCCCAGGTGTCCCTATGGGCTGACTAAACACACATCGGTTGGAGAGGTCCACTGGTCAAAGCCCGCCGTGGGAAGTCAAAGGGCTAGATCTCGTGGTCAACCGTAGGGTAGCGGGACGGGGGCTGGGGGGTAGGAATGACCGGATCGTCGCAACGGGCCTCATACATTGGGGGGGGGGTGTGGGTGGCATGTTGAAGAGGCGGCACTCGTCTCCGGGGGGTGGCCCCCCCACGGACGGCGCCGCCACCGGCACCTGGAGGGGGGAAACGGACGCGTCGGGTCTACACGGATTGGATGTTGCTGTGGTATTGGCCCGGATGTTGCTCCCAGGTGTCCCTATGGGCTGACCTAACAAAACCGGGTGGAGAGATCCATTGGTCAAAGCCCGTCCGTGGGAAGTTAAAGGGCTAGATCTCATGGTCAACCGCTCCAGGGTTTGGCGGGACGGGGGCCCTGGGGGTAGCAATACCACCGGGGGAGTGTGGTGGCATGTCTGAAGAGGCGGCACGCGTCTCCGGGGTGTGGCCCCCCTCACGGACGGCGCCGCCGCCGGCACCTGGAGGGGGGAAATGGACGCGTCGGGTCTACACGGAGGGGATGTTGCTGTGGGTTTGGCCCGGATGTTGCTCCATGTGTCCCTCTGGGCTGACCTAACACAACAGTGTGGAGAGGTCCACTGGTCAAAGCCCGTCGGTGGGAAGTCAAAGGGCTAGATCTCGTGGTCAACCGCTCCAGGGTTAGGCGGGACGGGGGCCCAGGGGGGGTATCAATGCCACCGGAGCGTCGCACCGGGCCCTCATACATGCGGGGGGTGGGTGTGGTGGCATGTCTGAAGAGGCGGCACGCGTCTCTGGGGTGTGGCCCCCCTCACGGACGGAGCCGCCGCCGGCACGTGGAGGGGGGAAACGGACGCGTTGGGTCTACACGGATGCAGACTGCCAATAAAAAACACCAGCATCCATCTAGGAAAACAAACGATTACGCTGAAACCTTCACTGCCCGGAAACCGGACAGGTGCCCGGGCACCGAAAGTTTCAGAGTAATTGTCCGTTTTCCTAACAAAAGTCTAATGAATACCGGAGATTGCTTCGTTTGGATTAGCCAAGTATTTAAAGTGGTAAAATTGCTCTTCCTTTGGCGATGTGGTACTATTTTTCAGTTTTCATATACTATCTATGCTGCTGCAAAAAAAAAGATGCCATCTATGCCGACGGCATAGCCGTCGGCATAGGTTGCCATGTTGCATCTTCACCTATGCCGACGGCTATGCCGTCGGCATAGATCTCCTTATCCACTCGGGGGCGAGCCACGGCCACTCATTCTCCTCCCCCCCGTGCCTCTCCACACCCGCCTCCACCCGTGCTGCTCCCCGCCGCCCGCCGCCGCTGCCGCTCCACCGGCGCCCCACCCCGCCTCCACCACGACCCTCTCCGCCCCCTCCTCGCGTCGCCGCCGAAACCACCTCGACTCCACGCCGACGAGGCCACCACTCGCCCCACCCGCGCTCGCCGCCGCCGCCCACTCCACCTCGTCCCCTGCCGTCGCCGCCACCCCAGACCACCACCACCCCACCCCCCCGTCACCCCCGTCCGCCCTGCACCGGCCCCGGCCCCGTCCACATCGCTCCGACCCCGCCCCCTCCCTCTCCTGCTCGCGCCTCCGCCGGCCTTCGCCCCGCCGGCCCGGGCTCGGAGACCCCCTCCGTCGACGTCGTCGACGCCGCCCTGACCCCGCCCCCTCCCGCAGCCGCCCCGACCCTGGTGAGCCTTCTCTTTTTTTTCATTTTTTCATTTGTTAGATGAATGCCACTGTTAGATGCATGAATGGATATTAGATGAATTGATATTAGATGCATATGCTAGATAGATGGATAATTTTTTTGTTTTGTGTAGTTTTATTAGGTTTTTAGATACATAGTAGATAGTTTTTATTAAGTTTGTCAATGAATGTTTGTCAAGTTAACAAATGTTTTAGTTTCTAAAATATAGATGAATAGATGTTGGTTAAGTTTGTGATAGAGGGATGGATATTGGTCAAGTTATAATTTGGTCAAGTTAGTGTTAGGTCATGTTGATTCATAAGAAGCAATTCGAGACACTTAGTTTCTAAAATAGATAACGAAGCTTTTTTTGCAATTTGACACGTTGTTTCATGTTGATGCATAATGTTGTGCCAGTGCTTAATGTGAGGTGATAACCTAATTTTTTTTCACTCGGTGGAACTAACAGGATTTGTGTTGTTCAATCTTCGTGGAGTGATCGTCGATGTTGGAGGTGTTGGTCCACGATCATCCCTCTCCTTTGATCGACTACATCGTCTACATCGGAGGGTGAGCAACAATTTCATGACCACGTCCGCTTTTTTTCCATGTCAGTAGATTAAATTTTCACATCAAGTCGCATAACCTAGGCGTCTCCCGTCCGAAAGGGTTGCATCGATAAATATGCATTCAATTGCATATTTATCACCGCAGCTCTTTCGGATTGTCCAGCATTTTCCATGGACAGCCCGAGGATGTGTAGATTGGGTACGTTTTCCATGCTCTACCCCATTCCGAGACAGGATTTTGGCGGTGCCTCCCCGTTGTTCTCCGGATGCACATTCTCCTAGCATTTTGCCAAGACGTGTATTTGGAGAACAGCGGGGAGGTGCTGCCAAAATTTTGTCTCGGAATGGGGTAGAGCATGGACAACGTACTCAATCTACACATTCTCGGGTGGGATTAGGACCCATCTTTACCTATTAGAGATGTAGGTGGATTAAATGTCGTTTCTCGTCAAACCTGTAAAAATAAAATATTGATGTGAGTAATTTAAATGAATCCTTAATTTTTTTGTGTGGCTTCCAATAAAGCAGAGATGGCAGATAATCAGTGGATGTATAGTGAGTTTTTCCGTCGGAATCAAGTAACAACAGAGTGGGTCGAGAAAACTGATGTGTTTTTGAAAGTGATATTCCGTAGTCCAATGACGATTGTGCCAGAATGCCCCTGTGCCAAATGTAAGAGACGTATGCGCAGAGATAAGAGTGAGATGACTAAGCAGCTTCGCACGCATGGATTTATGCCCAACTTTAATATGCCGATAAACTTTGCCCAGCGGGACCGTGGTAGAGAGGAGGTTATACGACAACGCGTCGCTGGTTATGAGGACGATGGGGTTAGAGACATGCTAGATGATGTCTTTGCTACACAGCCGACACCTCCGTCACATTCAGCGAATGAACTGGAGGAGCCGGAGGAAACCGCAAAGGCCTTCCTGGATATCTTGGCCTCGTCAAAGAAACCTCATTATGAGGGTGCCAAGCTCTCTGTGCTGGATGCCATCTCGCAACTGATGGCAGTCAAGGCCGAGTACGGCTGTAGCCGAGGTTGCTTCGAAGCATTTCTGGGAGTATGGGCTAACAGCCTCCCTGAGGGCCATGAACTGCTGAAAACCATGTACGCTACGAAGAAAATCATGAAGGTGGCAGACCTCAGGACAGCGTACTATCCGGACCATGTTCCCACGCTGCACAATAAGGTGTCTTGATACAATACAGAAGAACACAAGTATAAACCCGGGCTGTCTCTATTCAGCGGGCAAGGTGGCAGGGCTGGATGCTCGACACCTTATATCATGCCACAAGATGAGTGGGAGGATGTCATGTTCTATATCTTGCACAACATCAAGGAAGTTGAGGATGAGAGGATGAGGTAATACCTTTGCACCATTCTTGTAGTCAATTCGTTATGTTCACTTTGCCTCGTTCTAATACCGTTTTTCTTATTTTAGTCGATTCGTTGATGAAGAGTGGACAGGAATGCTGCCTCCTACTGAACCGGAGGCACTTGCTCTTCTCCGAAAGGGTCACGATGGAAGGAAAAAATTTGTTGCGTGGTTCATGGAGAAAGTAAATTTTCACACTTCCCTATTACCCAGTTCACCCTACAATTCCAATTAAACTCATGCACCCTATAATTTCAATTAAACTTGTAGGGAAAAGATCCGAACACATCAATGGATGAAGAATTGTGATGGGTTTCCATGGGTTTTAACAGTCGGGTCATGACATGCGAAAAGTATGATGTGAATGGGTATCGCTTCCATACAGAGGAGCACCAGAACAGTCGGCCTGATCCCAAAACTATAAATACCGGAGTCTTCACCGAAGGAGATAATAAAGTAGATTACTACGGAAGGGTAGCAAAAATATATGAGCTTACATTCAAACGTGGCCGCGAACACCTAAGTCTCACTGTGTTCAAATGCCGATGGTTCGACCCCAAAAAGGGTCTGAGACATACGCCTTCTGTTGGTTTAGTTGAAGTTAAACCATCAACCGTCTATGCCGGAGCTGATCTCTTTATCGCCGCTAACCAGGCCACACAAGTATATTACCTACCTTACCCATGCCAGAAAGAGTACCTAAAGGGTCGGGAGTTGTGTTTAAGGTGTCGCCACATGGTAAGCTACCGGACCCGAACGATGATGATTACTACAACATAAACCCCATGATATACGAGGGAGTGTTCTTTCAAGAGCAACATGATGACGTGGTACGAAACAAGGACGATGATGACTTGGGTTATGTTGACCTGGACCCAAACGATGATGAAGCACGGATTGATGGTGAGGCAGTTGTGAATCAAAGAGACATAATTATGCTTGAAAAGTTAAATGAAGACGCTGATGATGAGGAAGAGCCCGCACCTCCGTCAGACAACGAAGAAGATATGCGTGATAGTGATGATGAGACCGGTCGACAAATAGATAACAATAGTGATGATTCATATGGGTTCTAGAAAATGTAAGTTCTTTTAATGATCATTACAATAGTATGCTTAATGTGCTCTTCTGTTATTAATGTTCTTTCCTGTATGCTTAATGTGCTCTTCTGTTATTAATGTTCTTTCCTGTATGCTTAATGTGCTCTTCTGTTATTAATGTTCTTTCCTGTATGCTTAATGTGTTCTTCTGTTATTAATGTTCTTTCCTGTATGCTTGTTTATTTGATATCCTTACTAATTGTTTATTCTCTTCCCAATGCAAGTTTGCTAATCATGGGCAAGTCCAGCGGCGCCAGTTTCCTCAGTAAATTCAAAGGACTTGCTCGGAGTGGACGAGCCCACAAGGTTCCCCCCCCCCGACTACGCGAGGATGACACCTCACAGGGAGGTGGAGGGGTCGGGGGATGAACCTATAGAAGGAGGGGGTGTGGGGAGAGCCCCTAGAGGAGGAGGAGGTGGGGGAGAGCCCCTAGAGGAGGAGGAGGTGGGGGGAGAGGCAGGGGGTTTAAAAACTCCGGGCCATGTCCGAAATAGGGGGGTCTTCTCGATGCCCTCCTATACTGAGGCACCTTCTGATCGTGAGGAGGAAGAGTATGTTCCTCAGGAGGATGGCGAGGAGGAGTGGAGTGCGAGGAGGAGGGTGAGGAGGAGGGTGGTGGAGGGGAGGGTGAGGAGGAGGGTGGTGGAGGGGAGGGTGAGGAGGAGGGTGGTGGAGGGGAGGGTGAGGAGGAGGGTGAAGGGGAGGTTGACCCCGAGTTGTGGGGTGACTTGCCGTCGGGTGCTCCGAAGGGGTGGCTGCGTGGTATTGTAGAACTACCTACACCACCTTCTATCGAGGCCAACAAGTGGCTCATTGAACCCAAGGGGACACAGTAAGTGCCTCTCAATCATATTTTGAACATATGCCAACATTTTCTTAGTGTACACATGCTAATTCTTTGATTCTTTTGCAGGAATTGGATCCTTCATGGACAGGGCCGTAAACTGAACGGCCTTATCACTGTCCTGTTGAAGGAGTTTTGGCCAGGCCTATTCTGCCCGAGGCCAGACAGGGACCAGGAGCTGCTGGTTTTGGCCACGAGCTGGGCCCACTACGAGGCTTCCAGCCACGCAGAGTACGGGACGGCCGCTAAGGTCGTGATCACCAAATTTTGGGTAAGTTCTCTTCAGAATCACTTGTCTTCAGTTTCGTTCATAGTTTATCATCCAATCACTCAACGCATGCTTTGTTTGCTTCTGGTTTTATGCATGATTGCAGCAATTCTATAGAGTTCTTGACGAGCATAAGGCCAGAGCCGACGTGGTCTTGCTGGCTGCGACGAAGAAGAAAGCTCGTCAGTTGCAGTACGAGGTGCGCTGGGTTGCCGTCTCGCACTTCTACCACACCTACCTTCATCAAAAGATGAGCAAAAGTGAAGCACAGAAGCAAGGACTTACCTTGAACATGGAGTAGTACATGAAGGTAATATTAGAGACTTTTCATTCCAACATATAAGCAGTCAATATCATCGTTTCATGCTCACATGTCATGCTTCCATTATGTAGGTTATTCCTCCTTGGTGCTTTGGTAAGGATGATGGATGGGCGAGTTTGGTGGATAGGTGGCTCGGCGAGGATGCAGAGTTTGCTGCCAAGAGCAGCAAGGCCCGGGCTAACCGTGGAAAAGATGGGACACACGGCCAAGGAAACAGGAACCACTGGGGCTTCAAGGCCATGAAGGTATATCTATATGCATGATGCATTTTTGTTCTTCTTTTTACCGTCATGTTCTTATGTATGGCTAACTTCTGTTTGACGTTGCAGGAGGACAAGTTGAAGAGGCCACTCTCAGACATTGAGTCGTGGAAGCTGGCCCGCGAGCGGAGTGATCGCAAGGCCGGCGAGAGCCAGTACTACGGCAAGACCGAGGAGCACCTGGAGTCTTACACTCAGCAGTTTCAGAGGTTGCATCGTGGTCCGGTTGCTCCTGACGTCGTCCAGTCTTAGATCGACGACACGGCGGTGGTGGCCATCCAGGGGAAGTCCCATGGCCGGTATCCGTGTTTCGATGGCTTGATCACTCCTTCGGTCTCGTACACACGGCTTCGGGCTACCAACCCGAGCCCGTTAGAGAGTACGGGGCATTCGCAGCCTCCCTTAGCCCGCCAGCATGCTGTAAGTACTTCCCCTTTATCTTCTTTCTCTCTAACTTTCTCAGTTTATTTTCAGCATTGCTCACTTAGAAACAACCTAAATTTTGTAGGCATATAAGGCCTTTGTCGAGCATAGGAATCTCGAGGTGCGGGAGTACTTGCAACGAGTGAAGGCAAACGATGATTACAACCGTCAGGTGATGAAGGTTAGTTTTGACCTCTTAAAACCAAGCTAAATTTTTGCACTTTCATTCCTTCTGACCTTCTAGTTTGCTTGTTTAACTAACATCCAGGCTATGTTGGCGTCTTGGAGTAACCGCATGGATCCACCACAAATGGGACCCACACCACCACCTGCGGGAGAACCCCCACACATGCCCACGTTCGATGAATGGGTGGCACTAGGCAGTGATACTCCGGTTAGTACATTTGCCTAACTACTGACAAACTAGTTCTCGTTCATTCAACACTATCATATCATATTTACCGTTAGAATCTTTTCTCAAACATGTAGGAGACCGGTGGCTCGACTCCTGCTTCGTCGACCCCAGTCACTCCGATCTGGCAGAGTGGTGCTGATCTTGGAGGTGGCGGTCTTGGCGGTGGAGGTTTTGGTGGTGGTGGTCTTGGCGGTGGTGGTTTTGGCGGCGGCGGTCTTGCCTGATGTCGATGATGATACCCGTGCATGTGGCCGTCGTGCCATACTTTTCATATTTCTACTTATGTTCATGAAGTTTCGCCGATGATGATCTTCCATGTCTTGCAATACTTATGTTCATGAAGTTTCGCCGATGATGAACTTGAGTATGTTTAGATGATGATGATGATCTTGAGTATCTTTAGATGATGAACTTGATGATGATCTGTCATATTTCTGTGTATATCTGCATAATCCCAAATTTTCTGGTTTAAAATGCTGTCAAAATGAATTGAAACAGAGAAAACAGAACAAATATAAAAAAACAGCACAGATAAAGCCGTCGGCATAGCTATGCCCAGGAGTGCCAGCGGCTGCCACGTGGCAAGGATATGCCGACGGCTAGCGCGTTTGACGGCGCCGTCGGTTGCCGTCAGGGTGAAAATCATTGCCGACGGTGTATATATGCCGACGGCCGTACGGACGCCTTCGGCATACATGCCTATGCCGACGGCTTTCCTATGCCGACGGTCTGACACATCTACGCTGACGTGATCTACGCCGACGGGGATATGCCGATGGGGGCCGTCGGCATAGACCTAAGCCAACGGCATAGGGGCCTATGCCGACGGCCGGCGGCCGTCGGCTTAGAGGGGCAGTCCTGTAGTGCATGAGGCAATATTCGTCTATGCTCAGCAGCTGCATGATTGTGTTTCAGGGATGCCTATGTTGCGAAGCTGACGTCTTCATGATCTGTGGGCGGACTTGGCGGACAAGGCCACAACGGCGCAGACCTTGCCAAGCTACAGGTACATCAGCGGCGTGGCGAGAATTGCCTGTTAAGCTCCAAGACGCAGAACTCGCCAAGCTACAAGATTGAGCGTAGCTTACACCACTAGCCCTTGCATCAAGCTAAGATGAACTGAGACATATCCGTGGTAATTCCTCCCGCCATGCTTGAATTTTAGCAGTAGTTGAGTTGAATCTGCACAATGTACAGTAATATTGGGACATATTTCTCCTTTTACAGTTAATGAACAAGCATATACGAGTCAGCTCAGAGGCGCCGAGGAGACAAAAAGAACGAAAGCTAATTTTCTATATACTACTACATCATGGAACCGAACGAGTGAGAAACATACCTACACACTAATGGAAACTAGCAGGACTCTTTCTATTTATAGATTTGCTAATTCTGAGCCACCTGAATCAATTAGCCTTTTCGGCTGGCTGCTGTGTACGTGCCTATGTTGGAGATTTATTGGGAGTGGATCGGTTGTTTACGTTCTGGCCGGCCGTGGGAATCAATTAAGCTTGCGGCTAGCTGCAGTGTATGTGCCAATGTTGAAGATTGATTGGGAGCGGATCAGTTTTTTGTGGTTCCGGCCGGCCGGGAGAATCAATTAGCCTTGCTGCTGGTAGCTCTGTCCGTGCGTACGTTGAAGATACATCAGAAGTGGATAGATTAGCTGGAGCAAGCTAGCTTTATATGCCTAGCCGAAAAAACTAAGTGGACCATGTTGTGACAAGACTTGCTAGAGGTGAGTATGATTTGTACACAAAATTTTAGATTGTAGATTGAGTGCGTTTCCTTCATTACAGAAATATAGTTCCGATTTTTATCCTTATAACTTAGATGCATACTATCAAGATTAGTCCAAGAAGCTTTTCCTATATAAATATTGGGAGGCTCTCCTTTCTTAATTGTGGTTCGCATTGGGTCTATCTCCGTGGTTTGCTTTAGAGTAGTAGGGTGTGCTATTCAGCTGATTTTTAGAACTAGTAGAACTGAAGTCTGTTTCATGCGTCCTTACTGACCAGGGCGAGCTAACAGAGTTGTAATATCTAGGCTAAACTATTTACCTGATCTAGACATGGAAAAGTTTTTTTTCCTAGAAAATTGATTCAGATAACAGAGGTGAATATTTACTTATTAGCATCACTTGAAACAAAATTGCTGAAAAATCCACGTAAAAAAACAGTCGTCTTCCAATCAAGGATAGACCCCAGTAATAGAGGTTAAGATTGACATGGACTCTGTATAGATAATTAGTGTCAATTATATTAATTGTGGAGCAGCTTTCAATGGCATATCTATGTATATAATCGGAAGGATACATCTTAAGATTGGCATGACATATAAATAGTATGATTTTAGTTTGAACAAGTGCTATGATCTAAATTAGTTTTGCAACATTAACATGGTACGCTCTTGGTCATCGTAGCCTGAGATGGATGTGAAGCTATGGGAAGACGAAGACATGTAGTGCTAACACAATTTTTTACTGCCGAGTACTTGGTATTGTTCACCTCTCATTAATTTTCTTGCTGCATGCATCTACGAATTCTGTGATGATCAAAATTAATCAAACGACATGTAAGCCCTCATAGTTTCGGAAGCAGTCTACCAACTGCTTGATCGGTTGCATATCAGAAGAAACGTGAAGTCTTTATAATTCATAAACGCGTCTTAATTTATACTTCTAATGTTGGTTTAAAAACAATATATTTTCTAACTCACTCAAACTATCATATTACGTACAACCATGTACACCACATGTCACTTGGCTCTTTGATCATACAAAAGTTACCTTCACTTAGATGATATAGAAATGTTTAACTCAGTGTTTTAGGCCATGCCTTTTTTCATAGTCAAGCAAGGCAGTGATATTGCTTAAGACACAACGACAAAACTTGGTGCAAAGTAAACTATACACATTTTATATAACAAATACTCACAGGATTGATGTCTAATCTATAACGTATATCTAAAGGAGGATAAATTTAAAATTTTCAAAGAACAAATTGGAAAACACATACGTACAAATGTAATAATTTTATGAAAAAATCACATATCTACATGCCCTAAAGAAATACACACTATTTCATATCAAAGGAAATACCTTACCCGGTTCATAGTAAGGTATTATCGAGAGAAAGAAGCTTAGGACTACTTAAGTTGATTAAAGATTACCATAATTACCCCTATTAAAATTATAGTATATAATTAATTTATATTTCCTATTTTGACAGTTCGTTATTTCCGCTTGGTGTACATAGATTATATATCTTAATATCAGCGAATACTGTTTTCAGGAAATTTTACATGGATGATTGCTAATCAGAAAAAACTAAGTTGTCCATATCGATTGCGCGAATTGATTTTTAGTAGTCAAAATATATGATGAACTGTAGTTGAGGAAGCGTTTAAAACTTTCATCTAAAAAGGTAGAATCTATAGCTTCTTATTTTTCACTGCTATTAGTTTTCATCATTGGTCTGTACGGTTTATGATATTTGTTGATTTATGTAACTTAGAATGTGTTGTTGATGACGTTTTTCATGCAGTGTTCCTCTAAGGTGCAATCGAAATATACAGGTTTATAATTACATTTACCACTTTATTTTGTGTTCACTAAATGGGCAAAGAAAACCAATGAAAATGTAGGGTATATGTAGTTCTTTGATTTCCTTTTGTCGGAAGGATCAAATCTTTCCAAGTAAAACTAAATTTGTGGCTGACCATGTAAACCAACGTAAGATATCAGACTGGGTTGATTGAAACAATTGTTTGGTGATATTATCCTTTACAGGACCAATTTAATTAATTATACAGTGCTAAAAATAATGAGATGCTGCACACATTGTTATATTTTATGAACACAATTAGAACTATTTTCATAATCAGTTATTAAAACTGTAGCTCATCACAAATACACTAATCGTACGTACCTTAATAGTTTATGCCCACTATCACAATTATCTCAACATGCACATATGCCAGCTCACCATACATGCCACCTCATCACCCACAAACTATTTGTATTGACATGCATCGAAATTGCTATTCATATTCTCTCTCAACATGGACATATCCTAACTTAAATCCTAATAATTATATTTCAAATCAACATGCATGAGAAATACTACTTATATATTATATATTTATAACTATATAATAATCAAATTCAATATATTATATCTATTTAAATTTTCATTTAAATTTCATCAAAAAGAATTGCAACCAATCCCAACAACAATTCGTTAGTTTGTTGCACATTAATGTGGGGGCCTAATACTGCCAATATTGATCTCAAGCTAGGTAAAGAAGTGGAGGAGGTAGAAACAAATTAAAACTGCACCTTAAGTTCTACTTGTCATTCATAACTTGACAACAAATCGGACCATCAAATAAAAGAATGATCATATAACACTAAAAAAAACATACAGGTTGAGCGATGAGGCCATCCAAAAAAAATGATGCATGAAAGGTACAATCTCTCGGAAAAAAAATGACCAAACTCTCACGATCACGTACATAGATGCAATCTCAGAAAAAAAAATCCAAAATCTCATGAAGATGGTAAAAATAACATTCTTATTAATAAACTTTCTAATGTTCTAGCCCGCGCATCGAGCGGGCCACTTTGCTAGTTTTAACAAAGGTGTGACTAGCTTTGCCGGCATAATTTGAATGAACTCTACACCCTCTGATCCTTAATATAAGACGTTTTCGCAGTTCAATTTAAAGTACCCAAATGTCTAGTATTTAGAAAAACATGTAGTATTTTTTTTGAGCACATATCTGAGAAAGCTTGTCACACCTTATATATGTCCATACGCTAATGCAACAACATTCGAATTCAAATAGTACAAATATACACTAATCCAGTGGCTAGTGCAACAGTAGAGTAGTTTTTTTATTAAGTGGTACAGTACAATGGTTCTACTGAACATATTTCCATAAGCTAGCACTGGAAGATTTCTATAAGCATTAACTATACAAAATTTAGAGGTAACAAGTTTCAGCATTGGTATACTAGCTGTGCAATAGCATTAGACCAAACACAAAAGTCAGAAGGCAACTAGCATTATTAACTAATGACAGTATAATTTTGTTTGCAAACCATGTACCTTCAAGGTAAATATCATTTCGAACTCGAGGAGACCTAAAAAATTGCTATCCCAAACTTGATAATCAATCAAACATAAAATTTTGATCAAACGAATCAAGAAAACAACAGGAGGAGGAGGTGCCCACTCCTGACCTTTCCTCTTCTCTTCATAAATTTTTGTGCAGTTTAACTGAAATAAAACGTCATCGCCGCCTTGGCATTTTGGTGACACTGTACAAAAAAATTTGACTTATCATAACATCATGAAGTGAGGTATGTAATCTATAAGCATTAACAGTGCAAAAATCTAAAGGTAGTAACAAGTTTCACCGTTGGTATACTGACTCTGCAACAACATTAGAATGCCTTAGATCAAAAATCTTTAATACATCCACAATCAACAGCTAACCCTGAAATAATCCAGTGACATTAAATGGCATTGCTTAAATTTATCAGGGGCATTGGACTGACTGCGGCAATAGTTAGATGTAGCATCACTTTAGCTGTAGCATTGCTTGATTTTACCGGTGGCGTTATACTAATTAAGGGGCTGTTTGGTTTGTGACTAACTTTGCCAAAGGTTGCTAGATCTAAGGTTAGGCAAGTTTAACCAACTTAGATGAGTGTTTGGTTCAAGCAACACCTTAGGCAAGCCACACTAGGGCCCCACATGGCATACACATAAAAAATGTGGCAAGATTCCCTTAGGCTTGCCAATTTGTGGCTCTCATTTTGATTAACTAATCTTAGGAAAGCTTGGCAAAAATGTGTGGCAAAGTGTGGCATTGCAAGGCCTAGAACCAAACAGCCCCTAACAGAAAAAAGTGGCAATAAGAGCATGGGGAGGCCCATTCGAACAGTGGGCGCACCAGTAGAATGTGCCTCCACGGACGAATAGAGTGGTGAGGGAGGGATGGTTGCCTAGACCAACAAATATCCAGGCAGCATATGTGGATTACGTCCCATTTTTGTTCTCTTTAGCCACCTTTTTTCTATGTGAGGACAACAAACTGATCGACCTGGTCATTCTCTATTGTGTTGTCATGCCTTCCTACTCTTTTTCAACCAAGAGACAAGAGTCTCGTTCCTTAGCTACTGATTTTCCCTTTTCAACCAAGATGCAGGTTCGATACCTAGTCTCTTTGACAGTACTTTCTCCCTTTCTTTTTGTATTCAACCCAGACATGGATTAGTCTGCCTGAAGTAGGGTTTCCTTTAATAGTGCAAATTAAGGTTTTCGTCTACGTGACCAGCAGAGCAGAGGATAGTAAATTGGGCAGATGGGGGAGTAGAAAAAGATCCACATGCAGCGACATGGCAGATGGGGCAATAGAACAAGGGTATGATTCGGAAAGAGGTAGCATACCAGAGGGTCGGCGGGAAGTGGCTTCACTCTTGGTCATCATCCTCCGCACACACTATGGCAGCGAGCTTGGGGATGGAGGCCATCCCGCGCCGGCGCTAGGTCTGAGAAGACGTCCTTGTCGTCAGTGTGTGACCTCGCTCGCCGACGACGAGTGCGTCAACGCTGCACGTCCTTTTCTTCCCCAACAAACGGGATCCTGGCGGATCTGTGACCACCGGTGAGGAGGGAGAGAGAGGGGCCACCTCCGTCTTTTTTATATCTAGAGAGAGGATGATAGTGTGAGAAGCAAGTGGGCAGCCCTTAGTAAGCAAGCGCTGAAGCTCCAGCCTATATAGAGTACTTTACTAGTACTAGAGGTAGAGTAGTGGTAGAGTGGTTTATATTTTCTCTGCATACAGTACCAATTAGTTGTGCTTCAAAACTGAACGTCACGCCATTAAAAAAATAAAGTCGAGAAATAATGCGGCACCTCGGGCCAACGCGGCCAGATCGCATTTTGCATGAGAAATGACACACCATGTTTCATTGACATGTGATCCCATTCCAATATGTCAGTGAGACAACGGCGATTCCTTTTGTATAATTTCTGAACGGACGTCTATGTAGGTCGGCGAGCCTTTTTCTATACCGTGGCGACCGTCCACTCCCCACTAGCCTCTTCCTGTATCGTGGCAACCGTCCACCGCCTCTTCACCTTTCCCTCTCGATTTGGAACTGCTGTCGCACGCTCTTTCTCCCTCCATTTGCCTAGACTCTTCCTTCTACCATTGTTCGTATTCTCGATAGAGGGAACAGGCAGGAAACGACCCTGTTATTCTTGCCCCGATCTGAAAGATGACATGGTGGAGGAACTCATTGATCGGTGCAACGTCATCACTACAGCTAGCATGGCAGGTTCGTTCAAGACCATTCTCGACTCAACAAATAACATCATTACAAAGAACCCAAGGGTTCAGGAGCGGTTTGATCTCCCCTATCTTCTTCGCTGTGACCCTGCTCACTGGCGTGGGGACGACGGGAGCCTCGCCTTGTGCAAGTTGATGCCGCTTGATAATGATACGTGTGATGTTAAGATGCCATCGCTTAAGGGTAAGGCCTGGGTAGGCCCAAATGGAGATTGGGTTGTTTATATTGGGTACAACTGTGAGTGGGCACTTGTGAATGTGTACACTCGTCACCGGGTTCCACTTCCAAAAATCTCAGACTCCCCTAACGTTGAGCACACCGATGATCTATGTACGTTCAAATAGTATCATGGTGACTGTCGTCTACAAAAGATAGCAATTTGTCGAGTTCCCAGTCACTTTTGGGATTATAGCAATGCTTGTGTTGTCGCTAACTTTGACAAGCTTGTTGCTGTCCTTAGTCCTTCGACTCGATGGATATTGCTCCAAAACCAGTTTCTGTACACGGGTGTGTACTGTGATGCAATTCAATACGAGGGTCTTGTGTTTGCTGCCACCACTTCTAGCACTGTTTTCGCACGGGATCCTTATTGTTTTCGTATGTTTGTCTTCCACTATAATTATAATTGTTACATTCACCATGCATGTGAGTTAGTATCCCCGTACTAATTAACCTTCTCTATTTCCAAGGTCCTGTCAACATTCCCCCACCGATACTTGGAAAACTTTATAACCAAGGTGGAGATGACGATGGTGATGATCACGAGCATGGAGACGAGCGGGACCTACATACTTAGTGGCGCCTAGCAACTTATTCCGATGGATCACCTCTTCTTGTCTGTATACAGGGCATTGCTGATGTTACTAAGGAAGCAGGTGTTGTCTCCCATGGTTACACTCTCCCGACCTATTCCAACATCCATTGCATGGTATTCGAGATGGATACTAGTGTGCTAGCACCATCACCTTCTGCCTGGTTTAGTATTGATAGTCTTGGAGAAAACTCGCTTTTCCTTGGACTAAACTATCCACCGATGGTGAAAGGCGATCCAGCTGCTGTTGGCACAACGTTACTACCATTTATGAGAAGCAGCTGTATCTATACCTCAGACATTGCTATGGTTCCCTACCTTGGCTATGACAATATACGTCCTGATATAGGCCGCTTCAGCCAGGAAGACGAGTCTTGCATTGGTCTCGATATTGACAATAGTTGGCCCTGCCCAGAGAATCACTTATGGTTCAAAGTAAGTGTTTCCAATGCCAAGGATTGGTTTACCTGAAGTTCATTTCATCGCTTTGTTATTTGCTATGTGAGAAAAACTTTAGTATTTATAATATATCCTCATTGTCGTTCTGCGTTGATGACCTGTTGTATGTAACACTAAATGATATGCTTGTGATAAACTTACTAAATTTATGAATGGCTTTCGAGATGCTTCTCAGAGTGGGTGCTGCGATGAGGCAAAAAAAATCTCGAATACATAATTGTACATGCATTGCAACAGGTTATCGAATGAGTCCATTCAACAATAGTACTACTACTATTAGTTACTAGTAGACTGCCCGTGCGTTGCCACGGGCCAACAAATAAATTTATAACCAATGGTCATTTTCCTCCCTATGAACAAGCATATTGCATGGAATGTTCAACCACAACACAAATGCAAGCACCATCTTCTCTCTATTCTTACAAACAGTAAGCACCCCTCTAGCCGGTCTTTCTTGTTGAACTTGTTGTCCGTCATCTTCTTTGTCCGTACATCATTCATCCTCTCAATCTATTGCCCCTTGACTCTGCATGTAGCTTCCATGTCATTGTTTTGTTGTCTCGCAAGGATAAAAAACAACCCGACCACATCACCTATCCGATCTATTCCTAATCCAAGGAAGCTAAATCTAGTTTAATGTGTGTGTGTTGCCCTCAAACAACAAACTTATCTATGAAAACATATAAAAAATATTATTATACATCGCATGCTTATGACTATGTTGTCACAAGTACTTCTTGTCTATCTCTTGCTTTCCTCTAAATATGTTTCTCCAAGCATGCATTTCCATTTCCACCCTCACCAACATATCTACTTTCATGTGCTCCTTCAACTCCACAAATATGTCTTATTCTCCCTCCTCCATGATATTCTCTTTGCATTGTTGTGTTGCACATCTGTTCTTTAAAAACAAGGCAAGTGAATCACATCATCAACATTAGTCATCTATATTGGGCACCCGGGAAGAAGGTACAATCGACTTCTCCAACCAGATTTGATTCCGTCTATGTGTTACTTTTCTATATTGATAAGTTCTGTCTTCGAAGCAAATTTTAAGCTTCCTCATGTTCAACAAAAGTACTAAAATTGAGATGCAAAATACATGCGCACACGCATACATATCAGATCATCCACGCATTTACACATGGACAACGAACACCGAGCAAGCATGCATCAACAAATCTTCTCAAACAAGCGTACACATCCAGATCTGGTAGTAGACAAGATCCATCACAAATACATCAAGCACATGATACGTCTAGATCTGAAATCTTGATAAGATCCATGATAAATACATCTAGCACAGGAAAAGTGATTCACGCTCTGGTCCGTGGAGAAAGGGTCTACAGGCCCATGCCTCACGCAACATAGGGGAAGGAGAGCAGCACGACCAACGTCACCTCAGTGGAGCCGCCACCGTGTGCCAGGGCAGCAGGAGGACGCATACTCGATAGACAGGAGGAAATCCTTGGCACAGCTATGCTCAAGATGCAGCAACGACAACGACCACATCACAACCTCGCAGGGCAGGCCGACGACGACCTAGATGCATCCATACGACCATACAGGAGAGTCGAAGCCTCGTTGAAGGCTTGGCTACGAGGGAGACGCACCGAGGGGATGTCAGAGATGGTTGAGTGGGGGACCTGCGCGTCGCCGCTAGCCTAGACCGCTTGATGTGGAAGGAACTTGAGGAGATTAGGGTTCTGGAGTGGTGCGCTATTGTGGGGAGGCTAGTTTATATGGCGGCTCCAGTAGATCGAATCAAATCTGATTGCGCATCCCGGTTGGTTTGGCAGCATTCTGATTTGTTTCCTTCCAAAGAAGAGAAGACACACGCGTCCTGATTTCTTTCCTTCGAAAGAAGGGGCTGATTTATATGGAAAGTGCTGGTATATGGTTGCAAGAGGATATCGTTGCTTTTGTTTATGGAGCTTTGCTTTTTTGGGGGCAATGGAGGTGTGAGATGGAAACAAAATCGATGGGGCTGGAGATGAAAGCCTGTGGTGGTGGTTGGCGAAACAAAAATCGGTGGGAGGGGCATCTATCAGTTGATGGGAAGGGGTGACGACGAACGAAATAAGCAAATGACCTACTTACAGAGGCTTTAAGAGTAGGGATTACACAAATAATTAAAAGCCTACCCAATTCTCCGCATGCCTACTTAACTGCCAATCAAATCAATAAATTATCTTCCTAATTGGGAAAAAATCCCTACTTCTAATTATGTGTAGCATAATTAAGGGCCTATTCTGATGTCTTCCAACTCCAAACTTCACAAAATCTCTGCAGAAACCAACCCGAACGCTACAACTCCAAAAGCTAAGATTCTCGAAGCTATACTGGGCTGTAGTGTACATTTTTGGAGGGAGGGAAGACCGGCTTCTCGTTAAATAGGAATCTGGAGTTGGACATTATTACGGTTGTAATGCCACCGCCTAAGAAAATGCTTCGTTCTATCAGCGCTCCTCGTTAATCAACCAGGAACCCGCACTGTTTCGCTCGCTCATGTATCCCCTGTGCCTCGTGTTCTCTCTTAAACTGGCTCCTTCCAGCCAGCCCAGGTGGCAACAAAGGCCTGCAGCGCCCCCCAGCTGGGCTGCCAGATCAACAGGGCGTTGGGAGAAGCTGCCGAATGTTTCCAGATCGCCACCTGAAGCGAGACGCTAGATTTGGGAAGTTTTGGAGAAGCTGGGAGGTTCCAAAACAGGTCCTAAGTGTCTAGCTAATTAATTAATTGCATTAATCACTCGGTTTCCAAATTGATTCGATGCGAAAAATAATTCCTATTTAAATGGATCTAATTAAGAGCATACATAATTAACTCTCTAGCTAATTAATTGCATTAATGGTTTGCTTTCCAAATTGATTCTGCGCTCGATTTCTAGAATATATTTGCATGCATGACTATTACGAACGACGATGACTACCGAGTATTGTAGCATACATTTTTTTAACGAATTTCTTAACATTTGAATGGTCACACTTGATTTGATAATGTAGCCTGTCTAGCTCTCTGTATGACTGATAAGAAATATAATATGACCGCGTCCACGAATGCATGTACGTGGCGGTCTGACGACCTTCCTTTCGCCACGGCCGTCCTCGACGCCGTGATGCACGCCCTGACATTCTTGAATACCGCCCCGACATCAGGCCCGACTATGGCGTCCTCCATGGTGTCGCGCACGGCGTCCCTCTGCAGGGGCGTGTGGATGTGTACGCCCATAAGAAAAAGATATATTATTCTTGTTATATTAGGAAACGTGTGATTGTCAATTAATAGTAGAGATAATGATAATAATATGGTATAGTGCGCGGGATTAATGATTTCTTATTGAGAAATATGTCATTTTGTTTTGGAAGGTTATCGAGAAAAATATTATGTCTATATTTTAGGAAGGTGATCTCATATATATGATGCGATTTTTTAATTCTTAATTAACTATTATTTACATGATTAAAATGAATCAACACCTGCCAAAGCAAGCACAAAATAAGATCTCACTTCAATGGGATTTGGTTTTTTAATGAGAAAAAGAAAAAAACTGTGGGAGAGGTGGTGGAAGGTGGGAGGAAATAAACCGGACGAAAATAAAACCGGAGTACCAGGATACCAACTGCTCCATTAGGAGTAGAGATTAGCTTTACATGCTTAGCGCAGTGGGCGGGTGTTTTTACTGTAGCTGCGAATCCCATCATCCTAGGTCGTCGGATGAGTCCAATCAACGGTAGAAAATGCATTCTGATGTTTGGATTCAAACTTTCAAAACTGCTGCACTATCTCTACGTCTACGTATACGTAATACAACAATTTTTAAACTTGAGACTAGCCATCTACCCTCACAAAGAACACTTTTTAGCCTAGCACAGATGCCAGGGAATTTGGCCACAGTGTGAGGTGGGCAATATGTTAATGTGTTCGCTGTACGTAACCAGCACCTCGAATCCTCGATATATAGTAGGGTGGCATGGTCTAGAACAAGAATTCACGTCCAGGAGTAGGGCACATGCCACCAGCACGACTCCCATCTGACACCATATTTCTTGGAGTCTGTGCTACAGCTATCTCTTCTCCCTCCTCGTTTCTCTAACTCAGCCATCGCGTGGCGGGCGGGGTGGGGGGTTTGCCGATACTCAGTTTCCTCAACTGCGGTCCCACTTGTAAGTGAAGGTGCGAGACAGCACGTGTTCCCCCCTTGAGTGGCGTGCCAGACCAACCGTGTGGGGATGCGACGTGAACATGGCATGATTTTCCTTTGAACTTATACAAGTACTAGTAAGTTGTAACACTTGGTTCTGCTCCTGGCGCGACCGATAGATAGAAATAATGATTTTCCCTTAAAAATAGAAATAACAATTCAAAACGCTAGCGCTGGGCTTTTATCGCATGATAAATGGGGGAGTTTTGCCAATTTTGGCCATCATCGCTTTCCTTACATGCGGTCCCACATGTAAGTGATATGCCTAGCCACTGTGCATTGATGGGCGGGCCGGAACGACCATCTGGGGTGATCCTGCGCAGTGGTCTGTTTGCATGCCTCCGGTCTACTCAAAGACTCCATCCTGATTGGTTGGTCCTTTCGTATTTTGTGTCAAATTTTGACCATAGATTTAATTGACAAATTTTTAATGCATGTTATAAACATTTATATGGTTGGATTCGTATTTGAACATAGTTTCCAATGATACTATTTTTTGTGACATGCGCTAACATTTTGTAAATTGAATTCATAGTCAAAATTTGGCACAAAACAATAAGGGGAACAATAAACCAAGACGGAGGTAGTACCACCCGCACGGTGCCTCCTAGTAGCTAATTAATAGAGAGCTGCGTGGCAGCACTTAAATGGTTACTAGAACGTCCACGGTTTCAATACTACTTCTGTTTCCGATTGTAACGTGCCAGCTCTTTGTTCCAAAATGACTTTGTTTTGGTTGTTTATGTGTGCACCTTCGCAAATTGAACCACCACGCCTAGTAGTTTGAAATCCATTCCCATTTCTTGCATGGGACCTAAACATTCCCATTACACGTCAATATTAATATATAAGAAGAAGTTTGGTTGTGGCGCGGTTCATGCATGGTACGTACGTAAGTTATGAAGTTGATGCACAAGGTAAGAAAATTATAGTATACATGGAATTGACACAAAAATAAAGATGCATACGGATCCATCAACGACATCCTCTTGCCCTAGTGCGCTGGGTCAGCAACCGACGGGTGAGGAGCAGCAGCGTTGGTGGCGAGCTCAACGTGCTTCTAGACAATGCCGTCGAAGGTTGCCCTGCGTTCCAAGAAGGCCAGCGTCCTATCGTCCTCCTCTGGCATGTAGTAGTCCTTATGGACGATTTGCTCATAGACGTGGGTGATTATGTCGATGGTGTCTTGCTGAGCTAGGCGCTCCGCGGCGAGCGCGACCTCGAGGTGGACATTCTCTGGCGCAACGACGGGCAAACGCACGGCCACCAGTGCGTCGAAGAGGTTGTCACCATAGAGGCCGATGAGGGTGGCGGGCATGGCAGAGCCTGGGCGTGTGGGCTGTAGGTGTACGTCAAGGTCGTCCGCGAGGTTCTTGACGATGGTGAAC
This sequence comes from Thinopyrum elongatum, assembly GCA_011799875.1. Taxonomy (NCBI): domain Eukaryota; kingdom Viridiplantae; phylum Streptophyta; class Magnoliopsida; order Poales; family Poaceae; genus Thinopyrum; species Thinopyrum elongatum. The sequence goes on along the minus strand of CM022303.1, from coordinate 628,059,196 downwards.
TTGTCGAGGAAGCCGACGAGAGCCTCGTCGAGCAAGGAGACGAAGCTCTCGTCCAAGAGGCCTCTAGCCCTGCCAGCCTCAAGCACCACCTGGAGACATTCCTCAGTGCCGGGCCGTAGGCCGGCGTCGTGGACCATCTGGCACAGCCGGCTCATGCTCGGGCTCATCGCCTCCATGGGTCTAGCTTCTAGTCAACTAATCTTGCGATTGGAGTAATCACTCTTGCAGGGTGCGTAGGATTTCGTAGTTGGATTGGACTGGTGGGGAGCCTTTATATGAGAAGTGCAGAATGCGTTGCATTCACGTGTGTGTTGGCAGTCTACTCCTCAGCCCTGACTCCCTCCGTACCGGTGCACTATAGTCATCTCACCGAGACCAAGTTGGGGAAAAACGGGAGAACTTGTTTTTTATTTGGTAATTAATGTCATTGCATGCAGATAATTGAGCACTACATGTTGTCCTAAGTAGTCTAACGACATTGAATACATACACACCCCACTTCTCCTATTGGCTGATTTCTTTTTTCGTGGCAAAAAACAGGGAATGAGGTGGGTAGTTAATGCATTACGCCTAAAAGTATTGGGATTATTTGGTTTTCGTAACATGACTAATGCACCAGTACGGAGGGAGTGCAATAGTAGTCTGATTGTGAGATTTTAGATTTGAGCCATCTACCGGAAGGGAGAGTGTGTAATATCATAGGAAACTACATTCAAAACCGAATAAAAGAATGCTCCATGTATTTATTTACAGAGGGAGAAGTATATTTTTTTGTGACATGCATCACTAGATATTGCTAGTCAAATAATAAATCCAGACAGAGGTGGTAGTACTACTAAATCTAGACGGAGGTGGTAGTACTACAAAATCCAGACGGTAGTGCTAGTACTAGTAGTACTACCAATGTAGTAGTACTGTACTACCCATTGGTCAAATTATTACGTGCTGCTCCGCAGAGTGAAATGACAAGACCCTGTGCCAGAGATGACACCTGAGTGTAGGCGGCGTGTTCGGCATACCAAAGTCAGCCTCACCGCGTGCAGTCACTATCATCATGGCTGTAGAGCTAGCCTGCTTACAACTAGCCGTGTTCGACATAATTTTAAGTGCGTTACCACGAGTAATAATAAATATTTTACTGGAGTAATGGTTATATTGTTGCCGCACCTATGCACACAAACATTTATCGTAACACAGTGCCTCGTGCTAGATAGTCGTAATATTACAAGTTTCAAACTGATATTACAAATGCTAGGAGTAATGTCGCACCTATGAAGAGGGAATTATTAGGAAGTTTATGTAAGAACTTTTGTTACTTTAGGTGAATGCAGCATTGATACGTCTCAACGTATCTATAATTTTTGCTTGTTCCATGCTGTTATATTATCATTCTTGGATGTTTCACAATCACTTTATAGCAACTTTATATCATTTTTTGGGACTAACCTATTGACATAGTGCCCAATGCCAGTTGCTGTTTTTGCTTGTTTTTTAGTTCGCGGAATATCAGTACCAAACGGAGTCCAAACGCAGCAAATTTTTTTGGAGAATTTTTATGGACCAGAAGACAAAACTTGGGCCAAAGAACTACCATAGGGTGGCTCCGAGCGGAGCACAACCCACCTGGGCGTGCCTGGGGGCCCAGGCGTGCCCTGGTGGGTAGTGCCCACCTCGGCCGCCTCCCGCACCGCCTCTTCGCCCTATAAATATCCCAATACTCAGAAAACCCTAGGGGAGTCAGCGAAACAAAATTCCAGCTGCCGCAAGTTCCAGAACCACCAGATCCAATCTAGACACCATCACGGAGGGGTTCATCATCCTCATTGGTGCCTCTCCGATGATGCGTGAGTAGCTCATCATAGACCTACGGGTTCATATTTAGTAGCTAGATGGCTTCCTCTCTCTCTTTTGATTCTCAATACAATGGTCTCTTGGAGATCTATTTGATGTAACTCTTTTTTTGGTGTGTTTGTTGGGATCCGATGAACTTTGAGTTTATGATCAGATCTATATCCATGAAAGTTATTTGAGTTTTCCTTGATCTCTTATATGCATGATTACTTATAGCCTCATATTCCTTCTTCGAATCTTTGGTTTAGTTAGGCCGACTAGATCGATTTTTCTTGCCATGGGAAGAGGTGCTTTATGATGGGTTCGATCGTGCGGTGTTTTTTCCCGTTGACAGAAGGGGCAGCAAGACACGCATGTATCGTTGTATCAAGGATAACAAGATGGGGTCTATTCCTACATGAATAGATCTTGTCTACATCATGTCATCGTTCTTATTGCATTACTCTGTTTCTCCATGAACTTAATACACTAGATGCATGCTGGATAGCAGTCGACGTGTGGAGTAATAGTAGTAGATGCAGGCAGGAGTCGGTCTACTAATCTTGGACGTGATGCCTATATAATGATCATTGCCTGGATATCATCATAATTATTTGGGGTTCTATCAATTGCCCAACAGTAATTTGTTTACCCACTGTATGCTATTTTTCTCGAGAGAAGCTACTAGTGTAATCTACGGCCTCCGGGTCTATTCTTTATCATATTTGCTTTGAGATCTATTTTTATTCACTTTTATTGTTAGATCTATTATTCCAAAAACCCAAAAATACCTTGCTATACTTTTTTACTACTCATTTTATTTCTCGTTTTATCGAGATCTATTTATCCAATCTATCAACATTTTTATCCCGTCAACTATACAATTTTTGGCACAGTTACCCGTTGAGGGATTGACAACCCCTCATTAACGTCATTTGCCAGTATTTGTTCTTTGTGTGCAGGTACTGTTTACATAGTGTTGCTTTGTTCTCCTACTGGATTGATACCTTGGTTTCATAACTGAGGGAAATACCTACCGTAGCTGTGCTGCATCATCCCTTCCTCTTTGGGGAAATACCGACGTAGTTCAAGTGACATCAAAAGGAATTTCTGGCGCCGTTGCCGGGGAGACATCATCAACATCTATCAGGTTCTTAATCACAAATTTCATCTCCTTGCAATTTACATTATTTGCCATTTGCCTCTCATTTTCATCTCCCTCACTTCACAAAAATTTGCTGTTTTATTCGCCCTCTTTTTCGTTCACTGTTTTCTCATCAGATATGTTTTACGTGCAATCTTGCTTGCTCTACCTTGTCACTACGGCTAGCATGACTACCCCTCCTTTGAAGTTTTGTACTTCAAGCAAAGACAAGGAGAAAATTTGAAAGATGCTTGGTATAGGCTAATGGAATCCTATCACATTTGCAACCTAAAGGGGGATGCAAAGATTTTGCTTCAAAATTTTTATATAGGACTAGCCTTGCATCATAGACAACTTTTGGATTTTGCCGCTAAAGGGAACTTTATTGAGCTTGATGCTAATACCGCTTATGAGATCCTAGAGGGGATTTGGGAATACCACCACCAAAAAAAGGGATTTCTTTTACTCAAGAAGGAGTTCAAATTTTAGACAAGTTAAGTGACATGCATAAACATTTGGTTGAGTTGCAAAAATATAATGAACCCCTTAAACATATCAGTGGAAACCTCTATCGCATGAGTACTTTGATTACTCTTTGCAATAAGCATTTGGATATTTTGGATCTCAAGATGGTCTGTTTTCCCAAAAATCTTGGGAAGCGTAAAGAGCCTCCCGAATTTGAAAAGGCCCTTACAAAAGTTGCAAAACTAAAGAGGACAATACTTGAATCTATGCATTATGCCTAGCTAGGGGCATAAAACGATAGCGCTTGTTGGGAGGCAACCCAATGAATAAAATTTATTTTTGCCTTTTTCTTTCTATTCTTGTGTGTTTGCACAATTATGCCTCTGTTATGATTGTGTTTTTATGTTTTATTTAGTGTTTGGGCCAACCAAAGCCTTTGGGATCATGTTGGGTGATAGTTGATTTGATCTTGTTGGAAAACAGAAACTTTTGCGTCCAGTAAAATAATTTTAGAAAATCACAGAAGCGACAAAAAATTCTGATTTTTTTATACAAGATTGATATACAAATTTCCTATGTTGTCCCAATGTTTCGTAATTTTGGTGTTACAGAAGTATACGAAGTGTTCAGATTGCTACAGACTGTTCTATTTTTGACAGATTCTATTTTCTTTGCATTGTGTGCTTATTTTGATGAATCTATGATCTTTATCGGGGGGGTATAAGCCATAGTAAAGTTGGAATACAGTATATATAATGCAATAATAAAATATGAACAGGTTTACAACAGTACCTAGAGTGGTGATTTGCTTTGTTATACTAACGGATCTCACAAAGGTTTTGTTAAGTTTTGTGTGATTGAAGTTTTCAAGTTTTGGGTGAAATCACGATGGATGAAGGAATTAGGAGTAAGAAGAGCTTAAGCTTGGGGATGCTACCGCACCCCAAGGTAATATTCAAGGATGAAGAAGCAACTAAGCTTGGGGATGCCCAGAGTGGCATCCGCTCTTTCTTCTAACGACCATCGGTATTTTACTTGGAGCTATATTTTTATTCGTCACATATCACGTGTTTTGCTTGGAGTGTCTTGCATTATATGAGTCTTTGCTTGTTTTTCTTTTTAGTTTGTCACAAGTATCCTTGCTGGGCACACCTATTTGAGATAGCCAAAATTATGCTATGATTTGTTAGAATTGCTCTTTATGCTTCACTTAAATTTTTTGAGCTATCGAATTGCTCTAGTGCTTCACTTATATCATTTTGAGCACGGTGTGCTTTATTAATTTGGCAGAAATGCTCTCTTGCTTCACTTATATTTATTTGAGAGTTAGTAATTTTAAAGAAATTCTCTCATTCTTCACTTATATTATTTTGAGAGATGAAAATTTTTATGCTCATATTCTTCACTTAAATTTATTTGAGCTTGCCAAAAGTAATTGCAATAGATGTTCAAGAGGGATATAATAAAAACTTTCATTAAGATCATGGGACAAAATAAACTTGATTCTTTGTAATAGTTTTGAGATATTATGATAGTGATATGTGAGTCATGTTGGTGAGTAATTGTACTTTAGTAAGAATATTGGTGTTAAGGTTTGTGATTCCCTATGCCAGCACAAAAGTCAATAGTTATGCAATGAAATTACATCCTACTTGTGGTGCATTATTCGGTGTTAGTTATGCTTAATGCTCGCTTATGTGATTTTTCATTTCTTGGTTGGATGCTTCTCAATCTTTTTGCTAACCTTCACTTGTACTAAGTAGGAATACTACTTGTGCATCCAAAATCCTTAAACCCAGTTTTGCCATATGAGTCCACCATACCTACCTATATGCGGTATTCCCGTGCCGTTCTAAGCAAATTTGTATGTGCCATCTCTAATTTTCAAAATAATTTTCCTTTTGTGTGCTCGTACCGCTCATGAAACGGTAGGGGGTGGCTGATATTTTTCCATGCTTGATGTGTTATTCTCAAGATGAGTGTTTATTCACTTGTCATTGCACGAGAGTACGACAAAGGTATTAGAGATGCCCAGTCCCGAAATGAAAAATGAATTTACTTTATGTTGTGAAATAATAAATTCCATGGAAAGTGTTGGTATGGACGGTACCCGTGGATACGGCTAGCCGTGGAATGTGAAAGTATGGTGGAAAAAGGAATAAACTTTATTGTCTGTTTGGGAACCGCCTATGATATATCTAGCATGGAAAGTATTGGGAACTACTCGATCGTTTTTGTGGACGGGAAAAGCTTGCCACCCAAATATTTTATCTCTCTTTTTTGCTTTGAGATCTGGCACCTCTACAAATCCCTACTTCCCTCTGCGAAAGGCCTTTCTATTTACTTTATGCAATTTTTATTTTTATTTGAGTCTCCATCTTCTCTTATAAAGCACCAACTAAGGGGCACTATGATCGTACTTGAGCATTGCATGTAGCTAATATGCGAGTGTGTTTTATGAATGGATCAATGATTGAGTATGATGGGCAAGGGATAACTTTCTTTAGTGTTGATATTTTGAAAGACATGGTTGCTTATTGATATGCTTGAGTATTGAAATCTTCATGTCAAACTAGACTATTGCTTTGAACCATATAAAAGTCCAAATGTCCATGCTACAAAGAAAAGAATATCTGATGAACATGATAGGCAGCATTCCACATCAAAAATTCTGTTTTTATCATTTACCTACTCGAGGACGACTAGGAATTAAGCTTGGGGATGTTGATACGTCTCCAACATATCTATATTTTTTTCTTGTTCCATGCTGTTATATTATCTATCTTGGATGTTTCACAATCATTTTATAGCAACTTTATATCATTTTTTGGGACTAACCTATTGACATAGTGCCCAGTGCCAGTTGCTGTTTTTTGCATGTTTTTTACTTCATAGAATATCAGTACCAAACGGAGCCGAAACGTAGCGAGACTTTTTGGAGAATTTTTATGGACCAGAAGACATAACTTGGGCCAAAGAAGTACCAGAGGGGGGATCCGAGGGGAGCACAACTCACCTGGGCGCGCCTAGGGGCCCAGGCATGCCCTGGTGGGTTGTGCCCACCTCGACCGCCTCCCGCACCGCCTCTTCGCTCTATAAATAACCCAATATTCAGAAACCCCAAGGGGAGTCGACGAAACACAATTCGAGCCGCTGCAACTGCTTGAGCTTGCGTTGGTTTTTTCATTGAAGAGGAAAGGGTGATGACGCAAAGTAGAGATAAGTATTTCCCTCAGTTAGAGAACCAAGGTATCAATCCAGTAGGAGACAACGAACAAATCACCTAGCACCTGCAGAAACTATCAAACAACTTGCACACAACGCGATAAAGGGGTTGTCAATCCCTTCACGGTACATGCAAAACTGAGATCTGATAGAGCTAGATAAAACTAAACAAAAGATGAAGTAAATGTTTTAGGGTTTTTGGTTTATAGATCTGAAAATAAAAGATTGCAAAATAGTAGATCGGAAAGTAATATGATGGAAAATAGACCCGGGGGCCATAGGTTTCACTAGAGGCTTCTCTCAAGATAGCAAATAATACGGTGGGTGAACAAATTACTGTCGAGCAATTGATAGAAAAGCGCAAAGTTATGATGATATCCAAGACAATGATTATGAAATATAGGCATCACGTCCGTGTCAAGTAGACCGAAACGATTCGGCATCTACTACTATTACTCCACACATCGACCAACTCCTGCCTGCATCTAGAGTATTAAGTTCATGAAGAACAGAGTAACACATTAAGTAAGATGACATGATGTAGAGGAATAAACTCAAGCAATATCACGTAAACCCCATCTTTTTTATCCTCGATGGCAACAATACAATACGTGCCTTGCTGCCCCTACTGTCACTGGGAAAGCACACCGCAAGATTAAACCCAAAGCTAAGCACTTCTCCCATTGCAAGAAAAACCAATCTAGTTGGCCAAACCAAACCGATAGTTTGAAGAGAATTACAAAGATATCAAATCATGCATATAAAAATTCAGAGAAGATTCAAATAATATTCATAGATAAGCTGATCATAAATCCACAATTCATCGGATCTTGACAAACACACCACAAAAGAATATTACATCGGATAGATCTCCAAGAACATCAAGGAGAACATGGTATTGAGAATCAAAGAGAGAGAAGAAGCCATCTAGCTACTAGCTATGGACCCGTAGGTCTGATGTAAACTACTCATGCTTCATCAGAAGGGCAATAGGGTTGATGTAGAAGCCCTCCGTGGTCGAATCCCCCTCCGGCAGGGTGCCAAAAAAGGTCCCTAGATGGGATCTCACGGGTACAGAAGGTTGCGGTGGTGGAAAAGTCTTTTCGTGGATGCTTCTGGTGGTTTGGGAACATATGTGAATATATAGGCGAATGAATTAGGTCAGGGGAGTCACGGGGGGCCCACAAGGCAGGGGCGCGCCCTCCACCCTTGTGGCCGCCTCGTGGCTCCTCCGACTTCATCTCCAAGTCTCCTGGGTGTCTTCTGGTCCAAGAAAAATCATCGCGAAGGTTTTATTCCGTTTGGACTCCGTTTGGTATTCCTTTCCCACGAAGCTAAAAAACAAGGAAAAACATATACTGGCACTAGGCTCTAGGTTAATAGGTTAGTCCCAAAAATAATATAAAATAGCATATTAATGCATATAAAACATGCAAAATAGATAATATAATAGCATGGAACAATCAAAAATTATAGATACGTTGGAGACGTATCAAGCATCCCCAAGCTTAATTCCTCCTCGTCCTCGAGTAGGTAAATGATAAAACAAAATTTTTGATGTGGAATGCTACCTAACATATTTATCCATGTAATTTTTCTTTATTGTGGCATGAATGTTCAGATCCATAAGATTCAAAACAAAAGTTTAATATTGACATAAAAACAATAATACTTCAAGCATACTAACAAGGCAATTATGTCTTGTCTAAATAACATGGCCAAAGAAAGCTTATCCCTACGAAAACATATAGTCTGGCTATGCTCCATCTTCAGCACATAAAATATTTAAATCATGCACAACAACGATGACATGCCAAGCAATTGTTTCATACTTTTGATTTTCTCAAACATTTGCAACTTTCACGCAATACATGAGCGTGAGCCATGGACATAGCACTATAGGTGGAATAGAATATGGTGGTTGTGGAGAAGACAAAAAAGAAGGAGATAGTCTCACATCAACTAGGCATATTAACGAGCTATGGAGATGCCCATCAATAGATATCAATGTGAGTGAGTAGGGATTGCCATGCAATGGATGCACTAGAGCTATAAGTGTATGAAAGCTCAAAAGAAAACTAAGTGGGTGTGCATCCAACTTGCTGGCTCATGAAGACCTAGGGCAATTTGAGGAAGCCCATCATTGGAATATACAAGCCAAGTTCTATAATGAAAAATTCCCACTAGCATATGAAAATGACAACATAGGAGACTCTCTATCATGAAGATCATGGTGCTTCTTTGAAGCACAAGTGTGGAAAAAGGATAGTAACATTGCCCCTTCTCTCTTTTCTCTCATTTTCATTTTTTTTGGCTTCTTTGGCCTCTTTTTTTTTATTTCCTCACATGGGACAATGCTCTAATAATGAAGATCATCAGACTTTTATTTACTTACAACTCAAGAATTAAAACTCGATACTTAGAACAAAATATGACTCTATATTAATGCCTCCGGCAGTGTACTGGGATGTGCAATGAATCAAGAGTGACATGTATGAAAGAATTATGAAAGGTGGCTTTGCCACAAATACGATGTCAACTACATGATCATGCAAAGCAATATGACAATGATGAAGCGTGTCATAATAAACGGAATGGTGGAAAGTTGCATGGCAATATATCTCGGAATGGCTATGGAAATGCTATAACAGGTTAGTATGGTGGCTGTTTTGAGGAAGGTATATGGTGTGTGTATGGTACCGGCGAAAGTTGCGCGGCACTAGAGAGGCTAGCAATGGTGGAAGGGTGAGAGTGCGTATAATCCATGGACTCAACATTAGTCATAAAGAACTCACATACTTGTTGCAAAAATCTATTAGTCATCGAAACAAAGTACTACGCGCATGCTCCTAGGGGGATAGATTGGTAGGAAAAGACCATCGCTCGTCCCCGACCGCCACTCATAAGGAAGACAATCAAAAAAATATCTCATGCTACAACTTCGTTACATAACGGTTCACCATACGTGCATGCTACGGGACTCACAAACCTTAACACAAGTATTTCTCCAATTCACAATTACTCACTAGCATGACTCTAATATCACCATCTTTATATCTCAAAACAATCATAAGGAATCAAACTTCTCATAGTATTCAATGCACTTTATATGAAAGATTGTATTATATCCTCTTGGATGTCTATCATATTAGGACTAAATTTATAACCAAAGCAAATTACCATGCTGTTTAGACATTCTCAAAATAATATAAGTGAAGCATGAGGGTTCAATAATTTCTACAAAATAAAGCCACCGCCGTGCTCTAAAAAGATATAAGTGAAGCACTAGAGCAAAATTGCCTATCTCAAAAGATATAAGTGAAGCACATAGAGTATTCTAATAAATCATGATTCATGCGTTTCCCTCTCAAAAGGTGTGTACAGCAAGGATGATTGTGGCAAACTAAAAAGCAAAGACTCAAATCATAAAAGATGCTCCAAGCAAAACACATATCATGTGGTGAATAAAAATATAGCCTCAAGTAAAGTTACCGATAGACGAAGACGAAAGACGGGATGCCTTCCGGGGCAAACTGCCAGGGCCGGGACATGACATCCCAGAAATTAACCCCTCGTGTCATCATCAGCCCAAGATTACTGTTACTGGTGGACACGTCCTTGTTACAGAATTACCAAGCTATTACAAGAATTGGATACAAGACCATAAAGGTCTAATAATACAACAGGGATTCCGGTGGTGGATGACAGAAATGACTCGTGGTTCTCCAGTGTCGATGGGGCTCCATTCCCACAGGAACAGCTGACCCGGATAATTCCTATCCGCGTGGCTGCTATCCTAGGCTTCGCACGGTCGTCGCTGTGGTACTCCACGTAGAACTCCTGACCTGGCCAAGTAAATAGCCAGGGACAAGCCTGTGAGTACGTTAGAATGTACTCGCAAACATCATGAACAGATGATATACCGAATGCAGCAGATATTATATGATCAAGTTGAATTAAAAAAATTGTGCGTATGCTCATGATGGACTTAAAGGCATGCTGTCAGAAATTAAATCATGGCATGATAACATATTAGCATGTGCAAATAACTGGATATAAATAAAAATATTAGTGATGAACCAGGAAAGTTAAAGGAAAAATAAAATAAAGGAAATGCCGGTCGGATGTCTAAAATGACACCACGGTAGGTCTTGAAGAGAAATGCCAAACGGGTGTCTAAAAGAGGAATCGAACGAGACAGGACCATCCGAGAACTCAGGCGATGCCACGAGAGGTCTTGAAAAGAAATGCCAGTCAGGTGTCAAGTGATGCCACGGTCGGACTTGAAGAGAAATGCCAATCGGGTGTCCACAAGAGTAGTGGCGGGACCGCCTGTAAACTCGAGGGACGCCACGAGAGGTCTTGAAAATAAAGTTGAGTGCCCGGGGTAGTCTAGCCAGCCCCTGAGACACTCAGGAAATAATATAAGAGAAACGGGTTAGTCCACAATATGCATAACCACAATAATATTAATATGCATAGCAAAAATATTCATGGTAGCATCAGGGTGACATTAATTATCCTGCCAAATAATTCAGGCACATTTTAATTATTTTCCTCCGAAGACCGACACTAAGACCGACACTTGACCAACCTAGACTGTAGTCCTTAACCGCGGACATGGCTATTCGAATAGGTTTAAAAACTCTGCAGAGGGTGTACTCTTTACCCACAAGTAAAGGATTTCTTTAGTCAGTACCGAGACGCTGACTAATTCCCATTACGGTCTTTGGGTTGAAAACACACCTAACCAGCACACACCAGATTAACTTTCCAGATGCCAGGAATCACCCAAAGCATCGTTCAAGTAAAACTCTGAGACGGAGAGACCAACGTCCTGCATGGGATCACTATTAATACGTGTGGATTTCCAAGGGGTGCCCCCCTCTCAGTCACAACTGGAAACACCCATGCCCCCTGACCCGATGACAGGATTTAGTCCCGGATCCCTGGGAAACCCTCATCGTGGCCCTCTGTACGGTGTGTGCATGGAAAGGGGTTAACAACTTACTGGACCGCACCCCACCTGTGGCAGGGACAAGTGGTAGCACGAATCAAGTATGGGGGTTACCGGTGACAAGACTCGATCTATGGTCGTCTCAGGAGGCTTATGTTTTCCTGCAGTGGTTCGCACAATATATTCCTTAGTGTTACCCAACAGCATCACCACCCGGCATTTCCCGACATGCCCTTACTGATCATTCTCGTCACCACGCGAAAATTTCAGTCTCACGGTCACTTTACTCATGACTGATTCTTTCCTGCAATTTAGTCAGAACCAACATGGCAGATGTGTCATGTGAAAATAACCATGCTCACACATAATTCATGCTTAAAAAGAGACAAAATATTGTCAAGGAATCTATCATGCAAAAATAGCCATATGCCAGTTTTATTTGAATTCAACATATTCATGATGCAATTATTCTCGCAAACAAACAACTGTGCAATTCACCATATCAAGTGTTCAAGATGCTTGCCTTGAGCATGCAGAATTATTGGGTGCACTCCAAAAGTTTGAAAATTTTATCTTCCCTCCATTTCCTATTTTCAAAAATATTTGAATTACCACATAGAGCTAAAACAGTACTAAAAAGTGTTTCAAACAATTTTGAAATAAATACTAAAATAAACTAGATGAAAAATTAGAAATACCAGAAAAATAATCAAATTATTTGGAGTTCATATGAATTACTTATGGAATTACTAAGTTGAAATAATTGATTAAAAGACTATTTAATAAATCCAGTAGGAAAAGGCTTAGGAAAAAAAGTTCACCTAATCTAGATAAATAGATAATGATTTTATAAGTCAGTAGGAATTTGAATCATTGGATTTGGATTTGAAATGGTCACTGAGTAATTATTTGAATATTGCTGGAAAAAAATAAAGAAAAAGACTGAGGAACGCCCTGTGCGCGTTTTAGCTGAACGGCATCGCTGGGCCGAGCCCAGTTGCTTCGGCTGCGCGAAAAAAATTGCCGACGTCGATGGCGTAGTGCTGGAGTTACGCCTTCCCCGCGCCAAGACGGATTTAGCGAAAACCGTCTCCACTTATCCACGCTGGCGTGGACCTCTAGTCACCGACGATCGGGTCCCGCCTGTCGGATTTGACCCCGGGTCAACTGGCCTTCTCCCTCCTCTTCCTTGACCGAATAGAGAAGGCACGCCGGCGACGATTACCGGCGATAGGAGGCACCTCTCGGGGATCTGAGGCCATCCACGTACTCAGGGGATCACGGCGAATCTGTGGAGGTAGGGAACGATCGAGGATGAGTACGAGGTCGCCGGCGACGAGGTCTTCCAGAGGACTCCGGCGGGGGTGTTTTGGGCATTTCGTCCATGGGCAACCTCAGGCGAAATTGGCAGCGGGGATGGATCTGTGGGGTCGAGTGGAGGCTTTTGGAGAAGAAATGGAGGAGGGGAATGTCCTGTTGGCGTCGGAACCCTCGAAAAGGTGGCAGCAGCCGTAACCGTCGGATGTGAGGAAGACGACCACTCCGGACGTCCTACTGCTTCGGGAAAGCTCCGAGAGGAAGGGAGTGGTGATGTCGTGCAGCGGGGCAAGATCGGGTTGCTTAAATAGGGGGTGAGAGGCGGTTCCCGTGGCTTATAGTGAAAGCCATGGTGGTGGCGGCCAATTGATGGTGGTTGGCGTGGTCGGTGATGGACGGCGGGGGCTCAGGCGGTTGGGAGTTAAGGAGGAGGCTTGCTGGCGGCTGCGGATTGGGCCAGGTGCCCCTGGACGGTGCTGACAGTGACGGCTGGAGTCGGTGGCGGCCCCTGGCCGGTGGAGGGCGGCGGCAGGGGGTGAGCTCCGATGCGGGGAGGCCGAACCTGGTCCAGGTGGTGTGCAGGGGAGTGCGGGGCAGGCCGTTGGCGCGGTGCTGGGGCGTGCTGGGGGCTCATGGCGCGTTGGCATGCCAAACGCGTGTTCTGGCTACGCCCGGTGCGCTCTGTCCATGCACCGACGGTGCTCGACAAAATGCCAAGGAATCTAGGATAGTCCAATGGAGCTAGCTTTTGGCATTGTGGTGTCCCTTTGCATCATACAGATGTTGGGCAAGTTGGTTTGGTCGATGGATCAAGTTTCCAATGAAGTTTTGATAGGTAGCCGAATACTGTCATGCACACAGCCTGCTTGATGAAATGCTAGAGCAATCTAGGTGACTTTGCTGGGTGTGAAATTTACCAGGCTGGTGTCTCCTTAGGTCGTAGAGATGGTGGTATGATTGCTTTGGCAAAGTTAAAAACTTCCAAGTGCAAGTTTGGAAGGATTTCAGTTCTGGATAGAAACTACAGAGGAATATTTGATGAACTAAAAAGATTCCAATGGAGCTAAAATTTTGGACTTAAGGTTCTGGTTTGAAGGACTATGAGTGGGAAAAATTTCAGGATTTTTGGGGCAAGGAAAATTGGGGTTGTAGTGCAAAGCTGGATCTGGACCAGAATTGAAAAGAGCTTGTTTCACTCAAAATTTTCAAAAGACCAAGTTTGGTTTTTGCATAAAAGTGATTTATAGGCATCACATGACCTCCCATAATTTTTGTGGGATTTTGAAAGAATTATTTAAAGTAGTTGTAGTGCAACAGAGGCATTTAAAATATTGAAATAGTCGTTAAAAGAATTGTTTAGAGGCAAATTTTATTCTAAAAATAATTTTTACTGTTATTAAACTATAATTGAAATTTTTTAAGAGAACTACCAAAGCCACAATATTATTTCCAAAAATTGCTATATGGAGGGAAGAATTTTGAAAAAAAAACAGAAACATAAAATGGTTCTGAAATTAATAAAAGACCTAGCAAAAATTCAAAATTTTAATTCTAGCCAAATTTTATTTAGTAAAAACATGATTAAATTTTTGGGGTGTTACACAAACCCAAGCTTAGGCTCTTGGTTGTCCTTGAATATTACCTTGGGGTGCCTTGGGCATCCCCAAGATTAGGCTCTTGCCACTCCTTATTCCATAGTCCATCAAATCCTTACCCAAAACTTGAAAACTTCACAACACAAAACTCAACAGAAAATCTCATAAGCTCCGTTAGTATAAGAAAATAAATCACCACTTTTGGTACGGTTTTGAACTCATTATTTATTTATATTGGTGTAATATCTACTGTATTCCAACTTCTCCATGGTTCATACCCCCCGATACTACCCATAGATTCATCAAAATAAGCAAACAACACAAAGAAAACAGAATCTGTCAAAAACAGAACAATCTGCGAAGATCCGAATTGTTCTAATACTTCTATAACTCAAAAATATCTGAAAACCTAGGAAAACAGAGAAAATTTGTATACCAACTAGTGTAAAAAATTCAGGGTTTTTCAACAGTCCAGTGAATTATCAAAATTCTGTGACTGGACGCAAAAGTTTCTGTTTTTCAGCAAGATCAAATCAACTATCACCGTAAGCCATCCCAAAGGTCTTACTTGGCACAAACACAAATTAAAACACAAAACCACATCTAACCAGAGGCTAGATGAATTATTCAAAGCAAAACAGGAGCAAAAAGTAAATAACAAAAATAAAATTGGGTTGCCTCCCAACAAGCGCTATTGTTTAACGCCCTTAGCTAGGCATAAAAACACGAATAGATCTAGGTATTGTCATCTTTGGTTTTTATCTTTTTAATGGTGTTATGCTCAAATCTGGGAGGTTCTTTGCATTTCTCCTCATATTCGGAAATCTTTAGATCTAGAGCATCCAACCGCTTATTGCAAAGAGTGATCAACATATTCATGCGGTGGAGGTTTCCACTAACATTCTTGAGGGGTTCAAGGGATTTTTGCAAAATTTTCTGTACTTCACATAGTTTCTCAAAAACTTTTGTTCCCCCTTGGGTGTGATGTAATCCCTTCTGTGAGGGTGAAATTCCTACCATTCCTGCTATTATCTCATAAGCAATATTGGGATCAACTTCAATAAAATTCCCTTTAGCAGCGAAATCCAAAAGTTGCCTATGGGACATGGTTAGTCCAACATAAAAATTATGAAGAAAAATCTTAAAATCCCCCTCTATAGTGCAGTTATGATAAGAGTCTATCATTCTATACCAAGCATCCTTTAAATTTTCTCCTTGTGTCTGTTTGAAGTGAAGAACTTCAAAATCACGAGACAAAGGAGGGGTAAAAGTGCTAGTCATAGTGAAAGACGGTAAAGACGTGGCAAGAAATCCAACACACGAGCACACAAAAAGCAAACGAAAAAGACAAACGGAAGAAGGGTGAATAAAATGGAAAATCTTTTCAAAAATCGTTTTAGAAGTGGGGGAGAGGAAAATGAGAGGCAAATGGCGAATAATGTAATGCAAGAGATGAGAGTTTTATGATGGGTACTTGGTATGTCTTGACTTGTCGTAGATCTCCCTGGCAACGGCGCCAGAAATTCTTCCTGCTACTTCTTGAGCTTGCGTTGGTTTTTCCCTTGAAGAGGAAAGGGTGATGCAGCAAACTAGAGATAAGTATTTCCCTTAGTTAGAGAACCAAGGTATCAATCCAGTAGGAGACAACACAAAAATCACCTAGCACCTGCACAAACAATCAAACAACTTGCACCCAATGTGATAAAGGGGTTATCAATCCCTTCACGGTTACTTGCAAAAGTGATATCTAATAGAGATAGATAAAACTACACTAAACAAAAGATAAAGTAAATGTTTTTAGGGTTTTTGGTTTATAGATCTGAAAATAAAAGATTGCAAAATAGTAGATCGGAAAGTAATATGATGGAAAATAGACCCAGGGGCCATAGGTTTCACTAGAGGCTTCTCTCAAGATAGCAAATAATACGGTGGGCGAACAAATTGCTGTCGAGCAATTAATAGAAAAGCGCAAAGTTATGACGATATCTAAGGCAATGATTATGAAATATAGGCATCACGTACGTGTCAAGTAGACCGAAATGATTCTGCATCTACTACTATTACTCCACACATCGACCGACTACTGCCTGCATCTAGAGTATTAACTTCACGAAAAATAGAGTAATGCACTAAGTAAGATGACAAGATGTAGAGGAATAAACTCAAGCAATATGATGTAAACCCCATCTTTTTATCCTCGATGGCAACAATACAATACGTGCCTTGCTGCCCCTACTGTCACTGGGAAAGGACACCGCAAGATTGAACCCAAAGCTAAGCACTTCTCCCATAGCCAGAAAAACCAATACAGTTGGCCAAACCAAACCAATAGTTCGAAGAGAATTAGAAAGATATCAAATCATGCATATAAGAATTCAGAGAAGATTCAAATAATATTCATAGATAAGCTGATCATAAATCCACAATTCATCAGATCTCGACAAACACACCACAAAAGAATATTACATCGGATAGATCTCCAAGAACATCAAGGAGAACATTGTACTGAGAATCAAAGAGAGAGAAGAAGCCATCTAGCTACTAGCTATGGACCCGTAGGTCTGAGGTAAACTACTCACGCTTCATCGAAAGGGCAATAGGGTTGATGTAGAAGCCCTCCGTGATCGAATCCCCCTCCGACAGGGCGCTGGAAAAGGTCCCTAGATGGCATCTCACGGGTACAGAAGGTTGCGGTGGTGGAAAAGTCTTTTCGTGGATGCTTCTGGTGGTTTGGGAACATATGTGAATATATAGGCGAAAGAATTAGGTCAGGGGAGTCACGGGGGGCCCACAAGGCAGGGGGCGCGCCCTACCCCCCTGGGCGCGCCCTCCACCCTTGTGGCCGCCTCGTGGCTCCTCCGACTTCATCTCCAAGTCTCCTGGGTGTCTTCTGGTCCAAGAAAAATCATCGTGAAGATTTTATTCCGTTTGGACTCCGTTTGGTATTCCTTTCCCACGAAGCTAAAATACAAGGAAAAACATAAACTGGCACTAGGCTCTAGGTTAATAGGTTAGTCCGAAAAATAATATAAAATAGCATATTAATGCATATAAAACATCCAAAACAGATAATATAATAGCATGGAACAATCAAAGATTATAGATACGTTGGAGACGTATGAGCCGCCGCAAGTTCCAGAACCACCAGATCCAATCTAGACACCATCACGGAGGGGTTCATCATCCTCTTTGGTGCCTCTCTGATGATGCGTGAGTAGTTCATCATAGACCTACGGGTCCATAGTTAGTAGCTAGATGGCTTCCTCTCTCTCTTTTGATCCTCAATACAATGGTCTCTTGGAGATCTATTTGATGTAACTCTTTTTGCGGTGTGTTTGTTGGGATCCGATGAACTTTGAGTTTATGATCAGATCTATATCCATGAAAGTTATTCCAGTTTTCTTTGATCTCTTATATGCATGATTACTTATAGCCTCGTATTTCTTCTTCGAATCTTTGGTTTAGTTAGGCCGACTAGATCAATTTTTCTTGCCATGGGAAGAGGTGCTTTGTGATGGGTTTGATCGTGCGGTGTTCTTTCCCAGTGACACAAGGGGCAGCAAGACACGCATGTATCATTTCTATTAAGGATAACAAGATGGGGTCTATTCCTACATGAATAGATCTTGTCTACATCATGTCATCGTTCTTATTGCATTACTCCGTTTCTCCATGAACTTAATATACTAGATGCATGCTGGATAGCGGTCGATGTGTGGAGTAATAGTAGCAGATGCAGGCCGGAGTCGGTCTACTAATCTTGGACGTGATGCCTATATAATGATCATTGCCAGGATATTCTCATAATTATTTGAGGTTCTATCAATTGCCCAACGGTAAATTTTTTTCCCACCGTATGCTATTTTTCTCGAGAGAAGCCACTAGTGAAATAATCTACGGCCCTCGGGTCTATTCTTTATCATATTTGCTTTGAGATCTATTTTTATTCACTTTTATTTTCAGATCTATTATTCCAAAAACCAAAAAATAATTTGCTGCACTTTTTTATTACTTATTTTATTTCACGTTTTATCGAGATCTATTTATCCAATCTATCACAATTTTTATCCCGTCAAATATACAATTTCTGGCACCGTTACCTATTGAGGGATTGACAACCCCTCATTAACGTTGTTTGCAAGTATTTGTTCTTTGTGTGGAGGTACCGTTTACATAGTGTTGCTTGGTTCTCCTACTGGATTGATACCTTGGTTTCATAACTGAGGGAAATACCTACCATAGATGTGCTGCATCATCCCTTCCTCTTTGGGGAAATACCGACGTAGTTCAAGCGACATTATATCGTACAAAATAAAATCTGCCGCCATGACAAGTCACTAATTGGCAAATAAATGTTTCAGTCTCTTGGGACTTGATGTTTCAAAAACAAATTCAGCTTCTGCGGAGCCTTTGTCATTTATTTTCATCGTTGCGCCAGAGAACGCCAAACCTCATTACATTGAGCACACTTGCCTCCAGAACAAATAACCTGGCTAAATTAATCTTAGATGTGGAGCCTCGGTGGTTGATCAAATCAATATTTGTCCGATGGAGATCAAGGCATTCGATGAGATTGTTATATTGCAATACATTTTTCACTTTCGAGTCTTTTTTTATCTGCAAAAGAAGAGAACATATTAGAACAACTAGCTGTATATGATTGACGTGTCATCAAGAGCTACCAATATCGTTCACTCATACGATAGGGTTGGCTATAGAGCTGGCTCTAAGGCTAGTCATAATTTTTCACTATCTATGTTTCTCTTTCCTCTCATTTACCTAGGAGCATGTGAAGAGTTCGGGCATTGGTTGCCTTCCACTATGTGGTCGATGCCATACTTCTCAAATGTATGCCACATAATACGCATCGATGTCAAAGATTTTGGCACTGCTCTAGCAATGTGAGAGAGTTGGCACCGCTGTGCACACAAACCCACATGTATAAACAAATCAATCAAACCAACTACACCAGCCTCTCCCAAACAAGCGTTTTTTTATTGCCTCTGTCCTCTCCCTCTCCCACGCAAGTGTTTTTTCATTGCGTGAGTTAATTTAGCACCGGAGCAAAGTAGGTGATCCATATTGGAGCACCAGGTGAGCAATGGAGGGCATCGATGCCAAATGCATCAAAAGTTAATTTGGCACGTGTTTTGGCCTACATAGTGGATGGCCGTTATAGCCCACTTTTTACTACCTCGTATTTAGTCTAAATTTTTTACCATAGATTTACCTAAGATAATGCCAATGCATGTCACCAAAAATTATACCATTTGAAATTATGTTCAAATACGAATCCAATGATATAATTTTCAGTTGCATGCATTAACATTTTGTAAGTTAAATCTATGGTCAAAATTTGATACTACAAAATACGAAGAGTAAACCAGGATGGAGGTAGTACTTGCTCTTAGGCTAACCGTAGAGTTACTAGTCTAAGTTACTTTGCACACTGACTAGCCTAGGCTACTAGTACAACAAAAAAACAATGCAGGTGATCACGTGAGAAAAAAAATACTAAAAACATTTCTTTCGGTGCAGTGCGTAGATGCAGTTTTGAACACTACACTTGTCATCGTAATTTGGGAAAATTACGAAAAAATTGAGCTCAGTTGTAATTTCCATTTACTAATAGGAAAGAAGTTTGACCTCGATGAGTAGCTTCTCGGTGCACAGAAAGAATCTAAGGAATCCAACAACTTGATCCAGATTGGGGCCGATAGATTTTATTGCCAAGATCTTCACTGTGCGCATAGACTAGGTCAAGCTTGTGGGAATGATTTTCTGGATGACAGTTGTAAATACATCAAGAAGAAATTTAAAAATGTGAATTTCAAGAAGACAGAGAAGAAGATGAGTGTTGTACCTGAACGATTATGGATCCAATAACGAGTTCGGAGAATTTGGTAGATGAGTACACCAACGTTGTCAATTTCGACGCGTCAATGACCCTGATTTTTGTTGGACCTTGTCGATCAGATACAAGCAATCTCTCAAGGAAAGGCGCATTCTCAATGACCATAACATGGAACAGCTCAAGTGATCTCTTCCCAATTAATATCTTGTTGCGGGGCCAGCAAGACACATAAATCCATCGGAGATTTGTCAAGGCGATGTGGAGGCTAATTAAACCGTGGATCTGCCGAAGACGAAGGTTCCCAAGCGCAGTACAGCCACGGAGCAGGTGCTCCATAGCCTTCTTCAAGATGCCAATGTCAAAGAGGTCGAGCTGCTTGAGTTGAGGGAGAAGAAGGGCAGGCACATCATTAATCCAGGGAAAATAGTAGGAGCTGAACCTGGCACGGTATAGCGTTGGCGTGATGCGGAGCGCAGAACGACGGCAGAGAGCGACATCGTCCAACTTCAAACCTAAACTCCTCGAGCTGATCTAGGGCGGGGGATAAGAACCACTCGTCGAACTTGGCTTGGACCTTGTAGTTAGAATTGAACATGCGGATGTCAAGGCGTCTAGCTGGCCCACGCTGCGATGCAAGGATCTTGGAGACTGCGGCTATGCGTTTGCAATCCCCATCGCAGAGGAAGCTGTGCATGGCGAGGTTGAGAGGGACGCAGTGCCAGAGGGGGCGCCACCACCGCGAGAGCAGGGTGGTCCGCACGGAATATTTCATGGGGAGGAGGGCAATGATGACGAGCAGCATGTCATCGTGGAGGCTGCTGATGAAGTCCAGGCTCGTCGAATGCGGTTTTGGCTCGAGTCACCTCCGCTTGTTTGCTGCCTCGTCGTCCATCTCAGCTGGCGGCGATGATGGTGTACACGTGCGCTTGTGTGTATAGTGTGTTGGGTGTGCGCGAGTCCGTCCCTGCGTGCATGCCGCGCAGTGGTGTAGTGTGTGCGTTGTCGTAGTGTGTGTAGTATCGCGGAAGTAGTGTGCACTGCGGGGTGCTACCGCGAGTGGTTTCAAGTTTTTTTATTTCACCCCGTGTCAGATGGGCCTCTAGTTTATTTATTTTCACCCACTGCCAAATGGGTCAGCACACCCAGATAGAGAACACGAGCTAACAAGGCACCATGTAGACTGGTTGACCTGTCAACTAGACAATATACGGAGCTATACTGGTTGGCCGTATAATCCCTCGGTAAAGAGAGATTGAGTGAGAGGGAAGGCCCGTGAGAGATAGTAGACAGAGAGAAAGAGATACTCCTTCCTCCGTTCAATAATGTAGTACCTATAATTTTTTGAAAAGTCAAACTTTTGAAACTTTGACCAAGTTTATAAAGAAATTACTTATATCCACAATACCAAAGATATATGATGTGAACTAAGTACATCTTGTGATGAATCTATTGATTGTTCCGGATGTAAATGTTTTTCTCCACATATACCTGGTCAAACTATGATGAGGTTTTGACTTTTCAAAACATCCATAAGTTATGGACCTGAGAGAGTACCTAACTAGAGAGAGAGAAAGAGTGTGTGTGTGTGTGTGTGTGTGTGAAAGAGACATGGACAACACATGATAAAGTAGAGAAAAAGTGTGTGTCTTATGCAAACAGATCATGCATGCATCTTCGAGGGCAGAAGCGAGGTTAGGAGATAGTGTGTGGTTGTTTGCAATAGAGAGAGAAAGTCTGGCAAACAAGGGAGAGGGGTCGAGAGAGGCGTATGGAGAAATTGCAGGCATGGGGAGGGAGAGAGTGTGTGTTTGTGATAGAGAGATCCCCTCGAGATCATGATGGGACTACATGGGTGGGACATCGAGTGTGACAAGGTGTGTGTGCGATAGAAGATACCCCGAGAGGGATCGTGATAGACCTAGCGATGGTAGGAGACAATACATGGGTTCGTGATGGATAGTGAGAGACAGTCATACCCAGGGGGAGTGCATGTGCCTATGATGGAGTGAGAGATTATGGTACGTAGGGGGGTGCGTGTCAGATAGAGAGAGAACGAGAGGGGGAGTGTTAGATGAGTCTATGTAGTGCGAACGAGATATGTGTATGTGTGACCTAGGGAGATATAAAGTTTTAGAGAGATAGAGGAGCCCCAATACGGCTGAGTGGTGCGTGAGAGAGTTGAGAGATAGAAAGAGATACTCCCTTCGTTCGATAATGTAGTGCATATAAACTATTTAAAAGTCAAACTTTGGAAACTTTGACCATGTTTACAGGGAAGATTATTTATATCTACAATACCAAAGATACATCATATGAAACTACATCTTCTGATGAATCTAATGATATGTGTTTTCCGTTCTAGATGGAATTGTTTTTCTCCACATACCTGGTCAAACTTTGTGAGGTTTGACTTTTCGAAAAATCTATATGTTATGGACCAAAGAGAGTACCTAAGTCGAGAGAGATCAAGTGTGTGTGAAGGAGAAAGAGTGAGTGTGCAAAAAAGAGTGTGTGTGTGTGGAAGAGAAAGGGATAACACACGATAAAATAGAGAGAAAGTGTGTGTGTGTCTTATGCAAAAATATCACGCATGCATCTCCGAGATAGAAAGTGAGGTGAGGAGATACACCGAGATAGCTAGTGTGTGATTGTTTGCAGCGGAGAGAGAGACCCCTATAACACATGTCCAAGAGAGGTTTGGCCAACAAGGGACAGAGGTCGAGAGGGCCGTATGGAGACGAAGATGGAGGCATGGGGGGGAGAGGGTGTGTTTGTGATAGAGAGACCCCCTCGAGATTGTGATGGGACTATATGGGTGGGAGATCGAGAGACGAGGTGTGCGCGCGCTAGAAAAATGCCCCGAGAGATATCGAGATAGACCAAGTAAGGGAAAGAGCCAATGCGCATGTTTGTGATGGAGACTGAGAAATAGTCATATACCTAGGGGGCTGCGTGTGCCTACAATGGAGTGAGAGATAGGCATACTTAGCTAGGCGGGAGATTGTGTGTGTGTGTGCGTGTGAGATGGAGAAAGAATGAGGGAGAGAGTGATAGTGTTTTAGATGGGTCTATCCAGTGCGAGTGAGATATGTATGTGTTTGTGTGACATAGGGAGATAGAGAGTTCAAGAGAGAGAGGGAAGAGCCCCGAGACAGCGGAGTGGTGCGTGATAGAGTTACAGACGACAAGATATGGAATTTGTGCGCGTATGATGAGTCCACCCTACATATTTAGCTTAGACCCGAGAGTTGTACATTGTGTGCGAGAGAGACCTATACATGGAGTGTGCAAGCGAACTAGAGAGAGAGAGAGAGAGAGAGAGAGAGAGACTGAGAGACTGAGAGGGACCGACAAGGATTGTGTTTGTATGCGCGTGATAGAAACCAAGATTGTTGGATAGAGAGAGAACGGGAGTCCGGGAGAGGGGAGAGGTCGCATTTATGCATCAAAGACTGATATAAACCATGTTTCGGTATAAATTTGCATTCAAATCTTTGAATTGGAGAACATGGTGTTTGCAATCCACACATGAACCGAGATATGCATATCAAACAAGTTCATTAGTTTGACTTTCAGCATGTTCATGGAGTACTATAATACAACATGCTAGTCAGTTGAGGTGTTCAATTTTGGATTTAGTCCCCAATTTTGGCCAGGCGAACGAGCTATTTCATTTAATCGAGATATTTCATTTTGGGTTTGATTCCCTTTTTGAGTGGGTCAACTATTTGTCAAATAGTAAATCAGTAGCAACGAGCATGTAAAAACACATTAGTCCCGAGCATCATCTCACCATCTAAAAAAGAAGTGGCAAGCCAATATTTCAAAATTTGATTCGAATCGACTTGGTAAGGTAGACATGGATGCTCGTTCTCCCAAATTTGAATGAACCACTAAACACCCTCTGCTCGGTGGAATTCGCCCAAGCAAATAAATGGGAGACGCAAAATTACCAGCCTATGTGGGACACACATCAATTGGCCCGTCGTACATCGGGGGTAGGTTTGTAACTTCATCCAAGCGCGCCCTCTCCTGGGCCGAAATGACAGGTGCCGAATAATTCATAAACCATGGGTGGCAAAACACCCTCTCTTCGGCCGAAATCGCTCACGCCCACTATTTCAAAACACGCCCTCCTCGCCTGAAATCGCTGGCGCTAGTATTTGGGAGAAGCAAAGTTACCCTACTATCCCCGACCCTCAAGACACAGACCCAACCACAGAAGCTAGAAGGCAGGGGTACAACTATAACTTCCCCCACATTTCAGAGAAATGCGTCCGTAAGACATGGTTCCCCCTCCCGATTCCCCATTCATACAGCGTGGGCGCCAAATCACCTTCTCCCCAGCCACGAAACCTCAGCCCTTCCCTCCTCCATGGCGCCCCCCACCGCACCAAATTCACCGGTGCCCTCCTCCCCAATGTCAGAGTCGCTGTCCGTTTATCGTTGTGCACTAGGCCATATGCCTCTTACTCCGTGTGCCCAGAGCTGCCTTGACGACGACCGCGTGAACCGTACCAGAGCCGATTCACCCGCACCGTTGTGCATGGCGCGCGAGCGGCTCCAACTTTGGATGCATCCAGGGCCCCGATGTAGCTTCCCCATAGCCGTCGACCGTCGCGACATATCTGCTTTCCTGCCGCCAGGAGCCACTGCAACCGTGCCGACCTCACTGACTCGGCAGCTGGAGCTGCCTACTTCACCGGGAAACAAGATAGGTCGTACACTCATCTTGAATCACTTTATTTAGAAGTCAGTTGCCTGAATTTTTATTCTGGGCCAATCGATTCCCAATGGGAAGCAGCAACCCTCGAGGCCGCGGAACTCCTAGGTTGCCGATTGGCTCGGGCCTCAGTGCCTTGGTGTCTATCGTAGGGGTGCGGGGGCGCAAGTTTGCCGCGGAAGCAGCGCTTAGGCGGCTATCTTAGAGTTGCGTGGGTTGAAGGTACTGCCGCCACCGGATCTGCATGACGGCGAGTCTTTGTGGTTTGTCCGGGGGCGGCGCAACCACGGCAGTGTGGTGGGGCAGGGGCGGGGTTTTGGTTGAAGCTCTCACGGCAAGGGATGACAGAGGCAGGCTGCTCTGCCGGTGGTCGCTGGCTCTTCGGGGAAGATTCTGAACACTGTCAGCCGAGATGCACAAGACAGCCATCCAGCCATCCGGCGTAGATCGGAAAGAACCAAATAAATAAATAAATCATGTCCCCAGTTTAGTTTTCAGTCAACATACGTGTGACTAGTCTCGTACCTTAGTGTTAATCTCTTAGGGTATTTCTTCAGATCAGAGATATGTGTCGTTCTTAACATTATGTGTTTTCTGCATCTTCAGCCACACCATCTTCCTTCTCACCGCAGCAGCTCCAACAAGGAAATTATACACCAGAAGGGAGCTGTAGTCCTCACTCAATAGTTCCCTACCTCGAATGTGTGTGCCCGACATGGACAACCACAACAACCGCAGGGCCATCGACAAGTCAGCAGATGATGCTCACTCCTATGGATGGCGGCCAGATAGGTTGTACCCTCATCTTACTTGTGGGCAACATTTATGGCTTTGTTATTCATCTAAGCATGGAAAATAGATTATCACATGTCACTGTATGTTCATGCTGATCTCTTAAGAGTCTTGTTCGGGGGTTAACGTCATTCCATAGTTCAGATAAGAGACTTCTTCAGGAGTTAACATTGTTCCATAGTTATCATCCATCAGCCAATGCCATCCCTGAGGCTGGTGATTATACCACTTCTAGTATTACCTATGTTGTTGTTCTTTAATACTTTTGTGTGCCATCTAGTTAATCTCGAGTACAAACAATACATATTCTGTAGCTTTCATCTGTGTTCTCCCTTTAGTTTTTGATACCTGTTGCTGCTAGTTAAGTCCAATCCTACTATTTATGTCGTCTCCTACAGGCACTCATTACATAATCTATCTACAAGTTTTCTTCCATGCATGTCAGATATAATTGCACAAACTGATATATCCACGAGAACCTCGCGGAGCAATGTAACGGCCAACAAACTTGTCGTCAATGATACCCAATATGATGGAACAGTTAAAGGTAGTTCTTCGGAAGACTTGCAGAAAGATGATGAATCCTATTCACCCCACAAGGTCCTTGCTCTAACTTGGCCCGTGATATGGGTACAACATGCATATAATGTCCTGGAGTGCATCTACTCAGTTGCAATGCCATGTGCTTAGCCTGCTGATCATGCATGTAAATATGTCATGCCTACCTATTTTTCAGTACCTATCCCATTCAGGATAACATGTTTTCAAATTCAAGTACTGTCATTCTACTCTGTCGCAGTGCCATCTGCTTAGTTTGGACATCATTCTTCTGAATATCTTATGCATTGGTATTCATCAGTATGTACTCCATCTGTCTGCCATACCATGTTTTTTTACATTGAAGTGCTATTCTACTGGTCTGTTGCAATGCCATCTTAGTTTCCCAATCATACACGCATATGTTGCCTTCATGTTTTTTGTACCTATTCCGCTATCATACAGTTTTACATTCAACTAGTGTTTTTTTACTCTGTTGTCCTATCATATCCCTAGCTCTTACATCATACTCAATCCCTCGGGATTACATGTCGCAGAAATGGATAAAAATGGATGTATCTAGAACTGAAATATGCCTAAACACATCCATTTATTTCCGGATGGAGGGAATACATGTCAATATGTCATGCCTTTCTATTCTTCAGTACCTATTCCATCTCTCTGCTATAGCATGTTTTATAATTGAAACACCATTCTGCTATATAAGGCATGCAAGGCGAAGATGACTATGTTAGAATCTGAAGGGCTACAAACAAGGTCTTTGCAAAAGATCCAAATGTTAGGAGATAGTAAACCAACTCCAGTGTTCATAGATACTGCACCAGCACAGAGAAACCCAACTCCTCCTAATAATGAGAAGATTCCAGTGGTCAGAGAACTAGTCCGCCCCAGTCCAGCAAAAATATGTCAACTCCATTCTAAGAAGCGTGTGCGTATCCTCGCATCATGAAATTTTATAGCATTCAGATCATATTTTCTACATGTTTCTTACCCATCTCTCTTTTAGAAAATAAGCTTAAAGGATAGAAGACTTTCTAAACTGGGACCGTGTTTGAGGAAAGTATCTTGCGGGAATTCTCTATGCTCCAATGCTGATGTAAGTACTTGTTGTATATCACTATATTTTTACATCAGCATGTATTTTGTTAATCAGCGTGAATCCAACCTTTATCTGATCTAAATTTACTTGTAGCAAAATGTATAATTAAAGGCGACAATGTTGATTTTTTTTAGAGCTGCATGAGTGTACTATCTCATATCATGCACATTACTAAATTGTAGTGTTATGGTCTAGTTGCCCAATCATTCATTGTGTCAATGTTGCTTTCCTATTACCTTACCTGGCTGATGATTGTTGTGCCATATTGTGTTAATTTGGTGTTGGCTGTTGTGGTCTGGTTGCCCAAACATTCATTTTGTCGATGTTTCTTTCCTATTATCTGACCTGGCCAATGATAGCAATGCTAGTGTGTTAATTTGTTGCAGGCTGCTGAAGATAAGAAGAAAAACTCTAAAAAAAGCAAGGCAACCCCATTGTTTCTTTCCAATAAATCTAGGGCAGATAATATGGCAATAACTCTTGATTAATCTGTTCGGTTCCCCTCCTAATTTATGTTATGATTCAGTGGTCAAGACACTCTCCACTATCAATAATACAAGCTTGCCAAAATCTCCATCTAAACTATTCAGTTTCCTCTGTCTCGAAGCCAACGGAAAAAATTATGTTTGTGAACCAATTACTGGCTGAAGCAATGATGGAAATCGTGGAGGAATTAGAGGTGCACATTCTTGCGCAACAACAACTGATAAATGTTTTCAGAGATAGTGTAGCAAAGAAGAAAGAACTTTCTCACATGCTTATTGGTGTCATCCGCGCTGAGGTTGCCGATTGTGAGATTGTAGATTGTTAAGTTATGTTCATTTATTCGCACTGGCATCAATCTTTGATTGCACAGTGGATGTAATTTCCTGTAATAAATGCTGTATGTGCTACATTTTTCCTTGTATGCCATACATTTGCTTAGCGCATTGCATTCCAGCTAACTGGTCGCTAGGAAGCCAAAAAAGCAGTGAAACTAATAGCTAGCTTGAACTGTCATGGGCCCTTTGTGAAGGATAGCGGCCCACTACCCTTAAAGGGCCCCCCTAATGGGCTCGCAAGGGCCAAAATTCTCTTGGGCCATTGATTGATCAGTTTTGGTCCTGTACATAAATGCTTGTCGTAATGGGCTCAATTTATAGCTCGGCCAAATTCGACTTTGTCTAATTGGGCCTAAAGACATGTTCGAACTTTAGTGGGCCCAATAAGTTGATGGGTCGTAACCAGGCCGAAAGCTCTATTGGGCCACTATAATTGAAACGAGCCAACAGTTAATGCTTGGCCCAGTTACCTCTCGGGTCGTTAAAAGGCCGAAATTGAACCGGGCAATAAGTGGGCCCATTCGATTTCACGGGTCGTTAACAGGCCGATAATAAGGTCGGGTTGTATATGGCCCAACTGTATTGTGGGCCTTTAGCGGGCCGAAAGAGACAGCAGGCTGGTATTGGACCATGAAGAGCATGGGCTGCTAAGAGGCCGAATGTTAGGTCAGATTGTATATGGCCCAACTATGTTGTGGGCCTTTAGCAGGCCGAAAGAGAAACCGGGCTGGGATTGGACCAAGAAGAGCATGGGCCGTTAAGAGGCCAAAACTCAGGTCAGACTACAAATGGCCCAACTCCTTTATGGGCCGTTAACATGCTGAAAGACACACCGGGCTGGAAATTGGCCCAACACTTAAATGGGATGGTAAAAGGCCGAAAGACGTACATCCTGAAAATTGGCCCATCCCTTGAATGGGTTATTAACAGGCCGAAACTACGTCGGGCCGATATTGAGCCCAAATATATAGTGGGCTGTTAACGGGCTCAAACTGACGATGGGCTTCAATGGTGTCAAAAAGTTAACACGCCGTTGACGGGTCGAATTGACACATCTCGAATGGGCCGTGGGCCTAAATGGACCAGACACAAGTAGGCCCTATATGGGTCGACGTGCTAATTTTTACTGGGCCGGCCTCTTTCACCAAATCGGGCCACTATTGGGCCTTGCCACATGTCGACGTGTCATAGGCGCCTCCCGTACAATGAGTGGATGACATCTGTCCCAACGCTGAGCCGACACATGGATCCTCCGGCGAATGCGAATTTTACACGTGGAAAATCCCCATTGGTCTGGGCTGTTAACGGGTTATCAGATCCAAACCGAAACCCGATATCTTAATGGTGATCCGTTATGGTGGATGCCATGTGTTGGTTACCCTTGACGAAAACACTTCCATGATGCGCCATTTATCGTCATGGAAGTGGACACTTCCGTGATGATAATTTTGGTATTGTCATGGAACACTTCTACGACATTACAGGTATGACTATCTTGATTCTCTCATAAAATCGTCATGGATGTACATGCATGACAGAAAACGTGACCTACTGTGACAAACACGTATCATCACAGAAGTGTATTTTTTTGTAGTGCCTCTTACCCGCTGCTGCCGCTGCAACATTGCTGCTCCGCTCCTGCTTCCTACTGCTCGTTGGCGCCGCTGCCCGCCGCGCGCCGCTGCGGCCACCATCGGCCGAGCCCGCCTTGACCTTGCTCTCCCTCGACCACGCCCACTGCCGCTCGGCCGCTCGCGTCGCCCGCTGCCCTGGCCCTCCATCACCGACGCCCGCTGCTGCCTAGCCCTGTCGCTGCGGCTACCTAGCCTCGCGCCCCACCTCCGCCCATGGCTGCTGCCCCCCACGTCCACCGTGGCCGCCCTGCATCGTGCGCACAAGCGCGTGCGTGCATCCCAGCCATGGCCATGGTCCACTGCACGTAGGGGCCGGCCGGACTAATTGGGGAATAGCCCCTATATTTTTTTAATTATTTTATTAATTGTATTTAGATAGAAGGCCCAATCGCAGGTGGCCCCCATCCCCTAATAGCCAAGTATTAAAATTTGCTAACCCTGTGTCACTGACATGCGGGCCCCTTTGGCCCTGTTGACTGGTCAACATTGACCCAGTCAACGCTAATTGTACTACTGACTGGTTTGTTAACTTCGACCTGACCCCCACAAGTCATTGACTCTGGCTGGCCCTGCACTAGTTGACAAAAGTAATTCTACTATTTTTAAATTCGAATTAAATTAAACCAGTAATTCCAAAAAATGATTAAAACTTTGAAAAATCATATATAATAAATCGTAACTCTGATGAAAATAATTTATATATGAAATTGCTCAGAAAAATCCAACAAATCCAAATATGCAATCGGTTCATGTGTCACATGCCTCTAGCATGATGAACATGGAACTGTCCCCTCTCATTCATCTGTCCGAAAAATGCCAAACTCTGGAAAAACATACCAGGATATTTTCCCTCTCTGTCTGCAATGTGTAGTACCGTGTTAGAACACCCCTAGCACTGCGCGTTGTCATGTCGTGCATCTGTGTTATATGTATGTGCTTTATATTTACTGTTTATTCCCCCTCTTCACTCTAGTAGACCCTGAGACTGACGCTGCCACCTTGTACGACTACGCCTCTGATGTCTAGCCACTTGCCGTAGAGCAAACCCCCCTTGATCATTCTGATATCGCCCATTCATTCTCTCTCACACTTGCATTAGATTTTTCTACTATCATTGATTGCTCCTAATCTGATGCATAGCATGCTTTTGTTACCCGCTTTTCATACCATACCTGTTTATCCTATCTACTTAGTATAGGTTGGTTAGTGATCCACCAGTGGCCCCTCACCTTGTCCCAGTTGCCCCCGCTTGATGACTAACGACTCGATCAACATAATTGACGTCCTGAGCCCGACACCTCACATCACACACCCCCTTAGTTGTACGACACTGCAGGGTTACTATCGAGTGCCGAGCATGATTCCTCGTATAGCACTTCTGATGAGATCTCTGTAGTGAAGCACTAGTAGAAAAATGACCTTACGTTCACCTCATTAGTCCTGGTTCGATTACGGCCCGGTACTAATGTGACCATTAGTCCCGGTTCCAAGGGCTAGGGCACGGGCATCATCAGTCCCGGTTCGTGGCGTACCACTAGTCCCGGTTTGTGTCACAAACCGGGACTAAAGGGGTGATGGCAGGCTGGCGTCAGGCTGCGCCCCCGCGAGCCTCTTTAGTCCCTGATTGTATCACAAACCGGGACTAGAGGTAGACCTTTAGTCTCGGCTTGTATCATAAACCGGGACTAAAGATGCTCCTATATAAACCCTTCGTCCAGCCCGAGCCCATTTTCCCCTTTCCTCTCCTCTCTGTTCTTCCCCTCTTACTCGAGCTCATCCTCCATTTTTGCCAAAATTTGTCAAGATTTGAAGGCACCCCATCCATCCCAGTGTTCACAAAGGTTAGCAACATTGTCCTTTCATCTCTTATTGCTAGATTAGCTCTTGCAATGCTCTATAAGTATAGTGATTTGTGGGTTTTAGTTTGGGAGTAATTATATGTGGGAGTTTATTTGATTTATATGCAATTTGAGCTCAAATTAACTTCTTAGTTTGCATATGTAGGTGTGGTTTATTTAGTGCCTTCCCATCCCCGTCCTAACCACCGTCGATCGCCCGCACCGTCCCGTCGCCGGCACCACCTTGGTGAGCCTCTTGTTCTTATCCTTTTTATAAAAAAATTCATGTTTGTGTGATTTAAATAGTTACTTGGGTAATTTTCTTACTGGTATGGTTGTTTGTTATACATAGAGGCATGGTTATGATATCCGTCCCTGTCGGCCCTCGTCCGGTTTATGAATCGGATGTGGTATATTATCTTTTATAACTATTTGTTGCATTTCGTGTTTATGACAATTATGCCCATCAAATTGACATAAATATTTTTATCTAGGAGGTATGTGAACTGGAAATTGCAACCGACCCTCTTGTCGAGAAGTTAAATTTAGTTGAAAATAAAAATGAGTATTTGAAAGAAAAATTGAAAAGAATTGAAGAAGAGAAGATGAAACTGGAGTTGTATGTTGTCGATGTCGTCGATGAGCACAAGATCAAGACGGATGCAATGCGCTTGAAGATTAGAAAGATTAGAAAGTATGTCGTTAATCAAGAGGCTTTGTATCACTATGCTGTTGGATCAATTGTTACCTTAGTTGCGATCTTGATCACATTTGTTGTTGCATTTAAATGCTTTAGCTAGAGAGTTTGTATGTTGTTTTATGAGAATAAGTGTGTATGAACTTGTATTAATTAGGTCTTTTCGGTGTTGTGTAATGAAGATGAGCCGGCAATGGATGTACGATGACCGATGGTCTCCCCAGTTCATTAATGGCGTGCATACTTTTCTGGTTGTGGCTGAGGCAAACGAGCGACCGGATGGTTTTATGTGTTGTCCATGTGATGTCTGTAAGAATGATCACAATTACTCTAACTCAAGAAGCATTCCCATCCACCTGTTTACGTCCGGTTTCATGTCCAGCTATAACTGTTGGACCAAGCACGGAGAAAGAGGGGTCCTAATGGAAGAGAATGAAGAAGAAGAGGATGATGACAGCTATCCTGGCCATGGGTTCCCTGAATACGATGGTACAACAATGAGGGAAGAAGCTGAAGAAGAGGCATCAGATGAGCCCGCTGACGATCTTGGTCGAGCCATTGTAGATGCAAAGAGAAACTGCGCAACTGAAAAGGACAAGGTGAAGTTGCAGCGCATGTTAGAGGATCACAAGAAATTATTGTACCCAAATTGCAAAGATGACAAGAAAAAGCTGGGTACCACACTGGAATTGCTGCAATGGAAGGCAGAGAATGGTGTATCTGACAAGGGATTTGAAAAGTTGCTGATAATGTTGAAGAAGATGCTTCCAAAGGACTAAGAATTGCATGACAGTACATACAAAGCAAAGAAGGTTGTCTGCCCTCTAGGATTAGAGGTGCAGAAGATAAATGCATGCCCTAATGACAGCATCCTCTACCGCGGTGAGTACGAGGATTTGAATGCATGTCCGATATGCGGTGCATTGCGCTATAAGATCAGTCGCGACGAGCCTGGTGACGATGTTGAGGGCGAGCGCCCCAGGAAGAGGATTCCTACCAAGGTGATGTGGTATGCTCCTATAATACCACGGTTAAAACATTTGTTCCAAAACAAAGAGCATGCCAAGTTGATGCGATGGCACAAAGAAGACCGTAAGAAAGACGGGAAGTTGAGAGTACCCACTGACGGGTCGTAGTGGAGACAAATCGAGAGAAACTGGGGGGACTTTGCAGATGACGCAAGGAACGTGTGGTTTGGTTTAAGTGCAGATGCCATTAATCCTTTTGGGGAGCAGAGCAGCAATCAAAGCACCTGGCCTGTGACTCTATGTATCTATAACCTTCCTCCTTGCTTGTGCATGAAGCGTAAGTACATTATGATGCCAATGCTCATCCAAGGCCCCAAGCAACCAGGAACGACATTGATGTGTACCTAAGGCCATTAGTTGAAGAACTTTTACAGTTGTGGAACAAAAAAGGTTTATGTGTGTGGGATGAGCACAAACAGCAGGAATTTAACCTATGAGCGTTGCTGTTTGTAACCATCAATGATTGGCCTGCTCTCAGTAACCTCTCAGGACAGACAAACTAGGGATACCATGCATGCACGCACTGTTTAGATGACACCCAAAGTATACATTTGGATAAATGTAAGAAGAATGTGTACCTGGGACATCGTCGATTTCTTCCGATCAATCATCTCTTAAGAAAGAAAGGCAAGCATTTCAAAGGTGAGGCAGATCAACGGAAAAAGCCTCGCCACCATATTGGTGTTGATATACTTGATATGGTCAAGGACTTAAAAGTAATCTTTGGAAAGGGTCCTGGCAGACAATCTGTTCCGAATGACGCTGATGGACGCGCGCCCATGTGGAAGAAGAAATCTATATTTTGGGACCTACCCTATTGGAAAGACCTAGAGGTCCGCTCTGCAATCGACGTGATGCACGTGACGAAGAATCTTTGCGTGAACCTGCTAGGCTTCTTGGGCATCTATGGGAAGACAAAAGATACACCAGAGGCACGGGAGGACCAGCAACGTATGCACGAAAAAGACGACATGCATCCAAAGCAGTATCAGGGTCCTGCCAGCTATGCTCTTACAAAAGAAGAGAAGGAAATCTTCTTTGAATGCCTGCTCAGTATGAAGGTCCCGTATGGCTTCTCGTCGAATATAAAGGGAATAATAAATATGGCAGAGAAAAAGTTCCAGAACCTAAAGTCCCATGACTGCCACGTGATTATGATGCAACTGCTTCCGGTTGCATTGAGGGGGCTTCTACCGGACAACGTTTGATTAACCATTGTGAAGCTATGTGCATTCCTCAATGCAATCTCTCATAAGGTAATCCATCCAGAAATCCTACCAAGGTTACAACATGATTTGGTGCAATGTCTTGTCAGTTTCGAGTTGGTGTTCCCACCATCCTTCTTAAATATCATGACGCATATGCTAGTTCACCTAGTCGAAGAGATTGCCATTCTAGGTCCTGTATTTCTACACAATATGTTCCCCTTTGAGAGGTTCATGGGAGTCTTAAAAAATATGTTTATAACCGTGCTAGGCCAGAAGGAAGCATCTCCAAGGGCCATGAAACAGAGGAGTTCATTGAGTTTTCTGTTGACTTCATTCCTGAACTTAAGCCGATTGGTGTTCCCGAATCGCGACAAGAGGGCAGACTTGGTGGAAAAGGCATGCTAGGAAAGGACCAAGTAATATGTATGGACGGGCATTCTTGGGCGCAAGCACACTACACAGTTCTACAAAATTCCAGCTTGGTGGCTTTGTATATCGACGAACACAAGAATATTCTACGCTCCAAACACCCGGAGCAGTCTGACGACTGGATTACACATGAACAGATGGGGACTTTTGGCGGTTGGTTGCAGACACGTCTCATGCATGATGACACTGTTGCAGATGAGCAATACTTGCTGGCCAAGTTACCATCTTCGACTATATTGACTTTCAAAGGGTACGAGATAAATGGGAATACATTTTACATGATTGCCCAAGATAAAAAGAGCACCAACCAAAACAGTGGTGTCCGCTTTGATGCAGCAACACCAGTAGGCCAAAGGACACATATTATGGTTACATAGAGGAGATATGGGTACTTGACTATGGAAGTGATTTGAAGGTCCCTTTGTTTCGGTGCAAATTGGTCAATCTGTCAGGAGGTGGCGTAATGGAAGACCCGTGGTACGGAATGACAACAGTGGATCTCAACAATCTTGGGTACCCAGACAAACCATTCGTCCTAGCCAATGATGTGGCACAGGTTTTCTATGTGAAGGACATGTCTACCAAGCCGAGAAAAAGAAAAGATAAGGAAGTGAATACATCATACGATGAGCCAAAGCGCCACATAGTTCTTTCAGGGAAAAGAAACATCGTGGGAGTGGAGGACAAGACAGACATGACATAAGATTATGAAAAGTTTAATGAAATTGCTCCCTTCATAGTGAAGATTGACCCAAGCATCCTGTTAAATGATGAAGATTGTCCATGGTTACGGCCCAAAGGGACACACGCGAAGAAAAAGTTTTATACCCCAAGATCCCACTCTGGGATGTGACCAGCTTCACCGTAATCACTTTCTTCCCCAGTGAGTTTCCGGACTTATATATCTGGAAAGTCCCACTTCGAACAAACTTGAGGGAA
This sequence comes from Thinopyrum elongatum, assembly GCA_011799875.1. Classification (NCBI taxonomy): domain Eukaryota; kingdom Viridiplantae; phylum Streptophyta; class Magnoliopsida; order Poales; family Poaceae; genus Thinopyrum; species Thinopyrum elongatum. The sequence goes on along the minus strand of CM022303.1, from coordinate 628,023,043 downwards.
TCTTTGTAATAGTTAGGGTACTTAAGTGTTTTGGCATTTGAAACACGAAGAAATATTATGTCCAAACAAAATATTTCATGCATTATGTAGGACTTCATTTGCTTTTTTTTAGTTAAATGACGCTGAAATTGAAAAGCACTACAAATGAACTCTGAAAAGGTTGAAAGTTGGCATGGTATGATCATTTCAACCACATAGCATGCGCTAAAAAGTTGAGAGGGTTACGGCAAAAACTAGATGCACTTCGTGTACAAAATGGACAATCGCTTTCGAAGTATCAGTGTTTCGAACGAAAAGTTATCTGTTACAAAGGCATTTAATTTTTTTAAACTAATTTCAACTCCTGACTTTTTGTGGGATCAACATGCACCATTCAAAGCCACATCATCAATTTTCAACCCTTTCTGACTTCATTCGCTATTTTTCATGCATTCACTATTTTTTTAGCTAAATGACCGTAAAATTGAAAAGCACCGCAAATGAACTCTGAAAAGGTTGAAAGTTGGCATGTTATCATCATTTCACCCACATAGCATGTGCTAAAAAGTTGAGAGGGTTACGGCAAAAACTGGATGCACTTCATGTACAAAATGGACAATCTCTTTCGAAGCATCAGGTTTTCGGACGAAAACTCATCTGTTACAAAGGCATTTCATTTTTTTAAACTTATTTCAACTCCAGAATTTTTCTACATACAACATGCACCATTCAAAGCCACATCATCAATTTGCAACCCTTTCTGACTTCATTCGCTATTTTTCATGCATTTTTTTTTTAGCTGAATGACCCTGAAATTGTAAAGCACTACAAATGAACTCTGAAAAGGTTGAAAGTTGGCATGGTATCATCATTTCACCCACATAGCATGTGACAAAAAGTTGAGAGGGTTACGGCAAAAACTGGATGCACTTTGTGTACAAAATGGACAATCTCTTTTGAAGTATTAGGGTTTCGGACGAAAACTCATCTGTTACAAAGGCAGTTCATTTTTTTAAACTTATTTCAACTCCATACTTTTTGTGTGTTCAACATGCACCTTTCAAGGCCACGTCATCAATTTTCAATCCCTTTCTGACTTCATTCGCTATTTTTCAGGCATTTACTGATTTTTTTGGCTAAATGACCCTGAAATTGAAAAGCATTACAAATGAACTCTGAAAAGGTTGAAAGTTGGCATGGTGTCATCATTTCACCCACATAGTATGTTCTAAAAAGTTGAGAGGGTTACGGCAAAAACTGGATGCACTTCGTGTAAAAAATGGATAATCTCTTTCAAAGTATGAGGGTGTCGGACGAAAACCCATCTGTTACAAAGGCATTTCATTTTTTTAAACTTATTTCAACTCTAGACTTTTTGTGCATTCAACATGCACCATTCAAAGCCACATCATCAACTTTCAATCCCTTTCAAACTTCATTCGCTATTTTTCAGGCATTTACTGATTTTGTTTTAGCTAACTGACCCTGAAATTGAAAAGCACTTCAAATGCACTCTAAAAAGGTTGAAAGTTGACATGGTTTCATCATTTCACCCACATAGCATGTGATAAAAAGTTGAGAGGGTTACGGCAAAAACTGGATGAATTTCGTGTACAAAATCGATAATCTCTTTTGAAGTATCAGGGTTTCGGACGAAAACTCATCTGTTACAAAGGCAGTTCATTTTTTTAAACTTATTTTAACTCCTGACTTTTTGTGTGTTCAACATGCACCATTCAAAGCCACATCATCAATTTTAATTCCCTTTCTGACTTCATTCGCTATTTTTCATGCATTTACTGATTTTTTAGCTAAATGACCCTGAAATTGAAAAGCATTACAAATGAACCCTTAAAAGGTTGAAAGTTGGCATGGTGTCATCATTCCACCCACATAGCATGTTCTAAAAAGTTGAGAGGGTTACGGCAAAAACTGTATGCACTTCGTGTACAAAATGGACAATCTCTTTCAAAGTATGAGGGTTTCGGACGAAAACTCATCTGTTACAAAGGCATTTCATTTTTTTAAACTTATTTCAACTCTAGACTTTTTGTGCATTCAGCATGCACCATTCAAAGCCACATCATCAACTTTCAATCCCTTTCTGACTTCATTCGCTATTTTTCATGCACTTACTGATTTTTTAGCTAAATGACCCTGAAATTGAAAAGCATTACAAATGAACTCTGAAAAGGTTGAAACTTGGCATGGTATCATCATTTCACCCACATAGCCTGTGCTAAAAAGTTGAGGGTTACAGCAAAAACTAGATGCACTTCGTGTACAGAATGGACAATCTCTTTCGAAGTATCATGGTTTCGGACGAAAACTCATCTGTTACAAAGGCATTTCATTTTTTAAACTAATTTCAACTTTAGACTTTTTGTGGGTTCAATATGCACCATTCAAAGCCACATCATAAATTTTCAACCCTTTCAGACTTCATTCGCTATTTTTCATGCATTTACTGTTTTTTAGCTAAATGACCGTAAAATTTAAAAGCACTACAAATATACTCTGAAAAGGTTGAAAATTGGCATGTTATCATCATTTCACCCACATAGCATGTGCTGAAAAGTTCAGAGGGTTACGGCAAAAACTAATTCACTTCGTGTACAAAATGGACAACCTCTTTCGAAGTATCAGTGTTTGAAATGAAAAGTTATCTGTTACAAAGGCATTTCATTTTTTTAAACTCTTTTCAACTCCTGACTTTTTGTGGGATCAACATGCACCATTCAAAGCCACATCATAAATTTTCAACCCTTTCTGACTTAATTCGCTATTTTTCATGCATTTACTATTTTTTTAGCTAAATGACCGTAAAATTGAAAAGCACTACAAATGAATTCTGAAAAGGTTGAAAGTTGGCATGTTATCATTATTTCACCCACATAGCATGTGCTAAAAAGTTGAGAGGGTTATGGCAAAAACTGGATGCACTTCGTGTACAAAATGGACAATCTCTTTCGAAGTATCAGGGTTTCGAACGAAAACTCATCTGCTACAAAGGTATTTCTTTTTTTTAAACTTATTTCAACTCCAAAAATTTTGTGCATACAACATGCACCATTCAAAGCCACATCATCAATTTGCAACCCTTTCTGACTTCCTTCGCTATTTTTCATGCATTTACTAATTTTTTTTTAGCTAAATGGCCCTGAAATTGAAAAGCACTACAAATGAACTCTGAAAAGGTTGAAAGTTGTCATGGTATCATCATTTCACCCACATAGCATGTGATAAAAAGTTGAGAGGGTTACAGCAAAAACTGGATGCACTTCGTGTACAAAATGGACAATCTCTTTTGAAGTATCAGGGTTTTGGACGAAAACTCATCTGTTACAAAGGCAGTTCATTTTTTTAAACTTATTTCAACTCCAGACTTTTTGTGTGTTCAACATGCACCATTCAAAGCCACATCATCAATTTTTAATCCCTTTCTGACTTCATTCGCTATTTTTCATGCATTTACTGGTTTTTTTTAGCTAAATGACCCTGAAATTGAAAAGCATTACAAATGAACTCTGAAAAGGTTGAAAGTTGGCATGGTGTCATCATTTCACCCACATAGCATGTTCTAAAATGTTGAGAGGGTTACGGCAAAAACTGGATGCACTTCATGTACACAATGGATAATCTCTTTCAAAGTATGAGGGTTTCGGACGAAAACTCATCTGTTACAAAGGTATTTCATTTTTTTAAACTTATTTCAACTCTAGACTTTTTGTGCATTCAACATGCACCATTCAAAGCCACATCATCAACTTTCAATCCCTTTCTGACTTCATTCGCTATTTTTCATGCATTTACTGATTTTGTTTTAGCTAAATGACCCTGAAATTGAAAAGCACTACAAATGCACTCTGAAAAGGTTGAAAGTTGACATGGTATCATCATTTCACCCACATAGCATTTGATAAAAAGTTGAGAGGGTTACGGCAAAAATTGGATGCATTTCGTGTACAAAATGGACAATCTCTTTTGAAGTATCAGGGTTTCGAACAAAAACTCATCTGTTACGAAGGCAGTTCATTTTTTTAAACTTATTTCAACTCCAGACTTTTTGTGTGTTCAACATGCACCATTCAAAGCCACATCATCAATTTTCAATCCCTTTCTGACTTCATTCGCTATTTTTCATGCATTTACTGATTTTTTTAGCTAAATGACACTGAAATTGAAAAGCATTACAAATGAACTCTGAAAAGGTTGAAAGTTGCCATGGTGTCATCATTTCACCCACATAGCATGTTCTAAAAAGTTGAGAGGGTTACGGCAAAAACTGGATGCACTTCATGTACAAAATGGACAATCTCTTTCAAAGTATGAGAGTTTCGGACGAAAACTCATCTGTTCCAAAGGCATTTTATTTTTTTAAACTTATTTCAACTCTAGACTTTTTGTGCATTCAACATGCACCATTCAAAGCCACATCATCAAATTTCAATCCCTTTCCGACTTCATTCACTATTTTTCATGCACTTACTGATTTTTTTAGCTAAATGACCCTGAAATTGAAAAGCATTACAAATGAACTCTGAAAAGGTTGAGACTTGGCATGGTATCATCATTTCACCCACATAGCATGTGCTAAAAAGTTGAGAGGGTTACAGCAAAAACTAGATGCACTTCGTGTACAAAATGGACAATCTCTTTCGAAGTATCATGGTTTCGGACGAATACTCATCTGTTACAAAGGCATTTCATTTTTTGAAACTAATTTCAACTGCAGACTTTTTGTGGGTTCAACATGCACCATTCAAAGCCACATCATAAATTTTCAACCCTTTCAGACTTCATTCGCTATTTTTCATGCATTTACTGTTTTTTAGCTAAATGACCGTAAAATTGAAAAGCACTACAACTGAACTCTGAAAAGGTTGAAAATTGGCATGTTATCATCATTTCACCCACATAGCATGTGCTGAAAAGTTGAGAGGGTTATGGCAAAAACTGATGCACTTCGTGTACAAAATGGACAATCTCTTTTGAAGTATCAGGGTTTCGGACGAAAACTCATTTGTTACAAAGGCATTTCATTTTTTTAACTTATTTCAACTCCAGACTTTTTGTGCATTCAACATGCACCATTCAAAGCCACATCATCAATTTTCAACCCTTTGTGACTTCATTCGCTATTTTTCATGCATTTACTGATTTTTTTAGCTAAATGACCCTGAAATTGAAAAGCACTACAAATGAACTTTGAAAAGGTTGAAAGTTGGCATGGTATCATCATTTCGCCCACATATCATGTGATAAAAAGTTGAGAGGGTTACGGCAAAAATTGCATGTACTTCGTGTACAAAATGGACAATCTCTTTTGAAGTATCAGGGTTTTGGACGAAAACTCATCTGTTACAAAGGCATTTCATTTTTTTAAACTTATTTCAACTCCAGACTTTTTGTGCATTCAACATGCACCATTCAGACCCACATCATCAATTTTCATTCCCTTTCTGACTTCATTCGCTATTTTTCATGCATTTACTGATTTTTTTAGCTAAATGACCCTGAAATTGAAAAGCATTAGAAATGAACTTTGAAAAGGTTGAAAGTTGGCACACTAGTAGAAAATAGGGCTTTGGTCCAGGCCTGCCCAGCCCATTAGTCCCGGTTCAGTCAGGAACACGGACCCATGGGGACCCAATGTTGTGCCTATATATACCCCTCGCCCGCGAGCAGAGCACTCCACTTCTCTGTTTTTTCTGGCCGGCGAGGGGAGGGCTTTGTGGTGCTCTAGCTCACCTCCTATGCACATGAGGTGTTCGATGAAATGCCCAAGCCACACTACTTAAGCTTTCTCCTCTCCAAACTCGACCTCCAAGCTCCATTTTCCTCAAGATTTGTCTAGGTTTAGCGGTTCGTCACGTCCCGTCCCCGTCTTCAACGCCGTCGATCGCCCGCGCCGATCTCGTCGCCGGCACCACCGTGGTGAGCCTCTTTTTCTTATCTTCTTTCTAAAAGAAAAATTTCTTACTTGCATGATTTAGATAGATACTTGTATAATTTTCTTACTTTTATTATTGTTTGTTATTATATATTGCGATGGTTTTGGTATCCGCCCCCGTCAGCCCTCGTCCTGTCTATGATTCAGATGTGGTATATATTATATTTTATAACTATTTGGTTCATTTATTGTTTATGACAATTATGCCGACCAATGTGACATAGATTTTTTTATCTAGGAGGTATGTGAACCGGAAATTCCAACCGACCCTATTGTCGAGAGGTTAAATTTAGTTGAAGAAGAAAACAATTACTTGAAGGAAAAATTGAAAAAAAATGAGGAGGAGAAGATGATATTGGAGTTGCATGTTACGGATGTCGTCGATGATCACAAGATCAAGATGGATGCAATGCGCTTCATGATTAGAAAGTATAGAAAATATGCCATTCATACCGAGGCTTGGTATCATTATGCCGTTGGATCAATTGTTACCTTGGTTGCGATTATGATCGCATTTCTTGTTGCATTGAAATGTTTTACATAGTTTCAATGTATGGTTTAATAAGATGCTCTTGAGAGCTATATGTTGTTCAATGAGAACTATGTATGTACTTTGGTTTTAATGTGATGATGAACTTCTATTAATTTGGTCAGTTTTCTATTCATGATGTTTTGTAATGGTTTTTGACACACTTAATTATATATAATGCACGCAGATGAACCGGCAATGGATGTACGGTGACAGACGCACCTCCGAGTACATTAAGGGCGTGCATAATTTTCTCGAAGTGGCTAAGGCAAACAAGCAGAATGGTTTTATGTGTTGTCCATGCCCTATATGTGGGAATACGAAGTCTTACTCTGACCGAAAAATCCTTCACACCCACCTGCTTTATAAGGGTTTCATGCCACACTATAATGTTTGGACCAGGCACGGAGAAATAGGGGTTATGATGGAAGACAGCAAAGAAGAAGAGGACGATGACAACTATGTGCCCTCTGAATACGATGATGCTGCAACAGGGGAAGCTGAAGATCAAGAGGAACCAGGCGATGTGCCCGATGATGATCTCCGCCAGGTCATTGTTGATGCAAGGAGACAGTGCGAAAGTGAAAAGGAGAAGCTGAAGTTCGATCGCATGTTAGAGGATCACCAAAAAGGGTAGTACCCCAATTGCGAAGATGGCAACACAAAGCTCGGTACCGTACTGGAATTGCTGTAGTGGAAGGCAGTGAATGTTGTGCCTGACAAAGGATTTGAGAAGTTACTGAAAATATTGAAGAAGAAGCTTCCAAAGGATAACGAATTGCCCGACAGTACGTACGTAGCAAAGAAGGTCGTATGCCCTCTAGGATTGGAGGTGCAAAAGATACATGCATGCCCTAATGACTGCATCCTGTACCGCGGTGCGTACGAGGATTCTAACGCATGCCTGATATGCGGTGCATTGCGGGGTAAGATCGGACGAGATGACCCTGGTAATGTTGACGGCGAGCCCCCCAGGAAGAGGGTTCCTGCCAAGGTGATGTGGTATGCTCCTATAATACCATGGTTGAAACGTCTGTTCAGAAACAAAGAGCATGCCAAGTTGATGCGATTGCACAGAGAGGACCGTAAGAAAGACGGGAAGTTGAGAGCACCCGCTGATGGGTCGCAGTGGAGAAAAATAGAGAGAAAGTACCGGGCTGAGTTTGTAGGTGACCCATGGAACGTATGGTTTGGTTTAAGCGTGGATGGCATTAATCCTTCCTACTTGGCTGTGCATGAAGCGGAAGTTCATTATGATGCCAGTACTCATCCAAGGCCCTAAGCAACCCGGCAACGACATTGATGTGTACCTAAGGCCATTAGTTGAAGAACTTTTACAGCTGTGGAATGGAAATGGTGTACGTGTGTGGGATGAGCACAGACAGGAGGAATTTGACCTGCATGCGTTGCTATTTGTAACCATCAATGATTGGCCTGCTCTCAGTAACCTTTCAGGACAGACAAACAAGGGATTCCACGCATGCACGCACTATTTAGCTAACATCGAAAGTATATACCTGGACAAATGCAGGAAGAATGTGTACCTGGGGCATCATCGATTTCTTCCGACCAACCATCAATGTTGAAAGAAAGGCAATTCAAAGGCGAGGCAGATAACCGGAAGAAGCCCGCCATGCGTACCGGTGATCACGTACTTGCTATGGTCAATGATTTACACGTAATCTTTGGAAAGGGTCCCGGCGGACTATCTGTTCTGAATGACGCTGAGGGACGCGCACCCATGTGGAAGAAGAAATCTATATTTTGGGACCTACCCTACTGGAAAGACCTAGATGTCTGCTCTTCAATCGACGTGATGCACATGACGAAGAACCTTTGCGTGAACCTGCTAGGCTTCTTGGGCGTGTATGGAAAGACAAAAGATAAATCGGAGGCACGGGAGGACCTGCAACGTTGGCACGAAAAAGACGGCATGCCTCCAAAGCAGTATGAAGGTCCTGCCAGCTACGCTCTTACCAAAGAAGAGAAGGAAATCTTCTTTGAATGGCTGCTCAGTATGAAGGTACCATCTGGCTTCTCGTCGAATATAAAGGGAATAATAAATATGCCAGAGAAAAAGTTCCAGAACCTAAAGTCTCATGACTGCCACGTGATTATGACACAACTGCTTCCGGTTGCATTGAGGGGACTTCTACCGGAAAATGTTCGATTAGCCATTGTGAAGCTATGTGCATTCCTCAATGCAATCTCTCAGAAGGTGATCAATCCAGAAATCATACCAAGGCTAAGGAGTGATGTGGCGCAATGTCTTGTCAGTTTCGAGCTGGTGTTCCCACCATCCTTCTTCAATATCGTGATGCACGTCCTAGTTCATCTAGTCAACGAGATTGTCGTTCTTGGCCTCGTATTTCTACACAATATATTCCCCTTTGAGAGGTTCATGGGAGTCCTAAAGAAATATGTCCGTAACCGCGCTAGGCCATAAGGAAGCATCTCCATGGGCCATCAAGCAGAGGATGTCATTGGGTTTTGTGTTGACTTCATTCCTGACCTTAAGAAGATTGGTCTCCCTCAATCGCGGTATGAAGGGAGACTGACTGGAAAAGGCACGCTAGGAGGGGACTCAATAATATGCAGGGACGGGCATTCTTGGTCTCAAGCACACTACATAGTTCTACAGAACTCTACCTTGGTAACCCCGTATGTCGATGAACACAAGAACATTCTGTGCTCCAAACACCCGGAGCAGTGTGACGACTGGATTACATGTGAACACATCAAGACTTTCGGCTGTTGATTGGAAACATGTCTCAGAGGAGACAACACTATTTCTGATGAGCTATACTCGTTGTCCAGGGGACCATCTTCGACTGTATTGACTTACAAAGGATACGAGATAAATGGGAATACATTTTACACGATCGCCCAAGATCAAAAGAGCACCAACCAAAAAAGCGGTGTCCGCTTTGATGTAGCAACCAAGAGGGGAAAGGACACATATTATGGTTACATAGTGGACATATGGGAACTTGACTACGGACATGATTTTAAGGTCCCTTTATTTAAGTGCAAATGGGTCAATCTGTTAGGAGGCGGGGTACAGGTAGAGCCACATTACGGAATGACAACCGTGGATCTGAACAATCTTGGGTACACAGACGAACCATTCGTCCTAGCCAATGATGTGGCGCAGGTTTTCTATGTGAAGGACATGTCTACCAAACCGAGAAAAAGAAAAGATAAGGAAGCGAATACATCATACGATGAGCCAAAGCGCCACATAGTTCTTTCAGGGTAAAGAGACATCGTGGGAGTGGAGGGTAAGATAGACATGTCTGAAGATTATGAAAAATTTCATGAAATTCCTCCCTTCAAAGTAAAGGCTGACCCAAGCACCCTATTAAGCGATGAAGAATATCCATGGTTACGGCGCAATAAGCAAAGGACACAAGCGAAGAAAAAGTGAAGACAGACGAAGTCAGAAAGGGTTGAAAATTGATGATGTGGCTTTGAATGGTTCATTTTGAGCACACAAAAAGTCTGGAGTTCAAATAAGTTCAAAAAAATGAAATCCCTTTGTAACAGATGAGTTTTGTCCGAAACCCTGATACTTCGAAAGAGATTGTCCATTTTGTACACGAAGTGCAACCAGTTTTTGCCATAACCCTCTCAACTTTTTAGCACACGCTATGTGGGTGAAATGATGATATCATGCGAATTTTCAACCTCTTCAGAGTTCATTTGAAGTGCTTTTCAATTTCAGGGTCATTTAGCTCAAAAAATCAGTAAATGCATGAAAAATAACAGATGAAGTCAGAAAGGGTTGAAAATTGATGATGTGGCTTTGAATGGTTCATTTTGAGCACACAAAAAGTCTGGAGTTCAAATAAGTTCAAAAAAATGAAATCCCTTTGTAACAGATGAGTTTTTATCTGAAACCCTGATACTTCAAAAGAGATTGTCCATTTTGTACATGAAGTGCATCCAGTTTTTGCCGTAACCCTCTCAACTTTTTAGCACATGCTATGTGGGTGAAATGATGATATCATGCGAATTTTCAACCTCTTCAGAGTTCATTTGAAGTGCTTTTCAATTTCAGGGTCATTTAGCTCAAAACATCAGTAAATGCATGAAAAATAATAGATGAAGTCAGAAAGGGTTGAAAATTTATGATGTGGCTTTGAATGGTTCATTTTGAGCACACAAAAAGTCTGGAGTTCAAATAAGTTCAAAAAATGAAATCCCTTTGTAACAGATGAGTTTTTGTCCGAAACCCTGATACTTCGAAAGAGATTGTCCATTTTGTACACGAAGTGCATCCAGTTTTTGCCGTAACCCTCTCAACTTTTATGAAACTCTAATAGCAAAAATAATAAACTAAAAGAATGAACTAGAAAACTTTAATGAAACTCTAATAGAAAAAAGAATGAACTAGAAAACTTTAATGAAACTCTAATAGCAAAAGGAATCAACTAAAATTTATGCAACTAAAATTAGCAAAGTATTTTCTGTTCAAAACATTAAAAGCAAAAAGAATTTTCAAAAAGAACTTTTTTTGTTAGAAACTTTAATAGCAAAAAGAAATATCATAAAGATTTATTTGTTAGAAACTAAAATAACAAAAACTATTTTGGAATATAATGATAAAAAACAGTAATATTAAATAGCAGGAAAAAGAATCACTCAAAAATCTATTTTTATAGTAAAGTTAATCACAAACTAGTGATTCACACAAATTTCAAAGAATTCAAATTTAAACTATTCGAATTGGAAAACTAATGGCACTATCAGATAGTTTATAATATTTATTACCTAAAAGCAAAAATAATTAAAAAATAAAGCAAAAAACAAAACAGAAAAACTGGAAAAAAATAGAAAAAAATGCCACCTACTGGGCCACCACGGCCTGAATACGACTAGAAACCAAATCACGGGCCAGGATTCAGGCCCGCAGAAGGCCCAGTAGGCCCACAGGCAGTGGAATGTCAGGTTAGGCCCGTAAGCCTGCATTTGAGAGGAGCTCGAGAGGGCAGCCGCAGTGGGGCTTATAAACCACTCCGAGCCCCTCTCAACTAGCGAGGTGGGACTAAACTTTTGGCTGCGGGCAGCACAAGGCCTTTGGTCCCGGTTGGTGCCACCAAACCGGGACTAAAGCTGGGCTTTGGTCCTGGTTCGTGGCACCAACCAGGACTAATGCCCCCCTTTAGTCCCGGTTGGTGCCACCAACCGGGACTAAAGGGGGGCATTGGTCCCGGTTCGTGGCACCAACCGGGACCAATGCCTCGTCTATATAAGCCAGCACTTGTGAAAAATTTGTTTCAGTTCTTCTTCCACTGCCCCGACGACGCCGCCAGGCTGCCCCTCTGCCCCGACACCGTCGCCGCGCCGCCCCTGCCCCGACGCCGTCGCCGCGCCGCCCCGCGCCGTCACCGCCCTGGTCCGCGCCACCCTCGTCGCAGCGCACGCCCCTACCCCGACGCCGTCGCCGCGCGCCACCCCTATCCCGACGCCGTCGCCGCGCTGCCCCGCGCCGTCACTGCCCCGGTCCGCGCCGCCCCGCCCGCCCCGACGTCGACACGGTGCCCCGGCCCGATGCCGACGCCGCCCGGCCCGCTCCTGCCCTCCCCGACTCCTCTGTGAGCACCGCCGCCGCCGCCGCGTTGCTATTTTTTTATATATGTTTTTTTGTTATATATATATATATGCTTTCTTTTTATATGTATGTATGTATGTATTTTTTGTATGTATGTATGTATTTTTTAAACTTTTTATATGTATGGAAAAGAGGAAGAAGGAAGAAGGGAAGAAAAAGAATGAGAGGAAAAAGGGGAGAAAAAAGGGAAGAAGAGGAGAAAAAAAATAAGAAGAGGAAGAAGAAGAAAAAAGAGAGGAGAAGAAGAAGGAATAGAGGAGAAGAAGAAAAAATAGATTAATATTAATCTATTTTTTCTTCTTCTCCTCTATTCCCTCTTCTTCTCCTTTTTTTTCTTCTTCTTTCTCTTTTGTTTTCTCTTCTTCTTCCTCTTCTTAATTTTTATTGGGAATGAGGGTGTAGAGGATCGCCGAGCGGTTGAGGGTCGGGAACTAGGGTAGAGGGTCGAGGAACGCCGAGGGGTCGAGGGTCGAGGAACGCCGAGGGGTCGAGGGTCGAAGAACGCCGAGGGGTCGAGGGTCGGGAATTAGGGTAGAGGGTCAAGGAACGCCGAGGGGTCGAGGGTCGGGAACTAGTGTAGAGGGTCGTGGATCGCCGAGCGGTCAAGGGTCGTGAACTAGGGTAGAGGGTCGAGGGGTCACCGAGGGTCACCGAAGGTTTGAGCGTCGAGGGTAGTCGAGGGGTCGAGTGTCGAGGAACGCCGAGTGGTCGAGAGTCGTGAACTAGGGTAGATGGTCGAGGAAAGCCGAGGGGTCGAGGGTCGGGAAATAGGGTAGAGGGTCTAGGAACGCCGAGGGGTAGAGGGTTGAGGAACGCCGAGGGGTCGAGGGACGGGAACTTGGGTAGAGGGTCGAGGGGTCACCTAGGGGTCGAGGGTTACCGAAGGTTCGAGGGTTGAGGGTCATCGAGGGGTCGAGGGTCGAGGGTCGAGGAACGCTGAGGTGTCGAGAGTCGTGAACTAGGGTAGAGGGTCGAGGAAAGCCGAGGGGTCGAGGGTCGAGGAACACCGAGGGGTCGAGGGTCGGGAACTAGGGTAGACGGTCGAGGAACGTCGAGGGGTCGAGGGTCGAGGAACGCCGAGGGGTAGAGGGTCGGGAACTAGGGTAGAGGGTCATGGATCGCCGAGCAGTCGAGGGTCGAGAACTAGGGTAGAGGGTCGCCGAGGGGTCGAGGGTCGAGGGTCGTCCAGGGGTCGAGGGTTCAGATTTATCAAGAATGCCCCCATTATGGATGTGCACAAGTTGATCCAATTTTTTTCTGATCTCATCTATATATATATATATTCTTCTATATGTCATGTTGTCTGTCAAAGTATTGAAGAAATCCATGGCTTCATCATTTGCCAGAAGTAACAGGCGTATGATGCTACGAAGCTCTTCAAAGTTGTTTTGGAATGGAGTTCCTGATAGAATAATTCGCCTTTTGGTACGAATTTCACCAAAGGCCTTCCAAATAGCGATATTCGGAAGGCTCTTGCTGAACTTTGTACCAAAAAGCGTAATATTCTATCGGGAACTCTGTTCCAAAACAACTTTGAAGAGCTTTGTACCATTATACGCCTGTCATTTCCGACTAATGATGAAATCAAGGTTTTCTTGAATTCTTTGACACTAGACAACGTGACATATAGAAGGGTAGATGAGATCAGGAAAAATATGGACCATTTTCTGCACATCCAGAATGGCGTCATTTTGTTAAATCCCTTGTCGGTCCAGACGTCGGACATTCATGAGAGAGGCGGGCCGACCCAAACCCTAGAAGCATTGTCGAGGCCACCCCAAACCCTAGAAGCGTTGCCTAGGCCACCCCAAACCCTAGAAGCGTTGTCGAGGCCACCCCAAACCGTAGAAGCGTCGAGCTAGCTAGGTCTACGTTTGCACTAATATATCCATCTGTCATGTTTGTATATTAATTGCCATGTTGAAATATTTATAGAAACTATGGGGCAACGAGACATCGAAGCAGAACAGTTGTTGGGGGACATAATCCTCGGCGGAGGTGATGTCTTGTCGTTTCTCAACGACACCGATGGTCTAGAAGGAGAGGGTGAAGCAGGCTCCGGTGATCGAACAATGGAGGTGGAAGGACATGATTATAATGGCTCTGGCGATGGAATGCCGGTGGAAGAAGGAGACCGTGATGATTGATCCGGTGAGCGAACGGAGGAAGGCGATGTTGCAAAGTCCGGCGAGGTATATATATTAATTAAGCCTGTGCTGACTAGCTAATTGATGCATTAATTGTTTTGGTATGTACACATATTAACTCTCTTGTTTCTTCTTTTCTAGCCCTCCGGATCGAGCCAAACTTCGGTAATGAGACGAGGCCCGAAGAAAAGGTTGCGCCAGGATGAAAGGTTCACGATCACAGCAATCAAGGGCAATGGCCAACTGATTGAACCCAGTCGGACCAAGGAAGCATTTTCTGCTCAGTGCGGGGTTCTTGTTAGGGACATGATCCCGATCAGCATCCACCAATGGAATAAGCCTAAGAGTGAAGACCCTCAAGTGTCTTTTGTCAACGATAGACAGAAAGATGATCTTTGGACCGCGCTGAAGGCAAATTTCACCCTACCACCAGAGGAGGGTCCGGATAAGCCAGTTATAGAGCCATTGGTCAAGGCTCATGCTCTTAAGAAGATGGCAGATCTATTCAGGAGGTGGAAGAATGAGTTGAAATCAACGTTTGTCGACAAAGGGAAGACTCCAGAATTCACCGGCCGATTTGAGAAGATAAGAGATCACTGGCCCGCATTTGTGGCCCACAAGACATCGGAGAAGAGTAAGAAGATGTCAGCGACAAACAAGAAAAATGCTGCAAAGAAGGAGCATCACCATCGCACGGGGTCAGGTGGCTACCTCAAAGCCCGGCCGTTGTGGGACAATGCTGAGAAGGACCTGCTTGATAAAGGGGTCAAACCAGAGACATTGAACTGGCCAGACCGTTCAAGGACTTGGTTCTTCGGGGTTGGGGGAACCTTGGACCCTGAAATAGTGAAGTGCCGTTGGACGAAGGAGCAACTTGAAATACCCGTCAAGAAGCTTCAGAAGAATATCGCCGCAGCGCAGCAAGGGACGTTCGTTCCCGACAGAGAGAACGACGAGCTCACACAGGCCCTCGGGAATCCTGAGCACCCTGGACGAACACGTGGCACGCCAGGCTCCGTTGCATGGAAGGTTGCGTTTCCTGGCGCAGGAGGTTACAAAACCCTGGAGAGGAGGAGGAAACTGGAGCAGAGCGAACTGCAGAAGCTGAATGCAAGGGTAAAAAAGCTAGAGGAACAAGTTGAGAGCCAGCGAGCTGCCGGAGCTACCCCAGAAGCTACCCCGCCATCTCAGCGGAGAAGCAGCGTGGCTTCCACCGAGCTCGTTCAGCAGCCTGACTTCACGGCTCCTAGCTACCCCGTGGATGCTATCACGGAGGCTCAAGATTGCCACCTTATGACGCAATGGCAGCACCTCAAAGTCAAGGCGGCTGTCGGCTCTGTTGCACCTTCTCAACCCGGCGCAACTTTTCACTGCCTTCCGATTCCAGAAGGCTATGCTGTTGTGATGGTCGATGAAATAACGGAGGGATTTGAGGAGCTCGAGCTTGACCACCCTACCGATGAAGGGGCGACTCAGCTGGGTCTTGCTCTGAAGACTCCATGTCTATGGCGGAAGGAGCTCATCAACCTTCCGAACTGGACGCCTCCGCCTCCTCCTCCTCCGCCTCCTCCTCCGGCGAGTCAGGGCACTCCGCCTCCTCCTCCGGCGAGTGATCAGGGCACTCCGCCTCCTTCTCTGGCTGCTCCGGCGCGTGGCGGCACTCCGCCTCCTTTTACGCCTGCGCCGGCGCGTCCGAGCAGCCCGCCTCCTCCTTCGCCTCGTCAGCAACAGCGGAAGACAGCCGCTGCCGCTCCGGTTGCTCCGGCGCGTCGTAGCACTCCGCCTCCTTCTCCGCCTCGTAAGTAACGAAGGAAGACAGCCGCAGCCGCTCCAGCTACTCCGGTGTCTAGCAGTACAGCCAGAGGCTGGAGGCAATACAGATTCGGTCCGACTCGCACGCCTCTAGAGAAGTTACCATACGAGATGACCGAGGAGGAAAGCACGTAGATCTGTCAAGCCGAAGTGAAGGACTTTTTTGCAAAGAAAAATCCGCCTCCGGAGTAGAAGATATATCCGGTGAAATTGAATTCCACTTTGGATGCCCTGAAGCGACCACCACCGCCTCCGCCGGATGACAACCATGTACGCTCTCTTAAAAAGGTAGTTCAAGGAGCGCGCCGGTCGGGAACTACTTCAATTGACAAAAGGTTACAAGAATGAAGAAGTAGGAAAAAAATTCCCCAGCTCGGCGAACAGGTGAACCAATCGTGCCCCCCGCTTAAGGTGTCTAGCGATATCATCGCAAATCTGCCGGGGATGCTGCCCGGTACCAATCCTGGTGATTACCAGCCCGATGATGCACATTTTGATACAATGGAGGTGGAAGAACACAAATACTGGTACGGGAAGCCTCTCGTCAAACCTGGTCATCCTCCTCTAACAACGATGATGCGAAGATTCCATCAGTGGTACATGGACACCTGCAAGTCTGGGAAGGATATTTTGACGCTGAGAGTTAAAGAGGAGCATGACCTCGTTGGAATTGATCTGTTGTCTGTTCCATTTGAGGAGTTCTTCCAGTTTTTCAATCAAAAGGACCTCGATAAAATAATCATCACTTGCTACTGTCTGTAAGTACTACTTCTGTAATTAAGTCTCTATATATAGCTCAGCTCTTTCATTGCATGTATATATAATTATCCTCACTATATTATGCAGATTGAAGATCGTCGAATGCAGAAATGCACAAATCTATGATATTGGGTTCATTAACACAAATCTCATAGATGAATGGACGGTTAAATATCATGCCAAAGAAACCGAGGCCAACTTGCTACAATCGTTGATTCGACATCAAAACAAAGATAAAATACTCTTTCCTTACAACTTCAAGTGAGTGTTACTGTCTTGTGCATATTCGGTTTCCCTTATTACTCGAGGTTATAGTAATGTAATTGATGAGTTATGCATGCGTGCACAGATTCCACTTTATTCTCCTAGAGATTAAGCTTGAGCAGGGACTAGTAACCGTCTTAGACTCGAGACGAAAAGATCCCAAGGAGTATGCGGCCATGACTAAAATGCTCCAGAAGTAAGTTCAATCGATCATTATCGCACCATATCGGCAATTTTGTTCATTTCCTAATATCAAGTAATTATTTTCTTTGTCTCCCAGGGTTTGGAAAGTGTTCACCGCAGAAGTTCTGGGACTGCCGGGGGAGCTGCGATTTACACACCCGAAAGTAAGTACTACTAGCTAGTTTCGCGCATCTCCCATTGATTCTAGCTAGTTTCATCAATACCATTTATAATGCTTGATTATCAGTTTGATTAACCTCTATTTCTCGTAAAGTGGTTGTGGCAGGAAGGCGGGAATAATTTTTGTGGATACTATGTTTGCGAGTACATCTACAACGTGACGACCTCTAAGCGGGGCTACTCTGAAAAACAATATGAAGTGCGTAAGCAATAATATTCACAATTTTATTTTATTACCATCATTTGTGTTGAGTTTCATTCATATATATGTATTGACCCCCTTCTTCAAATTAGATTTGGCAGATGCGGGATGAACTCCTACCACAAGATCGCATAAAAGCAATTCAAGAGGAATTGGCGGGATTCTTTGTTGACCACATCATCAATCCAGCCGGAGAATACCATGTGGAACTTGACATCAGATGTTAGGGATTGTAAGAGATCTTATATTGTATATATATAGCTAGTAGCGTCGGATAGATATACGAAAACTTGTTGTTCGACCAATCTCTCGGAGAAGGAGGAGGTCGATCACTTCTCTCTGTATATGTTCATGACGATCTTATGTACTTAATGGTTTCCTTCATTTGCTTACTAGCTAGCGTGTCGAGTCCTCTCTATACGTATAGTACGTAGCGTCGACCAAGCATGGAGATAAGAGAGGACACTTCTCTCTATTAGCTAGCTAACACAATATATGAAACCCCTAAATTAACCCTACAAAACCCCCAACCCCCCCCCCCTTTCAAAAAAAAAACAAAAACCCCAGCTCCTGAGCTGCTGACGCATGGATGCTCTTTGGTCCCGGTTGGTGTTACCAACCGGGACTAAAGGCCCTCCTGCCTGGGCTAGCCGCAGCGGCCACGTGGAGCCCCATCGGTCCCGGTTCGAAGGCGAACCGGGACTAAAGGTATTGGGCTTTAGTCCCGACCCTTAAGTCCCGGTTCCAGAACCTGGACAAATGGGCCTCTGGAATCGGGACAAATGGGCCTTTTGCTACTAGTGGCATGGTATCATCATTTCACCCACATAGCATGTTCTCAAAAGTTGAGAGGGTTATGGCAAAAACTGGATGCACATCGTGTACAAAATGGACAATCTCTTTCGAAGTATGAGGGTTTCGGACGAAAACTCATCTGTTACAAAGACATTTCATTTTTTTAAACTTATTTCAACTCAACACTTTTTGTGCGTTCAACATGCACCATTCAAAGCCACATCATCAATTTTCATTCCCTTTCTGACTTCACTCGCTATTTTTCATGCACTTACTGATTTTTTTACCTAAATGACCCTAAAATTGAAAAGCACTACAAATGAACTCTGAAAAGGTTGAAACTTGGCATGTTACCATCATTTCACCCACTTGGCATGTGCTAAAAAGTTGAGAGGGTTACGGCAAAAACTGGATGCACTTCGTGTACAAAATGAACCATCCCTTTCGTAGTATCAGGGTTTCGGACGAAAACTCTTCTGTTACAAAGGCATTTCATTTTTTAAACCTATTTCAACTCTAGACTTTTTGTGCATTCAACATGCACCATTCAAAGCCACATCACCAATTTTCCATCCCTTTCTGACTTCATTCGCTATTTATCATTCATTTACTAATTTTTTTGAGCTATAAAACTAAGAGAGCTAAACATAATCTGTCTTTGATTAAAACACCCATTACAAATAACCCAAGAAATACCAAATTTAATATAATGATAAAACACACTAATATTAAACAACAGAAAAAAGAATCACTCAAAAATCTATTTTTAAAGTAAAGTTATTCACAAACTAGTGATTCACACAAATTTCAAATAATTTAAATTTAAGCTATTCAAATTTGAAAACTACTCGCACTATCAGAAAGTTTATAATTTTTGTGACCTAAAGCAAAAAGATTCACAGAGAAACTCTAAATAGTTGGCTATAAGTAGAAATAAAATAAAATAAATAAAGCAAAAAAAACTGAAAAATGAAAAAAAATGCCCGCCTACTGGGCCGCCATGGCCTGCTTACGACTAGAAACCCAACTACTAGTTAGGCCAGGATGCAGGCCCGCATGGCCCAGTGGGGCCCATAGGGCAGGACAGGTTCGGTAGGCCCACAAAGACCTGCTTAGAGAGGAGCTCGACAGGGAAGCCGTGGCGGGGATTATAAACCGTTGCGAGCTCCTCTCAACTAGCAAGGTGGGACTAAACATGCGACACGGGAAGCACATGCCTTTAGTCCCGGTTGGTGGCTCCAACCGGGACTAAAGGCCCCCCTTTAGTCGCGGTTGGAGCCACCAACCGGGACTGAAAGCCATGGATTCCGCCGCATGCCTGGTGAAATTCACCTTTAGTCCCGGTTGGTGGCTCCAACCGCGACTAAAGGGGGGCCTTTAGTCCCGGTTGGAGCCACCAACCGGGACTAAAGGTGTTTGTATATAAGCACGGACTTACAAAATTCCCCCCCACTCTCTCCATTCATCCTCTCCGCTCCGCCGCCCGCCTCGACACGACGCCGTCAGGCTGCCCGACTACATCGTCGACGTCAGCTCCCGCCGCCGCCGCTGCCGGCCTCCACGCGCAGCGCCCGAGCCCGCCGGCACCGCTCTCCTCCACGCGCCCCGTCGACGCCTCCCACACGCCACCGTCGTCGTCCTCCGAGCCCACGCCAGCGCCCCAACTCCTCCCCCACCCCGACAAGCCCGCGCCGCTCCTCGACGCCGCCCAGCCCCCGCCCCGACGGGCCCGTGCCGCTCCTCACTGCCTGATCCCCGCGGTGAGCTCCGACGGCCATCTTTTTTTTCATTTTTGTTCATCTTTTTTTTTGTGTTAGATCGATGAGTAGGAATTTATGTATGTACGTATGTGTATATATAGATGAATGTTAGATGTATACGTAGATTGAGTAGGAATTTTTGTGTATAGAGTTTATTATGTATGTATGTACATATATGACGATGAATGTTATGTATGTATGTATATGAACTAATTTTTATATGTATAGATGAACACATAACTAATTTTTGTATGTATATGTATGTATGTAGATGAACACATAACTAATTTTTGTATGTATGTATGTATATGATGAATGTTAGATGTATATGTAGAATGTTAGATGTATTGGTGTATATATATGTAGAATGTTAGATGTATTGATGTATATGTAGTTTATTAAATATGAGTATCATAATATATAAAATGATAATTATTGCATCGGACTTTATTTTCATAAGAATTTGTTCTCGACGTCGAGGATGCCCGGCCCGCATCCTCGTCGTCGACTAGTCGGCGACAACCTGCTTGAGAGGCGCCATGTCTGGGACTGGGCTCCACCGGGCTGGCACTAGGAGGTGCTACCTTCCGGGGCACGCAGCTTGGTGAGGAACCGGGCTCCCATCATCGACCCAGAGCTTCTTTGGTGGCGGTCGCGTGGGCCACTTTCGGTGCGGAGGCAGCCGGCCCCCGCGGAGGTGGTACATCGCCGTGTCAGGTAGGAAGACGAGCACGTCCGTTGCTACATGGTTGCGTTGGACGTCAGGTTCTCCAATACGTGGCAGGTTCTTCAGGGATCTCACCCGAGTTATGATAATGTGATAGTTCCTTCTCTTTGGGTGTCCACCACCCGCGCCTCAGGAACCGCGAGTGAACTAGATTCTTCGATAATATTCGATCTGTATTAGCTAGTATTCAAGATGTATTAGTGATAATACTCGAGATGTATTCGAGATATTATTCGATAATATTCGAGACGATGTATTCGAGATTATATTATTTGATAATATTCAAGACGATGTATTCGAGATTATATTCGATGATGCATATTATCTGGATTATTCGAGATGTATTAGTGAAATTATTCGAGATGCATATTATCTACTATGATTCAGTTTTTCCTTATTGATTGCATTCTAATTAATTTGAATACTACATTGTTTTTTCTTCCTTCTGGATTAATTAATATAAGCTATGGACGATACCGGCAGAGACGGAAAAGAGACCATGTTCGACATCATATGCTCCCCGAGCCCTGACAATGAACCTGAAGATGACAGCTCGCAATATCTGAACAATTCCGGTGAGGGTGTATTTGATGAAGACGAACGAAGAGACGAAGGCCACAACAATGATGATGAAGGAAATGTTCTTCAATTAATATATATAAGGCCTCTGGTGATCATTACATGTATTAATTGATTTGTATATATATATATTAATGAATCGATCTTTCTTCTTTTAGCCCTCCGGATCAAGCAAATCTTGTACAAGCAGGGCAGTACGAAGCCCGGCCAAAAGGTTGCAGGCTGGCATAAAGTACAACATCGAAGCCATCAAACCAAATGGCGAACCGCTTGCTCCTAAAAATAATGCAGACAAATTTACTCGTGAATGCAGAGTTATTGTCAGGGACCAAATCCCGACCTTCATTCAAGAATGGAATAAGCCAGCAAAGGGAGATCAAGGAGTTAGTTTTGTCTTCGAAAGAGCAAAAGATCTTCTTTGGGAATTGCTCATGTCACATTTCACCCTACCAGATCATTTGACAGATGCACAATGGGAGAAAGTCAAGAAGAGTGCTCTGAAGAAGATGGCGATAGCATTCTGCAACCACAAGAAAAGAATATGGGCCAAGTATGAAGCAGAAGGAAAGCAGACTCCAGAATTCAAGGGAACACTGGAGAAGGCAAGAGATCACTGGGACTCTTTCGTGAAGTTCAAGGAATCGGAAGCAGCTCAGGAACGGTCGAGAATAAACAAGATTAATGTTGTGAAGAAAAAGTGGCACCATACTCTGGGCCCAGGTGGCTACCAGGTCGGACGGCCTAAGTGGGATGAAGCTGAGGAAAATATGATTGCTGCAGGGGTCACTCCAGTTACATTGAGTTGGCCCGACAGGTGCAGGACTTGGTTTTATGCGCATGGGGGGAAGTTGGACCCAAAGACAGGGCTGGTTATGGAGCGGGTAAGTCCTATAAAGAAGCCTCCGACGCTTTACTTGTTGCAATAGAAGATGCTCAAACGGGGGCATTCAAGCCCGAGAGAGAGAACGACGAGCTTATGCGTGCCCTGAAGAATCCTGAACACCTGGGACAAACACGAGGCAAAGTCGTTGTTCCATAGTTTGAGGGGTTTGTGGATTGGAATGCCACGTACAGAAGCCGTGTGAGAAAGAAGAAGCAGGAGGAGGAGCAGAGGAAGCTGGAGGAGGAGCAGAGGAAGCAGGAAGCAGACCGCCTTCAACTGGTAGAATCAAAGCACGCGGAGTTGGAACGCACTTTCATAAGTCAGCAGGAGCGGATCAACTCACTTATCCAGGAAAGGGCATCTCAGCGGCAGCAGCAAGTAGATCCAGCATTGGATAGCACCATCCCATCTATGCCAAAAAGCAGCATGGGTTCCATCCCGACCGATGATGCACTGCTGGCTAGATACCCCGTGGATGATATCGAAGTTTCGACACCTTGTGAGCTACACATGAAACTCAAGAACATATCCATGAAGGTGGTGGACGGCTATGCTTTACCAAATCCCCCTGAAGCAACCTTCCATGGCAATCCGATTCCAGCTGGCTATGCTAGTGTCGGGGTGGATGAAGTGATGTCAGGATATAACTAGCTAGAGCTTGACATTCCTGGAGGTGACGACGAGCCCACAATGGGAGGCGCCATACGTCGTATCATTCTATGGAGAAAGGATTGCATCGTATTTCCAAGGCCACCGACTCCTCCTTCAAGTCCGCTGCGTCAGCCGACTCCTGCTCCTCCAAGTCCGCCGGGTCAGCCGACTCCACCACCCCACCCTGGGACGGAGCGTGGCGCTAGTCCGCCACCGCATCAGCCGACTCCACCGCCCCAACCCGAGATGGAGCCCATCAGTGCAAGTCCGCCATATTGATCTCGGGCACGTCAGCCTTCTCCAAAGTGGAAGGGAGCACCAAGCAAGAAAGCCTCTCCTCCTGCCAATAATAAATTGGCTTACGAGATGACTATCGAGGAAAACAACGCCGAAGTGGCTGCCCAAGTGAAGGCCCATTTTGCACCGAAACCGCCCCCGCCGCCAATGGAGAAAATACCTGAGGAAGTCATACAACACTCTCTGGATATGGCCAAACCGGCTGTGAAGAAAAGGGACTCGGACTATGAGCGCTCTATTAAGAAGTTATATCGTGCACAAAAAGATAAGGAGTCGAGCTCGAGCCAAGCAGGTAGTAATAAAAGCGGGAAAACTATTCCCCAGCTGGGAGAACAGGCAGTGCAATCCATCCCCCCCCCCCCCGCTCATTGTACAATCACATGTGAGTACTGCTGATAGGCTGGAAATAACTGACGCTCATAGGCTGTCGCGGAGCAACACGATCACCTATGGGGTTATCGGCCCTTTGTAGTTCGGCAAGGGGGAGGGTCGCAATGCACAAAGAGCCAAAGCCATTAAACAACACGACAATGATGACGCCGGTCATTTTTACCCAGGTTCGGGCCGCCGTGAGGCGTAAAACCCTACTCCCGCTTTGGTGGATTGATGGAGGAAATGCGGAGATCACGCGTCGCTCAAGCCCCACAAGGATGCCTCTGGGAGAGTAGCTACGTGCGTATGAGGGTACGAGGGTCCGAATCCTTTCTAAGTTTGCCATAGCCCTCCTTTTATAGGCTAAGGGGTTACCACAATGGAAAAATAGTCATTATTTGCTGATTAGATAGCTAACAGTGCTATCATACCTAACTCTGGCAGTCAGGACAAAGTGCATTAAATGCACTACTAGGTGTCACGCTGTGGATGCAACCCGGCAAGCCTGCCGCGCCGCTTAGTCACTGTTTTGTCTGTCAGCTTGACACGCCTCTGGACAGGTGTCACTTGGAGGTAATCTTCCTTCCAAATGGCTGCCACGTGCCAAATAACAGCCACTTAATCACCGGGAGGCTCGACACCACATCAATAGGTGACTTGCGTTGTGATGAGGTGGAGCGGTGGAGTCTTTGGCGGGGTGGACCGCCATCAATCAGCCTCCCCGGCAGGCCTGCCGGTGGAATATTGGCTTCGTCTTCGGGGCGGCCTTGACCTGACCGAGCTCGCCTGCTCGGCAAGGGAGGGTTCCCCTTAGTGACAGCTAATTGCTTTGGCTTGTCTTGGTCTTCTTGATCCGCCCTTTGATCTCTCAAAGAGCTATCTCTCTGGCTTAGCCTTGACTTGGATGCTTGGTGCTGTTTGCTTCTTTAGTTGCCGTGCATGTGTACAGTTCGGGCAACACACACGAGAGTTTGTTGCACCGACAGGAGCCCCTGGACCTGGTCCAAATGTGCTGCTGAGCATCGTTGGAGTAGGCCATATGAAGTACACAGGCAGGGATCTTGTGATGATTTCCTTTTTTGTTGACATCTTCTTTGCTTCTTCATTAACCTGTGCTTAGATCAGTTTCCACTTCTCCCATGCGTCGTGTAGGACAATATGGGAGAACTTATGCCACGATCTATGGGCTGCCCACGTCCCATGTTCACGGGGTGGTAACTGCCATCCTGCTCGCTTTCCCGCTTCCGCCGTTTTCGCCACGTACGCCCCACATCTCTCCTTCTTCTTCTTTCTTCTAGTATTCCCTCTTCATCATGATGAGGGGGAGAGGACATGGTGGTACTTCAGTGATGGCGACGAGGGCTTCTGCTCGATAGCGCCTTCCTCCTCCCGTTGGGGATGTGGGGGCGGAACCAGCTGTGAGAGGAAACGGGAGAGGGCACAGACATGGTCGACGCGGCGCTCGGGGTCGAGGAGGATGGGGCGGTGTCCTGATCGCACCTCCCCCAGCCGCTCAGGACCTGAGCAAAGGCCATGTCAGGGACCAACCACTAGAATTCATCGTCAAGTTGCACGGTCCTCCACATAGTCGTCTTCGACTTCCCACTCCATTTGCAAGGGTGATGGAGATCAAACAGCCACCGGGATTGAGGCTGCACATGAGGCACTGCTACAACAACAGCATGCGGGCAAACGTGGAGTTCCCTGCACCTCACGTCATGCTTCACTGGCGTGGCTGGAAGACCTTCACCCGTGCTCATAGCTTGGCTGCGAGGCACGTCCTTCACTTCAAGCTAATGGATGCCACCCTACTGTCCATCAAGGTCTTCGGGTGTTCGGGTGCTCGCTTAGGGTGCTGTGCGGAGAGCTTGACCGACGATGAAAGCTCCTCCTCGAGCAATACCGATGAGGAGGACAGTGACAGCGATGGCGACGGCACCGACGGGGAGGACGACGGCTTCGACTCCAGCTAAACACCAGCCGTGCCGTCACCGTCAGCGGTGGGCCGGCGGCACCACCATCTGCACCTGCATCTCTTCCCCGGCAACGCGATTTGTCGGGGGGAGGTCGGGTGTGGATGGTGTCCCCTCCTCCTGCAGCAGTCTTCCAGCATGGCCCCGGCAGGCTTCCTCATGGGCTTCGGCTTCGTTCGCCCTACCGCGCTCTACTGGCCCTGGTGGCGGTGACCAGGGCATCGCCTAGCCGCTCTCCCCGCCCATCCCCTTCGTCCACGCTCTCCCGATCTTGTCAGGCTGCCCCTGGCAAGCCCTGACAGGGTCGGGCTGGGCTTCTGCCCAGGCGCTCCTTTTGTCCTCTTTTCGCCTCCCGCTGTCGTTCCTAGGAGGAGGGGGACAAGAAAGGGATCACGGGGCACTTACCTTTTTTCAATCTAAAATATGTAGGCACTTGCCAAACTTTAGTTTCAAATATGTAATCTATTTTATCCATGTTTGTACTCTGTAAGCTTTGTACTCGTCCATCTGCATATGAACAAAAAAAGACAGGCTTGTCGGGTACTTGTGCATGTACTGCGTCCATGCAGAGGAGGAACATCTCTATACCCCTAAGTAAACAAGTATTTTCCGGCAAGGTATCGTGCCGGCGCCTTCAGTTTGTTGCCGCGGGGCTTAGCCTGCCGGGCTCAAAGCTATGGAAGGGGACCAGCCCCTTGTCGAACCTTCTTCGTCAAATGCCACTACAACCATCTCGACCGAAATCCGAATCGAGGGATGGGAGCAAAATGCTTCGAAGGTGACAAGGTTTTTCTATGCGCAAGTTTTCTTCTTACAGAGACATGTATGGATAAGAAGGAACTTATCTGTTTGGCTTGTCGGGGATCGATATGTAGACTTGTTCTCGTTTCTCCTTTTCGGGATCGAATCCGTGCCAAGAGCCCTGCAGTTAGTGCAGAGGAAAACAAGGCAACACATGATCTTATCTACATGATCATGGCAATTTCATGTTATGCTATGCATGCATGCAAGTTTTTGGGGGCCCAGCGCTTCGTTTTATTGTCTGTGCTCAGGGTCTGCGCCTGGCTTTGTACAAAGGGTTACATGCGCATCGGCAAAGATTGTACGAAAGGGTGGCTGCCGGGCAGGGCCCGACAGCCGCGCCTTATGGGTAGAACTGACGAAGATGCTCAATGTTCCATGAGTTTTGCAATTGAATGCCATCTTCGGTCTCCAGACGGACTGCGCCAGGTCTAGTGACTCGTACTACCCGGTAAGGGCCTTCCCACTTCGGCGTCAACTTGTTTGCACCCTTGGCGGACTGAACACGCCTAAGGATAAGGTCGCCTTCCTCAAGGCTCCGGGCGTGAACCCTGCGGCTGTGATAGCGGCGCACGGCTTGCTGATAGCGTGCAGCATGCGTAGCAGCCCGGAGACAGTTCTCCTCGAGGAGCACGACATCGTCATGCCATTGCTGCTCTTGCTCTACTTCATCGTAGGCAAATACTCGAGGTGACCCGTATATGAGTTCTGTGGGGATCACTGCTTCTGCCCCATAAACTAGGGAGAAGGGAGTCTGGCCGTAGCTTGATTTGGTGTCGTACGGAGGGACCAAAGAACCACCGACAGCTCATCGATCCAGCGTCTGCCGCACTTCTGCAGCTTGTCGAAAGTTCTTGTCTTGAGTCCATGCAGCACTTCACAGTTCACCCTCTCAGCTTGTCCATTGCTCCTGGGATGAGCAACAGAGGCGAAGGAAACCTTGCTTCCGAGGTTTTGAACGTATTGCATGAAGGCGCGGCTTGTGAATTGGGTGCCATTGTCAGTGATAACTCTGCCGGGTACTTCGAAACGGCACACCAATCCTTTCAAGAACTGGATAGCTGATTGTGCGGTCACCTTTCTCACATGCTCTACTTCCGACCACTTTGTAAACTTGTCGATTGCGACGAACAAGAATTCAAAGCCCTCGGTAGCACGGGGAAGGGGCCCAGGATGTCGAGCCCCCAGACCAAAAATGGCCATGACAGAGGGATCGTCTGAAGAGCTTGAGCAGGTTAATGGATGTTCTTGGAGTGGAACTGGCAGACTTCACATCTGGTGACTAGCTCAGTTGCATCTTGGAGGGTCGTGGGCCAGTAGAAACCTTGCCGGAAAGCTTTTCCAACCAAGGCTCTTGATCCAATATGAGAGCCGCACATGCCTCTGTGTATCACTACCAATAGTTCCTTTCCTTCTTCCCGGCAGATGCACTTCAATTTCACACCATTGGGCCTTCTTCTGTACAAGGTGTCATCGACAAACTTGTACATATTGGCTCTCCAGGCTATTCTTTCAGCTTCTTCTTGCTCTTCGAGAAATTGTCCTGTTTGGAGGTAATGGACTATGTGTTGTGCCCAAGTCGGAGCTTGTAGCTCGACGACAAGGATTAATGGCACCTCTTTGTTCATGGGAGTGAAAACCTCGACCGCAAGAACCTATGGTTCGCCAGGAGGGTGCTGCTCACCAGATGAAGTGGAGTTATTCCCGGCAACCTCTCTGCCGGGGGCTTCGAGAAGCTCTGCCGGGTGAGGCTTGCCAGAGTCCAGTTTCCTCCTCTTTCTAGCCGTTGTTGGCGCGGATACTGAGAGTTGAGTCGGGTGGAGAACAAAAGTCCCTGGTTCCACAGGGAGCTTCTGCGCGGCGCATTTTGACAGATGATTTGCAATGCTGTTTTCCGCATGTGGCACGTGCTCTGTTTGCAATCCGTCAAAACACTCCTCCAGCTTCCTCACTTCCTCCACATATGCCTCCATCAACGGACTATGATAATCCTTGTTCACTTGCCTTACTACAAACTGAGAATCCCCTCGAATGATCAACTTCTTGATTCCCAATTCTGTTGCAATCCTGAGCCCGACAAGGAGTCACTAGTACCGTATCGTGCTATATAAATGGTTTTTAACCCCTTTCCGCGACGGCATTCGGAACCGTCGCCTAGTGAGTGACTGCGATAGGGGGGTCCTTCCCACATGACACAAAAACTGTCGGGGATAGGCGGGCGGCTACTGACGATCGCAATAGAATAAACATATGAGAAGCCGCCCCAGTCCCACACGTTACATCTCGACGTTACGTTTCTGATTAGAGAGACATCCCAAACGATTACGCCACTATAGCCGTGTGAAAAAGGTGGACATCAACATTTAATCTACCGATATGTTTATGATAGGTACGTTATCGCACACGGTTCAAGAATGTAAAATGTGTGCGGTGCCTCTACTAACACCAACGTGTCCATTTTCATAACTGTGTGCGATTGGTATTCCTATCACACACGCACACTGGTTTGAAACATTTGCCATATTACCATGAATCGCACATGCATATGAGACGAAACCGTGTGTGTGTTCGTCGGGCATCGCAAACGTTTCACGTCAAAGAACCGTCTGTTCCTTATTTTTAATCGCACACATAGTTTTCTTTCTAACCGTGTGCACATTATTTTATTCGCTCCTGTATAATTTTATTTTTCCATGTAATTTATTATTCGAATTGGAAATTTTGAAATATGAAACGTGCAATTCAAATTCTCAGCACAATGGTTCAATAACGAATCCATAAATAAAATTGTTAGTACAATATGTTCAGTAATTACAGGATTAGACAGCAGTTAACTTTGATGAACCACAATATTTAGAGGAGGTAAAGGTGAAGAGACAAGTGTAAATCATTTTGACTGCTGATGGTGTTGAAGAAGCGGAATGCCCATAATGTGCCTTCCTGCATGCCATAGGCATGAACAACTTTTGTCCAACCCTTTATGACGATCGCCCACCCATCCTTCACCGCCTTCTGGAAGACTTCTAGAGCATTGTCATGATAACATGAATTATATATTTAACCTTAGTTGCCTCCACTCCGGTCATGTAGTTTGCAAGGTAATCATCAGTAAATAGCTTCGGAAACCACTAAAAAGAGAAAAATATCAGATACTGAGGTCTAATAGAGTAACTTGTTGTGGGCAGGGGGAAAAGGCAACACATTACTTACCATCCTAAAGTTCACTGTTGTCTTTGAAAAAGTGTAAATAAAGAGCTTAATTCCCATCACCCGTTTCTTTCGCCTAATGATCTTTCTTAGTTTCCTCACTTGACGCTTGTTCATGAATATTTCATTGCCCCATAAGCAAAAGAGATCGAAGCGTGGATCAGTACCGCTCATATATGTACCTACAAGCAACCAGTAAATGTTAGAAGCTAAACTGAGATTGCACAAATGATGTAAAATACAACTACCTACGTTCCTAAGTACAAGTATTTTTAGAGATTTCAACATGAACTACATACGGATGTATATAGAATTATAGATATAGTTTAGATTAGAATCTAGATTCACTCATTTTTCTCCTTATGTAGTCTATATTGGAATCTCTAAAAATACTTATATTTAGGAATAGAAGGTGTATAAGACATGGGATGCAGCTAACCTCGACGGCAAACAACAGCATCGCCCATTGTAGCCCTGTGTAAGTATATGGAAAGCCAATGTTAACTACAACAGGGTTAACATCCACCAAAAATAGCAAATGGTAATAAAACGGCTTCATGTGTAGTGATATCTTCATTGCGAAAGAGTAGCACGGTAGCAAAGGGACGGATTAAAAAATGGATACAACTTTGCAACAGGCTTAACAGCATCTTAAGTCATGTTTTGTAAGTTTCTAGCCATTGAAATACAACTGTTTAAAAATGGATACAACTGTTAATTGCAACAGGCTTAATAGCCATTGAAACTGGTACTGATAAAAATGCAATTGGCAGAGTTAAACATCACAAGGTAGGTTCTAACAGAGCAGAGAATGGCCCAGTTGTCTATAAAAAGGTAGGGAAAATAGCTAAAATGTGTTAGGCATATTTACTACAACATGCTTAATACATCGACCATACAAAACATAGCCATTAATTGCAACTGTTATTGGTAAGATTGAACTGATGAGTTCATACTTGGTAAGTCCTGAGAGGTAGTTGCTGGGGCACTTCATCTTGGGCAGAGCCCGCCCAAAGTCAGCGGCGGCGGAGGCGAGCTCTTCCTCCGGGTCGAAGCGTGGATCAGTGCCGCCGACATGTGTACCTACAAGAAGCAAATAAATGTTAGAAGCCAAACTGCAATTGCACAAATGATGTAAAATACTGTAAGACATGGGATGCAGCTAATCTCGATGGCAAACAATAGCATCACCCGTTATGGCCCTGCGTAAGTACATGGAAAGGCATGTTAAGTACAACAGGGTTAGAATCCACCAAAAATAGCAAATGGGCAGCATCTCTAGTATATCTTCATTGCGAAGAGTAGCGCGGTAGCAAAGGGACAGATTAAAAATTGGATACAACTCTTAATTGCAACAGGCTTACCATCATCCTAAGTCATGTTTTGTAAGTTTGTAGCCATTGAAATACAACTGTTTAAAAATGGATTCAACTGTTAATTGCAATAGGCTTAATAGCCATTGAAACCGGTACTCACAAAAATGCAATTGGCAGAGTTAAACATCACAAGGCAGGTGCTGCCAGAACAGAGAATGGCCCAATTGTCTATAAAAAGGTAGGGAAAGTAGCTAAAACGTGTTAGTCATGTTTAATACAACATGCTTAATACATCGACCGTACAAAACATAACAATTAATTGCAACTGGTATTTGTAAGATTGAACTGGTGAGTACATACTTGGTAAGTCCTGAGAGGTAGTTGCTGGGGCACTTCATCTTGGCCAGAGCCCGCCCAAAGTCAGTGGCGGCGAAGGCGAGCTGTTCCTCCGGGTCGAAGCGTGGATCAGTGCCACTGACATGTGTACCTACAGCCAACCAAGAAATGGTAGAAGTTAAACTGCAATTGCACAAATGATGTGAAATACTGTAAGACATGGGATGGAACTAACCTCGACGGCAAACAACAACATCGGCCGTTATGACCCTGCGTAAGTACATGGACACGCATGTTAAGTACAACAGGGTTAGCATCCACCAAAAATAGCAAATGGGCAGCATCTCTCGTGATATCCTGAGTCATGTATTGTAAGTTTGTTGCTGGTATTGGTGAAATTGAGTTGGATAGTTAATACTTGAACATCACACAGTGTGCAGTACTGAAATAAACAAGGCACGAACATGCTTAATACATCAACCATACAAAACTAGCCATTGCAAGTGGTATTGGTAAGATTTAGTTGGTCAGATCATACATGTTAAGTCCTGGGGCGTAGTCGCTGTGGCACTTTATCTGGGCCAGAGCCTACACCATGTCGGCGGCGGCGGAGGCGAGGTGTTCCTCCGGGTCAACACGCACAGCGGCCATCGCGCCATGGACCACCATCAGCTCCTCGACCTCCACGTGATATGTGGTTGGGCTTGCATGGCGATGCTCTGGAGGTAGGGGCGGTGGGGATTTGGAGGCATGAGGATGTTTCGCAGGCACCATTTAAGCAATCAGGCTGGGGCCATGATAGAGATCGGTGGGTTACTTGACTGGATCCGAGTAGAACATAGATGTGGTTGAAGCTGTGGTTGCGGCGGCGGCGGTTTGAGCTGCCGGTAGGGGGAGGGGGGAGGGGGAGATACTGAGGAAATTTGATGGGTGGGGATGTGGTTGGAGGAATAAATTCTGAAATCGGGCACCTAATGAAAATTTCGCTGCCAAACTTGAAACTTGGGCAGGGAAACACACAACATAGACGAAGCACGTAAAATACTCGTGTGCGAGAAAAGAGAAAATTGGCAGACTACGGGCGACACACACACTAACTACTTCTCACATGATGCCATCGGGGCATGCTGGCTAGACGCCGGCGTCACTGCTAGGAAAACCCCTATAGATAGACATTTAGTAGTAGCGTGGGTTATTTGGCCCGCGCTATTGCTACTTAGTAGTAGCGCGGCAGAAAAAACACACTACTGGTATGACATAGTAGTAGCGTGGGCACAAAAAACCCGCACTGCTAGTAAATGATTTCCACGCTGCTCCCTCACCAGACAATAGTAATAGCATGGGGGTATAAAAACTGCGCTACTACTAGATGAATAGTTGTAGCGCAGGTGGGACACACTGCACTGCTACTATGCCACCAACCGTCCACTCCACGTACTCCCACACCACCCACCCCGAGCCAGATCTAGATCGAGACCCCCTCCACCAGCGGCCTCCCATCCCCCCCTTCCTCAACCTCCTCTCCTCAGCTGTCCACCAGAGGCCCCCGCACACACGGGAAACTGCTGCTCGGCATCTACAGCAGCCAAGGCCGGGCTCCTGGCCTCCGCGCGT
The DNA here is from genome assembly GCA_011799875.1 of Thinopyrum elongatum. Lineage (NCBI taxonomy): Eukaryota > Viridiplantae > Streptophyta > Magnoliopsida > Poales > Poaceae > Thinopyrum > Thinopyrum elongatum. Next base: position 627,990,110 of record CM022303.1, on the reverse strand, counting down.
CGTCGTCTCTTCCTTCCCCGTCGCCATCTGTCACCGTCGTCGTCGTGGTCCGGCCCTCCGCACCGCAGCAGTAAGCACGCACGTCGCCGCTCCCCTGCCTCTCTCCCCGTCCATCTTCGGCGGTTCCCTTTGTCGGCGGTGGCGGGGAGTCTGTAGTTAGTTTCTTAGATGGAAACCTCGCAGAGTAGTCGTTTACGTATTCTGACTAGTCATTTACGTATAAAGTTTCTTATAGATGGCAGCTGCTTGGACGCGAACGGCACACGATCGAGTGGGGGGAGAGGGAGACAGGGTGATGGACGCCTATACAGGGTGTGGGGGATCCCTGGCAGCGGATCGAGAGCAGCATGAGTTGTATTTGTATGTCCGTTGCATATGATTGGGGATTGGATATGTCGGACTAATTTGTGTCTCTGAATGAATGAATGAATGATTCTCCTATTCAGCTGGGAGAGGTCTGATTACGTGAAGAATGGAAAGCTGGAGCGGCTTAACGTGGGAGATTGGTCAGCCGGAGAACCTGAATGATGATCCACTTTAAGTAAGGGCGAGAGCTCCGTAGTTCAATCAACGTGAGGCGACCATCGAATCTGGACAGAACCGAGTGTTTGATTGATGCAGTAGGTGGTTTGTTGCATGCATATATTGGTATAGTACTACTACTACTGGGTTTGTAGCCACTCAAAAATATAATACTGCTAGGAGTAAATTTGAAGAAGAGAGCAGCTAGCCCATTTTATTACAGGATTAACGCTTGCATGCCGACCAACCAAGCATTTGAATTTAAGCTAGTAGATATTGAGCTCTGTGATTGAAGTGTCTCTGTTGAATACATCTAATTTGAAAATTTTCACATTTGCTTCTCTGACAAGTAAGGTCTGCTTTCATTTACAGGTAGAAGATAGCAACAGAGTGGTAAGGTTTGTGCAGAGATCTTCTCCTCCGTCGCCGTCCGCGACAAAGCTGCTGGCTGCATCCGTCCATCTTCAGATATGAGTGAAGAGGGCATCCGTCCATCTCAAAAGGTTTAATTTTTGTACCAGCTAATTAACTTGTCCTTTCATCAGTTCCTCCTTGAGTAATTGGAAAGGGGATTATATTAGACTGCTAGCTGATTCATGGTGAACATTGCTTTGCTTGTATGTATGTAGAGAGTCTTGTAGCAATTATTCTTGGAGTAAACCAGAGCAGTATTCGATGATATATTGTTAGTCACTGAAAATGTATACTATTTTTTTCATCAGGATATGGATGACTATCTGAAGGTATGCAGGTTTCTTCCCAAACTTAACAACGAGATACTAGGTGAAAGAAATGCTCCCTATAAGGAAAAGTTGAGCATCCTAGAGAATTTAGTACTGATCATGGTAAGGTTGACAAAGCCTGAAATCTCATTTTGATCCACGTTCAAAGATTACATGGTAGCATATATACTTGAAGTTGGCATGGAATATCAAAATTCAAAATAGACTTCGCCTATTCCCTGTTTTGAAAAGCAGTGGGAATTGATTTTTTGAAGTCCTTGGTTGTCTATTTCCCTATCCATGCAACAATAAATGTAGAACACAATGTTAACTGTCAAATATTTCAAGCATATATAGCTCAAATACACAAGTATTAATTTCCTGTATGCACCAAAACAACAAGATAGCATGAACACGTATAGCTAGGGTATGCATTTAGTAGGTGTCTTTCCGTTTCGAAGATTCATAATAGACTAAAAGAGACTGATAAATGAAGAAAATACCCTACTGGATCTGCACAAGTACGCGAACTAACAAGTTTTCACTTTCCCGACGTGGGCGCAGGGGTGATCGATGTGGACTACCGTGACCTGGTGGGCGTCATGCTCTTCAACCACTCAGAGACGGACTTCGCCATGAAGCCCGGCAACCGCGTCATAGAGATGATTGTCCAGGTGATTGCGACGCTAGAGTTCACCGAGGTGGAGGACCTTGACGCCACCGTCCGAAGGTTGTCGAGGTGGAGGACCTCGACACCACTGTCTGGAGGTTGCCGAGGTGAAGGACCTCGACGCCTTGGTAGATACATCTAGAGAAGTGGTCTGGTTAGGTTGGTGGTGGAATGCTAGGGAAGGTACCTACCTTTCGGTGATTGTTGTGTGCGTCTGAAGTATAAATGGGATCTCGTGATCTCTTTCAGTTGAGATGTTCAATGTTGTATCCATGAACGCTGCAAGTGCTAAGAATGTAAGTGCTAAGATGGTTCTGTGACCTTCATTTATTTTGCGCTGGATGTGTCCTAATTTGTATCCATTAATATTGCATCTAACTTTTATTTTTTTATTTCTAATTACTTAGCAGTAGCGTGGGGGAAGAATGACATTCTACTAGTACTTAGGAATAGTAGTAGCATGGGTTAGGAATAGTAGTAGCGTGGGTTGCACGCGCTACTACTAATTTTTTAGCTGTAGCGCGGGGTAAAAAACGCGCTACTGCCAAAATTTAGCTGTAGCGTCATAGCAGTAGCGCGGGAAACCGTGCTACTGGTATGCAAAAAATCTATGCTACTGGTAGCGTTTTTCCTAGTAGTGTGTTCTCCTTCCTGCCCTTGTAGGTGGCAGCCCATCGTGCTTCGATCTCTGCCAAGCTCTCCTTAGCATGGCGTGCGGCCCCTTCTTTCTTGCGGCGGCGAGACTCTCTTTTCTTGACTGCTTTCTGCCTTTTCCGCTCCTTCTGTGCGGCTTTGGCTACCTCTAGATCCACCGCCCATTCGGCCATGGCAGCCTGAAAGTTGTGGCCGCCGGCGGCGATGAACTCAGTGCGGCGAGATGCCATCGCTTCCTTACCAAGTGTGCAGTCGCGGGCGGCGACGAACGCTGCGCGGCGGGATGCCATCGCTTCCTTATGAGTTACTGTGCGCCGCGATGCCATGAACGACGCTTGGAGAGAGCTCTGCGACAGAGGGGCCGGGCAGCCATATAGTGCGGTGGTTTTTAAGAGCTCAATGACAAACGACAAAGGAAATTTGGCTTCCCTTAAAATTTTGCTCGTTCACTATCGCACACGGTTCATCTCCCTCGCCTCCGGAAACAATGTGCGCTGAGCCTATTGTGTGTTGCGTTATGATTGGCCGGAACCACAGCCACGCGGATCGCGCGTGTGCACCGTAGGATGCGCCTCGATCGAATGGCAATCCACGTCCCTCACATCACACCCGTGCAGCTATAGCTAGATTGGATTTATATGCGCTAAATGCCTAGAAAATGCACATAATCCCCTCAATATGGTAAATGAGCCCAGAAAAATGCCAATTTTGAACACGGTGATTTGCAGGGCGTATGTTCGTCATAGAAAAAAAATCCAGGGCAAAGAACGAAGAAAATTTGGATTCCCCTTCAATCTTGGTGATTTCCCTCTCGAAAGCATGGAACTTCCTCGGTGATGGTTCGATTTATGAAGGGCGTGCATGACGACATAAGCCAAACCTTCTCAAATTTTTACCAGGGCATAGTGAGGCCATACCATGGCACCATGCCAGGCGTCATGTCTTTCAAGCATTTATTTCATTTTTTCTGTAGTTGAAAACCCAATAAACAAACATTTGTGGTTGACTATTTCCACACATTTCATCAAAATATCTGCCCATTACTTGTAAAAGGCATGAGAATTTACTAAATGGCACGAGCATGGTTTTCCAGGCCGTTCTTGCGCACCCTTTCATGCACCGATTGTTTGAACTTGAATTATGTGCATTAATGCCTAGAAAATGCCCATAATCGCCTAAATATGGTAAATGAACCCGGAAAAGTGCCAAATTTGAACACGGTGATTTGCAGGGTGTATGTTCATCATAGAAAAAAACTCATGGACAAAGGACAAAGGAAATTTGGATCCCCCTTCAATCTTGGTGATTTCCCCCATGAAACCATGAAACTTCTTCGGTGATGGTTCGATTTATGAAAGGCGTGCATGACAACATAAGGCAAACATTCTCAAATTTTTACCAGGGCACGGTGAGGCCATACCATGGCACCACGCCAGGCGTTATATTTTCCAAGCATGTATTTCATTTTTGTATAGTTGTTAACCCAGTAAATGACACGTTTATGGTTGACTATTGCCACACATTTCCTTGAAATATCTGCCCATTCCTTGTAAAAGGCATGAGAATGTACTGAATAGCACGAGCATGGTTTTCCAGACCGTTCTGTTGCACCTTTTCATGCACCGATTGTTCGAATTTGAATTATGTGCATTAATGCCTAGAAAATGCACATAATCCCCTAAATATGGTAAATGAGCCCGGAAAAATGTCAAATTTGAACACGTTGCATTTGAGGCGGTATGTTGATTGTTGGAAAAAAACTGAATGACAAACTAGGACGGAAATTTGGATTCCCCTTCAATCTTGGTGATTTCCCTCTCGAAAGCATGGAACTTCCTCGGTGATGGTTCGATTTATGAAGGGCGTGCATGATGACATAAATCAAACCTTCTCAGCTTTTTACCAGGGCACGGTGAGGCCATACCATGGCACCATGCCAGGTGTCATGTTTTTCAAGCACGTATTTCATTTTTCTATAGTTGATAACCTAGCAAATGGCGCGTTTGTGGTTGACTATTGCCACGCATTCCCTTGAAATCTCTGCCCATTTCTTGTAAAAGGCTTGAGAATTTACTATACCACGAGTATGGTTTTTCCAGACCATTCTTGTGCACCTTTTCATGCACCGATTGTTTGAATTTGAATTATGTGGATTAATGACTAGAAAATGCTAATAATCCCCTAATATGGTAAATGAGCCCGGAAAAATGCCAAATTTGAACACGTTGCATTCGAGGGGGTATGTTGATTGTAGAAAAAACTGAATGACAAGCTAGGAAGGAAATTTGGATTCCCAGCCCCTTCAATCTTGCTGATTTCTCCTCGAAACCATGAAATTTCCTCGGTGATGGTTCAATTTATGAATGGCGTGCATGACGACATAAGGCAAACATTCTCAAATTTTTACCAGGGCATGGTGAGGCCATACCATGGCACCACGCCAGGCGTCATGTTTTCCAAGCATGTATTTCATTTTTATATAGTTGTTAACCAAGTAAAGGACGCGTTTATGGTTGACTATTGCGACACATTTCCTTGAAATATCTGCACATTGCTTGTAAAAGGCATGAGAATTTACTAAATAGCACGATCATGGTTTTCCAGACCGTTCTCGTGCACCTTTCCATGCACCGATTATTTGAATTTGAATTATGTGCATTAATGCCTAGAAAATGCACATAATCCCCTAAATATTGTAAATGAACCCGGAAAAGTGCCAAATTTGAACACGGTGATTCGCATGGTTTATGTTCATCGTAGAAAAAAACTCATGGACAAAGGATAAAGGAAATTTGGATTCCCCTTCAATCTCAGTGATTTACTATCGCACATGATTCATCTCCGTCGCCTCTGCGAACCGTGTTTGTTCACCCACACATGCAAAAGGAAAAAGAAAACCCTCGCCCACTTCGTCCCCACCCACTCGCCGCGGACTCCTCCGCAACTCTGCACCTCATCAACTTCTATCGCGGCGGCCAGCCTAAGCTCGATGGCTATTGTCGGCGGGCGGAGGTCGCGCTCCAAACGGCACGGGATTTTGCCCCTACCACTTTCCGGCTCCTATATGCACCGACATTCTAGACTCTGGTCGATTGGGGTTTTCTGCGGGATTGGGCCGGGGATTTTTCTCATGGAGAAGGTAATCAACTTAGTGAAATATTCGCTCATCTCTTATCGCAGTCCGTCCATCGTTGTTAACGAACCGATGGAAATCGCCGTGGATTCATTTTTGTTCTAGTTGATTCGTGGGTGTTCATTCATGCGTCCATAGTGCAAGCACAAATCGGGCAAGTGTGGTCGTGGCCAGTCGGAAACGAAGTTCTATCTCACCATTCCGGATGACTTCAAGGAGCGCTCGGTATGTTCAATCTCGACCTACCACGGTCGGCATGGCCTAAATTTGTGAACATATACCGTCTGTTGCTACATTTGGATAAAAGGTACGGTGCCACGTGCAGCCTAGATGTCGAAGCCGATCCCCCCCCCCCTATATTAGGCAAATATATGATGTATTGTTCATTCAGTTACTCTCATATTTGCATCAAATATTTGTTACATTATCTATTTTTAATTATATATTTTTGTACTTTTCTTTCATCTATATATTTATTTGTTCTATCAGTTACTCCCATATTTGCATCTTGCTCTGTTATTTCAATATATCTAATTTACGATCTTAATTTTCATTTCAAGCAGTACATCCCTTGCTTTGCAAGAACAGGAGTAGAAGGAAATCTTGGGCTTTACTTTGTTGATGACTCCATGGATATCATATTCACAACGCAGCATGGATTTACAATGACGGTTAGCGTAAAACTTTATAAAGATGGTCACTCCTATTTTGATGTGGACCTTTGGAGAAAAATGTCTAAGTGTTATGAACTGAAGGTTGGCAATAAAATTCTAGTTCGTGCACCACAGCCTGGTCTAATTAACATGGATGTTTACTTCCCCAACGCCATCAGCCGATCAATGTCTGATCGAGGTTATTGTCCTTTCAAGTTTCTCCATGCTGGCATATTACTTAGCAAAATCGGAGTATTTGTTCTGACTAATTGATCACTATTTAAGCAACCAATTGTGATTTCATATTCTGACTCCGTTCCTTGGAAGTAACAAATTTTATTTACCAATTTATGCGCACTATATATTCTTCTGCCATGTTCTGAATAAATAATACCTTTCCACCATTTAAGCAGGATATGTTGGATGCATAGTGAATGATCTGTATGTTACTAAGCGTACCAAATTTCACTGGAAGGACTTGAAGCACGTCATAAACTTTGTTGATAATCTGACAGAGATAGCACAGCGTATGAACGCTGGATTTTGGATGGGATTAATTATACCTATGGTGCACACATTGAACAAGACCAATTGTGTGCACAAAACGCTGGTAAAAAGTCTTATTTTAATGTTGATGCTCATAAACTATATATATCTTCAACGATATGTTACAATTGGTTTTTATTCTACATTTCAACAGAAATTGCCCGTTGTAGCAGTTCCTGGATCGATTTCCCGGCGTGGTTGAATTACACTTGTGCCTGCTAATAACGCCAAAGTGATTGCAAGGTACTGCATTTCCCGCAGAAATGGAACCATTGAAATTAACAAGTTCTCTCTTGTCGTGGCAATGCATCCATATTGGAAAATTGGAGACACTGTTCTACTCATGCTCTACCAAGGCACAGGAGGGCTCTTCCTTTTCTTTGACGAGATGCCGAGTCGCCGTCATCAAGCTGCTTCCAGCGGATAGTTGTGGTTGTTGGCCCTCAGCCTCTTAAAATGTGCTAGCTGTTACTATGTTAAGTATGTAGATGTGGACCATATGGTTGTTGGCCCTCAGCCTCTTAAAATGTGATAGTTGTTACTATGTTAAGTATGTAGATATGGACCATATGGTTGTCAAAACCGTGTTACGAAGATCCACCTTTTGTCGAATAGTGTAACCACTATATATATGTTACTCAAATGTTGTTAGCCAAGTTCTTAAATTTTCATGGAAAGTATTTGTATCGTACACAGTTCCTTGAGTTTAAGACTATGCCCGATGTCCAGAAGGCATTTGCATATTAACTGTCCATATTGCAAATTCACACACGTGTTAACATAAGGAAACGTATGTGTAACTTACTAATCATCGCACACGAGTACTCGCAGACGCATCGTGTGCGATACTCCTAGCCACCGCAAGCAACTAGTTTGCATTTTTCAAAGTTTTTTGTACACACAGAATCGCACACGAACTAACTATAGTAACCTTCTGTGTTGTAATTTCTCATCGCAAACAGTTCATCCGAGTTGGCTCCTTGCCGCGTATCACACACATCTTGTTTACATGAATCATTTGTGTTCTTTTGGCTCATCGCAAACAGTTCATCTATGTGAACTGTATGCCGCGTATCACACACATCTTGTTAAGTTGAACCATTTCTGTTGTGTTCCCCAACCGAAAACAGTTCATCCGAGTGAACCGTATGCTGTATATCACACACACCTTGATCTGGCTAACCGTTTCAGTTGCACTCCCTAATAGCAAATAGTTCATCGGAGCAAACTATATGCCGTATATCACACACACATTGATATGGCTGCCCATTTCTGTTGTTCTGCCTCATCGCAAACAGTTCAGATGGATCAACCGTGTGCCCTACATTGCACACGCAACTAAAATCGGAACCGTGTTTGATGGCTCTGCCATCGCAAATGTTTTGCATCTTTTTTTACGGTTTTTTTACATCACCATTTGTGATTAATGCATCGCACACAGTTTCGTCAAAGGGTCTCTGATCGTAGTGTCGCGTTAGTAGCATCCTATAGTAGTGAGTCCTTCATATTCAGCAGTGTTGTTGGTAGCTTTCTCCCGGGGGAAATGCATTTGGATCACATACTTCCGGTGCTCTCTAGTGGGGGCAACGAGGAGCACGCCAGCCCCCGCGCCCTATAGTGAGAAGGCACCATCAAAGTACATTACCCACTCTTGGGGGGCCTCCTTGCCGGGGATAACTGTTTCTGGTGTCTCTTCATCTGGAGTTGGTGTCCATTCTGCAATGAATTCTGACATTGCTCTACTCTGAATGGTCGAAGTACTTTCAAAACTCAGACCAAAACTTGACAACTCCAATGCCCATTCCACTATCCTGCTCGTGGCCTCAGGGTTCCTCAGTATGCATTGCAAAGGGAAGCGTGTGACAACCGTGATCTCATGAGCTTGGAAGTAGTGGCGCAGTTTCCTTGAGGCCATGATGAGGCCAAAGATCAACTTTTGCACTCCGGAGTACCTTGATCTAGCCCCCTGCAATAGGGAGCTGACAAAGTACACCGGGTGCTGCACCACTTTCTTCTTTGCCGTGGACTTGGGACTGCCTCCGTTATTCTTCTCTTCTTTCCCCAGATTTGCACTTGACTTGCCGGGATTGGTTCACATCCTTCTCCGGGGGGAACAGTAGCTGCGGCTGCTTCTTCATGTACCTCCCGCTGCGCCACCAATGCCGCACTAACCACTTGATTGGTTGCCGCCAAGTATAGTAGCAACGGCTCTTGTGGTTTAGGAGCGACCAAGGTGGGGGTAGAGGAAAGATAGGTCTTCAAGTCTCGCAGTGCTGCTTCTGCTTCCGCGGGTCCACCTCATTGGCCCTGCCTTCTTCAAAATTTTGAAGAACGGCAAGGCGCGCTCGGCGGACTTGGAAATGAATCTTCTCAACGTGGCAATGCATCCAATCAAACACCTCACGTCCTTGACTGTCTTGGGTGCCTGAATCTGCTCAATTGCCTTGATCTTGTCGGGGTTGGCCTCTATCCCTCGGTGAGACACGAAGAAGCCAAGTAGCTTGCTGGAGGGAACACCAAACACACACTTCTTCGGGTTCAACTTCAAGTTGATCTTGCGCAAATTTGCAAAGGTCTCTTCCAGGTCTTGAATGAGCGTCGATCTGTCCTTGGTCTTGACCACTATGTCATCCATGTAGGCTTCAATGTTCCTATGCAGCTGTGGCCCAAAACCAATTTGCACTGCCCTTGCAAAAGTTGATCCAGCGCTTTTTAACCCAAAGGGCATCCGCACAAAGCAGTACGTGCCGCATGGGGTAATAAATGCAGTCTTCTCCTCATCCTCTTTGGACATGAATATCTATTGGTATCCAGAGTATGCATCCAAGAAGGAAAGCAAATCGCACCCGGAAGTGGAGTCCACAATCTGGTCGATGCGCGGCAAGGGGAATGGGTCCTTTGGGCATGCTTTATTTAGATCCGTGAAGTCTATGCAAAGCCTCCATTTCTCATTCGCCTTGCGCACCACTACTAGGTTTGCCAACCACGTCGGATGCAACACTCCTCTGACCAAACCAGCTGCTTCAAGTTTCTTGATTTCCTTGGCAATGAACTATTGCCGTTCCAAAGCTTGCTTTCTGACGTTCTGCTTGACGGGTCGGGCACGAGGGCAGATAGCTAGGTGGTGCTCGATTACCTCCCTGGGAACGCCGGGGATGTCAGATGGTTGCCAAGCAAACACATCTAAATTCGCCCGTAGGAAGGCAACAAGCGCGCTTTCCTATTTTTCATCAAGGGTGGAGCTGATGGTGAACGTACCACTAGCACCAGCCAGCCCTGCCGGGACCTTCTTTACAGTAGGTGGCACAACTTTGGACATTTTGCTAGTGGAGCTTTCCGGCAAATCATCGACGGGCGTGACGCACTCCGAAGAGGCGCGCTTCCCGAATTCCTTGCCGGTACCTCCGCTAGCCTTCTTTCCTTTCTTACTCTCCTTGGTGGGAGCTGCAACTTCCGCGGCCTCGGCAGTGGCTGCGTCCCGGTACATCTTATCCACGCAGATGATTGCATCTTTCTTGTCTGATGGGATGGAGATGACGCCCATTGGCCCTGGCATTTTCGGTGTGTTGTAGGCGTAGTGAGATGCCGCCATGAACTTTGCCAGAGCTGGACGGCCAAGAATCCCATTGTACGGCAGAGGGAGATCCACCACATCATACACAACCTTCTCAGTCCGGTAGTTCTGCTCTCCACCAAATGTTACTGGCAACGTAATCTTCCCCTTAGGGCGACTCCTGTCGGGGTTGATTCCTTGAAACATGCCAGCAGCCTTGAGCTCGTCATCTGATATTTGCAACTTGCTGATTACCTTGGAGGAGATCAGATTCAACCCTACCCCGCCATCAACCAACATCTTTGTGACCTTGAGGTTGCGGATTGTTGGTGAAACCAACAACGACAAGCACCCTACCGCGGTGGTGCGGTCAGGCTGGCCTCTTCGTCAAGGATGATAGGCGTGCGGGACCATTTGAGCGGCTTCCGGAAACCCACCGCGGGCTCTACGGCATTGACCACACGCGCCCACTATTTAAGCTGGCGGTGAGAGGAGTGCAAGGATGCACCTCCGTCAATGCACAGGGCCTCAGTGGCTTTCTGGAATTCCTGCTCACTCGTTTCCTCATCATCCCCTTCATCAGTTTTGTCATCACCTTCCTTCTTTTCATGGCCTCTGGCGGGCTTCCCTTGGTGATGAGGAACCTTGCCAGGGCGGCCTCCTCTTCCACCTCGGCCCTTCCCGCCAGCGCCTTCTTGGTCTATCTCCTTGTTGCGCTTCTCATACTCAGCCTTGTCCTTTTTAACGAGATGCCCGACCTGGTGGCACTCTTGGAGGTCCTGGCCCTTGATTCGATGGATCTTGCAGTATGGCCCATCTGTCTTCCCGACTTTTTTGGCCGCCGCAGCCTCTCGGCAATCAGCGCACGCGGCAGCTTCTTTACCGGGGGCTTCAGTCTTGGCCTTCTTGCCGGTACTAGGGGAACCAGAACCCTCAACAGCCAGTACCACTTTCTCTATGCTCTTCTTACTGCACTTCTTATTTTTCCTCTTCGGGTTAGGGGCATCGTCGTCATACTCTGAGTCAACTCCGACGCCATCTTCCTCTCTGGGGAGTCGCCTCCCTTCCTCCACACGGGCACATTTATCTACCAAGGTGTAGAGCTCATTCACAGTCTTGGGCAACCGAATGTTCATCTTGGAACGTACCCTCCTGTTGCGCACATTTGACTGGAACGCGACAATGACTGCTGCCGGGTGGATATCTGGAATGTTCCTGTGTACCCGGCTAAACCTCTGCATATACTTCTGCAGGTTCTCCCCTTCCTTCTGCGGAAGGAGCTACAAGTCACTAGGTCGTCCTGGTTCTTGATGGCCGCCCGTGAAGGCACCAACGAACTCATGGCACAGGTCTGCCCAGGACGCAACGGAATTCTCTAGCAGGTGCATCAGCCATGACCTCACGTTTGGCTTGAGTGCCAAAGGGAAGTAGTTGGCGAACACCTTTTCATCTCTTCCTCCAGCAGCTTGAACAGTGATGGTGTAGATGCTCAAGAACTCTGCCGGGTTCAGTCTTCCATCATATTTTCTGGTATCTCTGGCTTGAAAATGCGAGCAGATGACCAACGGACTTGCCGCAGCTCGCGAGTGAAGGCGGGACACCCAACCTCGAAAGGCATGTACCCGCCTTCATCGGGCGCGGGTTCATCGACGTCTGGGCCATTGCGCCTGTCAGATTGGCGGCGGGTTTCGCGATGACGCTCTATGGTGACGCGCGCGTCTTCCCTCCATCGATCTTCCAGGACCTGCCGTTGATCTCGTCGGGCCCGAGGATCAGATGAAGCCATGGACGCTCCGTTGGGCTCTTGGTCTCGCGGTTTGAGCTGCGGCCTCTGCGCTGGCGGTCGTGCATATGACTGTACTGTCGGAGTGGCCTCCTCTGCGCGGTCAGCGGCTCGGGCCGTGGTTGTCGCTCATGGGCGTCGTGGCGGGCCCACCCGCTATGACCCTTCCGCCTCAGCGAAACAGATCAAACTCTGGATGGTGGCTCTCCACTCGTCCATTTGGTTGGCTGCCGGCGGGAATCTCAGCAGAAGTTGGGCTCGCGCCATGGCTTTCGAAGCAGTACTTGGCACAGTTGACGAGGCAGACCGCGACATCGCTCGGCTCCTGGTGGTACCAGTAGTGGCGACGCCGAGTTCCCGTCGCTGCGAGCCTGTCGCCACAACATCATGGTGGCGAGAGGGGTGTGCTTGGGGTTCAACGACGCCGTTTGGCACTCCATCTTGATAACCCGGTCCTGGGCAAGGTGTGTGCCCTGCAGCTGTGCCTGCAGCGGGAGCAGCTAGGGGGTCGTGATTCGCCCTGAGGCAGGCATTGTCATTGCGGCTACGCCCACTAGCACGATGGGGAGGTAGAGTTAGTACACTTTCCCCACTCACGCCCTATGGGACGTGGCCACCAGGGTGTAGCTGGTGTCGCCCTCCTCCGGCGCCTTCTGCTCCTGCTTCGATTGCAGGGGGAATGACGACAGCCCCGCCCACGCCGGTCACGTCCCCCGCAGTGTCTGCGTCCCCTAACGCCACCGCGGCTCCCACAGGAGCAGCGGCTGCGTGCAAGGGGGCCTTCGAGGTGGAAGGATGAGCTGTTGCGCCGGGCTTCTTCTTGGGCGCCATGGATGAAGACGTAGACGATGATGAAGATTGACGCGCTGAACACAACCTTGGGTTAACGCACGCGCTGCCCCCTACCTGGCGCACCAAAGATGTCGCGGTGCGACACGATCACCTATGGGGATATCGAACCCTTGTGGTTCGGTAAGGGGGAGGGTCGCAATGCACAAAGAGCCAAAGCTATGAAACAGCATGACAGTGATGACACCGGTCCTTTTTACCTAGGTTCGGGCCGCCGTGAGGCGTAAAACCCTACTCCTGCTTTGGTGGATTGATGGAGGGAATGTGGAGATCACGTGGGGCTCAAGCCCGGCAAGGATGCCTCGGGGAGACCAGCTACGCGCGTATGAGTGTATGAGGGTCCGAATCCTTTCTAAGTTTGCCATGGCCCTCCTTTTATAGGCTAAGGGGTTACCACAATGGCAAAATAGTCATTATTTGCTGATTAGATAGCCAACAGTGCTATCATACCTAACTCTGGCAGTCAGGACAAAGTGCATTAAATGCACTGGTAGGTGTCACACTGTGGATGCAACCCGGCAAGCCTGCCGTGCCGCTTAGTCTCTGTTTTGTCTGTCCGCTTGACACACCTCTAGACATGTGTCATGTGGAGGTAATCTTCCTTTCAAATGGCTGCCATGCACCAAACAACAGCCACTTAATCACCTAGAGGCTCGACACCACATCGATAGGTGACTTGCATTGTGATGAGGTGGAGCGGTGGAGTCTTTGGCGGGGTGGACCGCCATCAGCCTCCCCGGCAGGCCTGCCGAGGGAATATTGGATTCGTCTTCGAGGCGGCCTCGACCTAACCGAGCTCGCCTGCTCGGCAAGGGAGCCTTCCCCTTAGTGACATCCAATTGCTTTGGCTTGTCTTGGTCTTCTTGATCCGCCCTTTGATCTCTCAAAGAGCTATCTCTCTGGTTTGGCCTTGACTTGGATGCTTGGTGATGTTTGCTTCTTTAGTTGCCATGCCTGTGTACAGTTCAGGCAACACACACGAGGGTTTGTTGCACCGACATAGACAAATGGCTAAAGAGGCCGGTGTCACTCTTGCACACTCCTGGACATCTAGGATCTCCCCGGGTTTGAAGAGAAGGAATTAACATGAAAATATGTCCCCGGCAAACCTCTGGTCAGGCCTAAGGAGGTCCAGAATCTATAAACAAGAATCCGCACATTGCATGATTGGTACCTGAGAGAGGTAAAGAACGGTCGAGAGTCCCTCATGGTGAAAGTCAAGGAAGAGCATTACTTCCATGAAAAAGATTTGTGGGTTGAGTTGAAAGAATTGTTTCAGTTATTCAATCAAGATGCACTGGACAAATCTCTCGTCAGTTGCTATTGTCTGTAAGTGATTTCTTTCTGTAATTTAAGTCTCTAGATGTGCTCGTTCATTGCCTGTAATTATCCTCACTATATTCTTTTCTGTGGTATTCTGCAGAATGAAGATTTATGAAATGAAAAGAGATCGACGCTATGGCATTGGGTTCATTGACCCAAATACCGTTAATGAAGGTGTGTGGCTAATCAGCAAAAAAGACATAGACAGAAGCTTGCTAGATTTTTTGAAGCACCTAAATACCCAATCAGAAATACTATTTCCTTATAACTTCGGGTGAGTGTTACTGTCTTGTACTACAAATTCTATTTTGCTTACTAGATGTTAATAATTGTTGTTGATGAGTTATGCACATGCCCGCTTAATTATACAAATGTGTGCGCATGCAGTTTCCACTGGATCCTGCTAATCATTGAAGTTGACAAGGGAAAAGTTCAAGTACTGGACTCAATTCTCAAAGAAGAAAAAAAATACTCCTGAAGGAGATGTTTGATAGGTAATTTCAATCATTATCGCACTATGTCGGCCTCTTTAGTTCTTTTCCTACTAATTAATAACTCCTTTATTCATTTTCTTTGCCGGCGGGCAGGGTTTGGCAAAAGTTCATCAAACAGGTTCAAGGCCCATGGAAACAACAGCTGAAATGGGTGCGACCCAGGGTACGTAATTCAGTAGTACTAGCTACGTCCACGCATCTCTTTAATTCTAGTTTCAATACCATTATCATGCTTAATTAATTATTATCTGATTGAATTCTATTCTCGTAAAGTGCATGAGGCAGGCGTCGGGGAACAATTTATGTGCATTCTACGTTTGTGAGAACATTCTACGTTTGTGAGAACACAATTCACAATTCTTTTTATCATGATCTAATATATATACACACAACTAATATATTCATATTGATCTCCTTCTTTAAAGATGCAAGAGATGCGGGATAAGCTCCTACCAACGGACCGCATACGAGCACTTCAACAGGAAATAGCGGGATTTTTGCTTGACCAAGTCATAGACAGAGAAGGAGAATACCATTGCACCTAATGCCTGCATGTAATGATCTGCAAATTGTAGGAGAAATTGTATGTATACCAAATTGTATATATATATGTGTGCATGCATGGTCGTACGAGAAATTCTATGATATATGATTGGTCGTACGAGGAATTCTATTATATATATGTGTGTACAGTATGTTTGAAATGAAAAACAATTAAATGGAAAACACAAAACGAAAAGGAAAAATAAACCATAAATCATAAATCCTAAAACCCTAAGCCCCTAAACCTCTAGTCCCGGTTGGTGTCACCAACCTGGACTAAAGGTCCCCCAGCCCCCGGCGCGGGCTCGTGCCATGTGGTGGGCCTTTGGTCCCGGTCCGTGACGAACCGGGACTAAAGGGGGGGGGGCTTTAGTCCTGACTTATTAGTCTCGGTTGGCAAACCGAGACTAAAGGCCCTTACGAACCGGGACTAATGGTCAATTCTGCACTAGTGAAGCTAATCGGTCGTGGTCTATGGAGGGCGACTCCTCCTTCACCACTCCTGATAACGACTCTGTCTTGCAACCCCTCAAGTGTGGACCATCGAGGTTGATTCCTCCAAGTCCACCTTAACAGTTACATCGAGTGGGAATCCATCGAGGGTGATTCCTCGGGTTTCCCCCTTGCTGTTTTGGACACACGGTTACTTTGACTTTACCCCCAGAACCTTGTTAATGATGGGTCAGCCATGAGGGGTACCCGCCAGAGTTACTGTTACCGCAGGACTGGAGGGACAGGCGGTACCTTCCTGTAGAGGTGGACCTGAGTTCCCAACGGTCTCTTGCGAGTCGGGTTGACCTGGAGGGTACCTGAGAGTTGATGTGAAGTCAGGTTGGCCTGGAGGGTACCCACAAGTTTTCTACGCGGCACAGCCATGCATTCCAGGCCCTTGCCGTAAGTCCACGAGACGGGGCGACGGGGTCACATCGATCGTGAGTCTCTACTCGTTACCGCGCGCTCCCAAAACAGTACGGTTTGGATATGTGATCCGAGTAGGCCTCTGGCCTTTTTCGCACTGACCACCACAAGGGAATAAGTATGGGCACTCGGCGTCATACGTTTCTTCCGAAAGCTCTGTCAGACGTCCAGTTCAGCATTGTGGCACGGCTGGGCCGGCACCATCCAGGATTGAGGTGGTGCCTGGACCCGCCCTGCGCGCAACAACCCGGAGTGCAAAGGGCGATGGGCCCAAGACCCCGGAGCTCTTAAGATGTAGACCGGCGGGGACCTCTCTGCAGAGCCTAGGTTGGACTACGGCGTGTCGATCAGCCGATGCCGGTCATGAACTGATGGTGTGTCCAGCCGAAGTTAATCAAGCGTGTTGGGTAAGTTGGTCCACCCCTGCAGGGAAGTATATCTATTCGAATAGCCGTGTCCAGGATTGATACAACTAGAATTGGATGCTGAGGCATGTAATGGATATGATGGCTCCAGGATTGCTTTCTCGCAGGGAGTCGAGAAAGGGTCTCTGGGCGTTAATACTACAACATACTTGATATTTATAATATGCTATTCTCTACTCTTCTAAATGCTGCAAGATGCTTGAAGATGCTAGTCTTCGATAGGCTAGGCTTTTCCCCTTCTCTTCTAGCATTCTGCAAATCAGTCCACAGATACAACCCATTCCTTTGATACTGATGCATACTTAGTTTAGATATGATGTAAGTCTTGCGAGTACTTTGGATTAGTACTCACGGTTGCTTTGCTACCTCTTTTTCCCCATACTCGGTTGCTGCGATCAGATGGTGGATCCCATGATCCAGATGCTGCCATCGACGACTACTACTACCCAGAGGGTGCCTACTACTACGTGGAGGCTGCCGACGACTAGGAGTAGTTAGGAGGCTCCCAGGCAAGAGGCCTTGCCATTTCGATTGATGTTGCTTTTGTGCTAGCCTTCTTAAGGCAAACTTGTCTAACTTATGTCTCTACTCAGATAATTTTGCTTCCGCTGACTCTTCTATTTTCGAGCTTATGTATTCGAGCCCTCGAGGCCCTTGGCTTGTAATACGAAGCTTGTATTATTTTAATTTGTGTCTAGAGTTGTGTTGTGATATATTCCTGTGAGTCCCTGATCTTGATCGTACACATTTGCGTGTATGATTAGTGTACGATTGAATCGGGGGCGTCACATGCATCTAGTACTATTACTCCACACATCGACCACTATCCAACATGCATCTAGTGTATTAAGTTCATAAAAGAACAGAGTAATGCCTTAAGCAAGATGGCATTATATAGACAAGATAAACTCACGTATGAACAAACCCCATCTTGTTACCCTTAATAGCAATGATACATGCGTGTCATGTCTCTTTCTGTCACTGAGATTGAACACCGCAAGATCGAACCCATCACAAAGCACCTCTTCCCATGGCAAGAAAAATCAATCAAGTTGGCCAAACTAAACCAATAAATCGGAGAAGAAATACGAGGCTACACAAATCATGCATAAAAGAGTTCAGAGAAAACTGAAATAATATTCATGGATAGATCTGATCATAAACTAACAATTCATTGGATCCCAACAAACACACCGCAAAAAGTCATTACATCAAATAGAGATCTCCAAGAACATCAAGGAAAACATTGTATTGAAGATCAAAAGGAGAGAAGAAGCCATCTAGCTACTAACTACGGACCGTAGGTCTGTGGTAAACTACTCACGCAGCATCGGAGGGGCGGAAAGGATGATGAAGAACCCTCCGTGATCGTTACCCCCTCTGGCAGAGTGCCAAAAAAGGCCTCTAGATTTGATCTCGTGGTTCTAGAACTTGTGGCGGAGGAAAAAGTATTTCATGGACTCCCCTAGGGTTTTGGGGATTTTAGAGTATTTATAGAGACGGAGGTAGGTCAAGATGGTGCTCGTGGGCCCCACTACGCACCAGGGCATGCCAGGTGCCTCTGGCATGCCCTGGTGCCTAGTGGGCCCCACGATCATCTTCTGGTTCCTTCCCAAAGCTTCTAGGGTCTCTTATTGCAAGAAAAATCTCCAAAAAGATTCGTGGCATTTGGACTTCGTTTGGTATTGATATTCTACAAAGTAAAAACAAGCAAAAATAAGGAACTGGCACTGGGCACTAAGTTAATAGGTTAGTTCCAAAAAATGATATAAAGTTCCTTGTAAATGTATATAAAACATCCAAGATTGATAATATAATAGCATGGAGCAATAAAAAATTATAGATACGTTGGAGACGTGTCACTTGTGTGAGAAGGTGACGACTCAAAAATAAAAGTAAAATAACATGAAAGTAAATAGATAGGCCCTTCGCAGAGGGAAGCAGGGATTTGCAGAGGTGCCAGAGCTTGAGGTTTAAATCAGAGATAAATATAATTTTGGGAGGCATGCCTTTCCTGTCAATGTCATGACTGAGAGTTTTTTCAATATCTTTCATGCTAAACAAATTAGCGGCGGTTCCCAAGCGGTAAAGTAAAGTTTACTCCCCCTCCACCAACAAACACAAGCCATGGCCAGCCGAATCCTCGGGTGCCCTCCATACCATCAACTTTCCAGGGGAGTTTGTTTAATTATTTTGCAATTTTAAATCATGGGACTGGGCATCCCTATTACCGGCCCCTCTCGTGCAAGGTCAAGTGAATAAACACTCATCATGAGAATAACCCGCTTAGCATGGAAGATACTGACCGCCTCCTGGCACTCCATGAGCGGTACAGGTACACAAAACAGATGTTAGTTTGTATATTTAGAGTTGGCACATGCAAATTTACTTGGGACGGCAGAGTAAAACCGCATATAGGTAGATATAGTGGATTCATCTAGAACAACTTTGGTTTAGGGATTTGGATGCACAAGCAGTATTACCGCTTAGTACAGGTGAAGGCTAGCAATAGATTAAGAAGCGACCAACTAGAGAGCAAAATGGTCATAATCATGCATTTCGAATAATTAACATTGAACATTAGCATGAGTACGTAGAATATAAACACCATGACCATAAATATCATGGAGGCTATGTTGGTTTTGAATCAACTACATGCGTGAACATGTGCTAAGTCAAGCCACTTTGTCGGGGTACACAAACAGGGGTGTATGTTTCCCCTGACTTGTGCACGGATGGCAAGCCTCTGACACGGCAACTAAAGAAGCAAATAGCACCAAACATCCAAGTCAAGGCCAAGCCAGAGAGACATCTCTTTGAGAGACCAAAGGGCAGATCAAGAAGACCAAGCCAAGCCAAAACAATTGGATGTCACTAAGGGGAAGCCTCCCTTGCCGAGCAGGAGAGCTCGGTCAGATCGAGACCACCCCGAGGACGAAGCCAATATTCCCCCGGCAGGCCTGCCGGCGCAGCTGATGGCGGTCCACCCCGCCAAGACTCCACCGCTCCATGTCATCACAATGCAAGTCACCTATCGATGCGGTGTCAGGCCTCTAGGTGATTAGGTGGCTGTTATTTGGCACGTGGCAGCCATTTGGAAGGAAGATTACCTCCACGTGACACCTGTCAAGAGGCGTGCCAAGCTGACAGACAAGGAGTGACTAAGCGGCATGGTAGGCCTGCCGGATTGCATCCACAGCGTGACACCTAGCAGTGCATTTAATGCACTTTGTCCTAACTACCAGAGTTAGGTATGATAGCACTGTTGGCTATCTAATCAGCAGATAATGATTGTTTTGCCATTGTGGTAACCCCTTAGCCTATAAAAGGAGGACCATGGAAAACTTAGAAAGGATTAGGACCCTCGTACGCTCATACGCGTGCTGCTGCTCTCCCTGAGGCACCCTTGCCAGGCTTGAGCGTCGCGTGATCTCCACATTCCCTCCATCAATCCACCAAAGCAGGAGTAGGGTTTTACGCCTCACGGCGGCCTGAACCTCGGTAAAAACGACCAGCGTCATCAATGTCGTGCTGTTTCATGGCTTTGGCTCTTTGTGCATTGCGACCCTCCCACTTGCCGAATCACAAGGGGCCGATGGCCCCATAGGTGATCGTGTTCCACCACGACACACTTGAAGCATTCAGAGGACGATACCATACCATCATACTACATTACAATCATTTTAATGCATATTGACACCTAAGATAAATCATTATCACTCCTAGCTACTTAAGCATGGCATGAGCAACTATAATCCCTAATTGTCATCATAAACATGTTTAATCATAATATGCTGAATCATGGATACTAAGTTAAACATATTTAGAAAAACAAAAACAAGTTGAGTTCAAACCCGCTTTTTTTTGCCATAGTCACTTCATCAAATATCGTCATCATTGCCTTTCACTTGCACGACCGAATGATATCAAAATAATAATAGTGCAAGAGTGCCTTGGACTAAGCAGGAATGTGCAAACATTTATTCAAAGGAGAAGACAAAATAATGTGGTTCTTTGTTGGATAAACCATAATACATATTAGAGCCACTCAACATTTTCATCGTGGTCTTCTCCTTATGACGACTCAACAAAAGAAAAGAACTTCAGAGAAATACACTGAAATATATTTGGAGTATTTAGTTTTTCTTGATGGAAGCAAAATAACAAAGGAAAACAAAAATGAGAAAAACTATTGACACGGGAAAGCTTCCAACAAGCAAAGAAGAAAAAAGAAATCTTTTTGGGTTTTCTTTTAATACTACAACTAATTTAAACTAGAAAGAAAAACCAAAAAGAAGCGAGAAATATTTTTGGATTTTCTTAAAGTTTTTCAAACACACAAGAAGCAGCGAGAAAATAAATCTAACATGGATTATACAATGAAAGAGGATGACCACCGAAAACTGGAATGAAATGTGTGAACATGAATGTAATGTCGGTGAGAAATACATACGCCCCCAAGCTTTGGCTTTTGCCTAGCTTGGTAATCACCATCGCTGGTCTGGATAATAATCAAAGTGGTAGATCGGGGAGGCTCTCCGTGCAGCCTCCTCAGCCAGATGAGCAACTTCTACTTCTGTGTTGTACTCGCGCGCCTCGCTCTTGTAAATGTAATATCTTCCTTTACTCGGAAAGTCAAAGAGAGCAGGCGCAGGGAAAATAACTGGTACAATATGCTTTTTGTCAAACATTAGGTTGTAGTTATAGTTCTAAGCTCCATCCTTAATAAAATCGTGGCGTCGCATTTCCTCAATGTCTAAGTATTTATTGGGCAATATAGGATCATTAGTTCTAGGTGCGACTCCTAACTTTCACTACTAGGAAAAGGCTAATTAGTGGCGCACCTGTTTTGGCCATTAATGGTGCACTACAGGTGCGCCACTATCATCACGCCACTAGTAACAAATACTAATGGCGCACCCCTGGTGCGCCATTAGTATACAAGACAATAGTGGCGCACCTGGCAGTGCGCCATTAATATGTCAAACGGTGCGCCATTACTATCTGACTTAGTAATGGCGCACCACATAGAAGTGCGCCATCACTAACAATTTTTTTTTTCAATTTTTTTTTTCTGACTTAGTAATGGCGCACCACATAGAAGTGCGCCATTACTAACAATTTTTTTTCAAAATTTTTTTCTAACTTAGTAATGGCGCACCACATAGAAGTGTGCCATTACTAACAATTTTTTTTCAATTTTTTTTTCAAATTTTTCTTAATCTCGGGTCACTATGGCTTAATCTCAAGTCAAATCGCACTAAGTGGTCAAACTTCCCGGATGGTCACCCATCCTCACACTACTCCAGCCCGAGCACGCTTAACTTCGCAGTTCTATCCAACCCCAGCACCACCTCACTTAACAAGCACTTGTTGATATATCTATCATATCAATCCTATTAAACCTTGTTGATGTCTAGGACTTTGTTCATGTTCATGAGTGTGATGAAATTTTGAAAAAATATTTCAAACTTGACAGTCATATTACGTATCATATTTTGAAAAAAAATTCCAAAAAAAATATTTGAAACCAATTTTTTTTTCATTTTTAAGTTAGGTGCGCCACTAGTAAGTTTGAATTTTTTTTCCATTTTTCCCCCCTCTAGATCTTAAAAGCCCCGTATCATTCGTTCTGTTAGGTTTTTGGGGATTCTGAAAATGTTCAACGGGGTTCCCATATCACATTTTTGAGTAGATGATTTTTCATATAAAAAACTTTTTCATCAGAGTTCGTATGCAAAAGTTATGCCCATTTTACAAATTCTCGAGAGATTTTGGAAAAAAGTCAAAAATTCATGTTTGTAAATTTTGCTAACAACTAGACCACATATCACATGGGAATCTTATTTTCTTTTATTTTTTTGACATTTCTATCATTTTCTTTTATTTTTTTTGAAACTGAAAAGGCGGTCCACCGGGGGGGGTGCATTTGGTGAATTTTTTGTAAGACTCAGAAAGTTAGTAATGGCGCACCACTTTTCCAATGCGCCATTAGTAACCCTGGTTACTAATGGCGCACCTGTTACGTGGTGCGCCATTACTAGTTTTGCAAAAAGAAAAATTGTTAGTAGTGGCGCACCGTGGTTGTGGTGCGCCATTACTAGTTTGAACTAGTAATGGCGCACTGTACCCAGGTGCGCCATTACTAGTTTTGAAAAAAAAAGTAAAAAAAAATTGTTAGTAGTGGCGCACATAGTTTGTGGTGCGCCATTACTAGTTAAAACTAGTAATGGCGCACTGTGCCCTGGTGCGCCATTAATAGTTTTGGAGAAATAAAAATAAATAAAATTTGCTAGTAATGGCGCACCTGTATCTGGTGCGCCACTGCTATATAGCAGTGGCGCACCACATACATGGTGCACCATTAATGTCCGTATTAGCTATAGCCCTTTTCCTAGTAGTGTTTGTAGCTATGTGAGATGCATAAATTCCCCCATATAAATGACCACTATCCGTGTTGTGTTGCAGTCTCCATGCAATAATCGCCCCAAGATTATATCATTTAATGCCCGTTAGATTAGTATGAATTAGGATCAAGTCAGGGGCACAAAGTGCACAATAGTCTTGTTTACCGATGATGCATTTGCCATTAAACAGTGCAAAGTAACGAATAGAGCGAAATTGAATACTTTTTATTCTATCTTGTGTAACTAATCTATCCTCACCACTGTAGAGACTACTCAGGAACATCTCATAATCAGATGTTGGTGGTTCATCTAGCGAACCCCAATATGGAATTTTGCATGCATCACAAAATTCTTCTAGAGGCATATTATAGGCTTGGTCATATAGGTGAAACAGAACTCTAGAAGTGCGGGGATGAAATTCAAACTTTTTAGTGAATGAAATGGTGAGGTTATAGTGTTGCCTGCACTTATCTGCGATGAAGGGTCCGAGCTCAGTGTTATGAATATATTGCTCAACTTCTTCTTTAATACCCGTGCCTATCATAAACTCATCGCACAACCACCGACATGATTTAATGTTGGTAATGTGCACCAAGCTTGCCCTTGGTTCAACATAAGTCTGTCGTATTGAGCCCTCACTCGACGACACCTCTGAGGATTTCCTCCTTGAGGAACTCCTCCTAAAGAAGTTCATTTTCCTTATGAACAAATTTCTTAAATTTTTGGGCCACAAAACGATGTCAATAAAACTTCACAAGATTGATAGAAACTACTCATATGAATTTCCAGAGGCTATATCAAGCATTCAAACTACTTGGAACTCAAAGAATTCAACATGCAAGCTCATTTCCAATAGCACCAAGAGCAGGTAATTATGCAAAAATATAATTCACTAGAGCAAAAACTAATTGGAGCAATGGAGGACTCACATACCAAGTAGCAAGCCCCCAAAACAGTTTCGGAAATAGAGCTCCTAGCAAAGAGATCAAAAATATCAGGTTTGAGAGCAAGAACACGAGAGAGAGAGAGAGAGAGAGAGAGCTACCAGGAACTTTTTCTAGAGTTAAGTGATCAAGTGGGCTGAACGAATAAGTGAGGGGGTCCCTGTAGGGCCTACAAGCCACCAGGGCGCGCCTAGGGGGTGGTTGCGCCCTGGTGCCTCGTGGGCACCTGGGGCATCCCCTGAGGTGTTCTCTGTGCCAGAAATTCTTAAATATTCTATAAAAATTCATGTTAAAATTTCACGTTATTCTGAGCACTTTCATTTTTGGGCTATTTTTTATTGCACGGGTAATTTAGAAAATAGGATAATCCTAGAATTTTATTGCATTTAACTAAAAATAAAAGAGAGCAAAAAGTAGGAATAAAAGGTTGTGCTTACTAAATTCATCGACCACATGCCCCTCAAAAAGAATCCATTAATAAGATTGATCAAGTCTTATTAACAAACTATTTCCGAGTAACATGAAACCAAAGAATCTTCGTATAACACTAAGTTACCTCAATAGGGATATGCATCTCGCAAATAATAAGATTTTCATATTTCTTTTTGACAGTAGGAAGAGGGAGTTGAAAACTTCCAATAGTAATTGTCGCAATCTTTTCAATAACATTAATACCATTCACTTGAAATTGTTTCTTTGGAAAGTGCATTGTATGCTCATTACCATTGATATGAAAAGTGACCTTGCTTTTGTTGCAATCAATAACAGCCCCTGCAGTGTTCAAAAAGGGTCTACCAAGGATAATCGACATGTTGTCATCCTTGGGCATATCAAGTATAACAAAGCCTGGTAAGATAGTAACATTTGCAACTACAACAGGCACATCCTGACAGATATCGATAGGTATATGATACGTCTCCATCATATCTATAATTTTTTATTGTTCCATGCAAATATTATACAACTTTTTACATACTTTTGGCAACAATTTATATGATTTATTGGACTAACTTATTGATCCAGTGCCCCAGGGCGAATTCCTGTTTGTTGCATGTTTTCTGTTTCGCAGAATATCCATATCAAATGAAGTCCAAACGCGATAAAAATTTACAGAGAATTATTTTAGAATATATGTGATTTTTGGGAGGTGGAATCAATGCAAACGGAGGCCCACGGCCTCCACTACCCACCAGGGCGCGCCTGGCCCCCCTGGCGCGCGGTGGTATCTTGTGGTCACCCCGTAAGTCAGTTGGGGCTCTTCTTGAAGGGCAAGGAAGCTTATATCCAGGAAAAAAAATTGTGTTAAAACTTCAGCGCAATCGGAGTTACGGATCTCCGGGAATTTAAGAAACGGTGAAGGGCCAGAAAACAGGAACGCGAAATAGAAGAGAACAGATAGATAGATCCAATCTAGTAGGGGCTCTCGCCCCTCCGCCGCCATGGAGGGAATGGACCAGAGGGTAAACCCTCCTCACATCTAGTGGGAGGCCAAGGAAGAAGAAGAAGGAGGGGGCTCTCTCCCTCTCTCTCCTGGTGGCGCCGGAGTGCCGCCGGGGCAAGGATCATGACGGCGATGTACATCAACAACCTTGCTACCGTCAACACCAACTTTCTCCCCCTCTATGCAGCGGTGTAACATCTCTATTCCCGTTGCAATTCTCTACTTAAACATGGTGCTCAACACTATATATTATTATCCAATGATATGTGGTTATCCTATGATGTTTGAGTAGATCTGTTTGTCCTATGGGTTGATTGATGATCATGATTGGTATGAGTTGTATGTTTTATTTTGGTGCTATCCTACGGTGCCCTCCGTGTCGTGCAAACGTGAGGGATCCCTGCTCTAGGGTGTTGCAATAGGTTCATGATTCGCTTATGGTGGGTAGCGTGAGTGATAGAAGCACAGACCCGAGTAAGGGGGTTGTTGTGTATGCGATAAAGAGGACTTGATACTTAATGCTATGGTTGGGTTTTGCCTTAATGATCTTTGTTAGTTGTGGATGCTAGCTAGGGTTCCAAAAATAAGTGCAAATGATCCAAGTACGGAAAGTATGTTAGCTCATGCCTCTCCCTCATATAAAATTGCAATAATGATCACCAGTCTAGTTATCGATCACCTAGGGACAAATAACTTTCTTGTGTGACAAAAGCTTTTTACTAAACTACTACTTTTGTTATCTTGCAATTTATTCATAGTTTTATTCTCACAAAGTACATCTAGTTTTATACTTGTTCTAGGTAAAGCAAACGTTAAGTGTGCGTAGAGTTGTATCGGTGGTCGATAGAACTTGAGGGAATATTTGTTCTATCTTTAGCTCCTCGTTGGGTTCGACACTCTTATTTATCAAAAAAGGCTACAAATAACCCCGTATACTTGTGGGTTAGCAAGACCTTTTTCAGGCGCCGTTGCCGGGGAGCAATAGAGTGGGGTGAATATTCTCATGTGTGCTTGTCTGCATTATCACTAAGTAGTTTTTATTTTCTATTCTAAGTTGTTATCTATCTCTAGTTATGGATATGGAACATGAAATACCAAAAAAATAGTTGTACTTGCTACTCATGGAGAAGGGGAACCTCCTAAAACCCTCGATGCTCTTTATGTGAAAAATATTAAACACTACTTTGATAATCCTAAGAAAACCCCGTTCAACTTGATAATGGGAGACACGTTGGATCAATGTGAATACTTTAGGGATTATCACTTGACTCAAAAAGGGAAATTGTTATGGGATCAAATTGAAATGTTGCAATGGTATGCTTGGAATTTATGCCAGAGATATGATTATACTTGTTGCTCTAGGATGATGGCTCGACACCTTCCCTTTTCTTGTAAATTTAATGATAATGAAACCTTGGCTTCTTATGCTAATGGTAGATATGATTACTATGATGTGGAACGAATAGAAGAATTTGTTGCTTTTAAGGGTGCTTATGAAATTGAATCTCTGTTTGAAAAGTATGAAGATTTTGATGATGTCGTTTATAGACCTAAAAATTTTTCTATACTTAAATATTGCTATGAGCGTTATAAATACAATTACGATATTGATGTATTTATTGAGAAAGTCTCAGCTGTCCAAGAAGAGACTAATATTTTGCAGGAATCTATGGAAGAAAAAATTGATGACACTGTGAGCTCATTAGATGAAAAAGATGATGAGGAGAGCGAAGAACAAAAGGAGAAAGAAAGGATTAGCTACCTGTCGTGGTCTTGTCACGGCAGATGTCCTAGAGAAAGGACTTAGTCGTGGAGCCATCGCGATGGGTTAGCTTAAAGGGGATAAAGTGGACAGGGGACACAGAGAGTTTATACTGGTTCGGCCCCTTGCGGTGAAGGTAAAGGCCTAATCCAGTTGTTGTGGAATTGCTAGGGTTTCGATGACCAGGGAGCGAATCCGCTATGCCTGGCTCTCGAATTGTTGTTCGTCTCCCCAAACCGCCGCCGGGTCGTCCCTTTATATACACAGGTTGATGCCTGGCGGTTTACAGAATCCCGAGGCCGGCTCATAAACGTGTCCGGCTCGGTCTCTACTCTTTTCTTATCTTACAAGACAAGTTACATATAATATGGCGGTTTACACCTACAAGCCCTTAATCCGCCTTTGGGCCCTGGGCCTTCATAAAGCGCCAAACTCCTTGTCTTCATGGGCTTCAAATATAAATAACTCATTATGGGGATAACCCGGCCTCTCCTGGCCGGTTTACACCCAGTAATAATATCCCCAACATTAGGCCCCAGATTGATTTGAACTTGTTCATGTCGATCTCCAACACTTAGAAATGTCTTCTTCAAAACCTTCTCCTAAGTCTTGTAGACCGCCATGACGTCATCTTCCAGGATCATAATAAATCGCCATGACATCACCTATTATTTAAAATGAGCCTCCGAGAATCGGGGCGACCCCTCTGTCACATATACAACCTTTGGGCTCCTCGATTCTCGCGTCTGTCACTTATCTCTTCACCTTTACAAATAAGGCCGGGGGCCCTTTTCATTTTTCACCCTTGCCTCTTCGTCTTTCTCCTTCTTCCTCGCGCCGACCTGACCATCACACGCAGCCGCCGTCGTCAAGCTCCGCCTTCTTCCTCAACTCCGGCCGCTGCATCAACCTGAACGGACCAGAAAAACACGGTGCTCCTTCGCTGCTCCATCAGCATCTGTAAGTCCCTTTTCCCTTTCTCCAGATTCACCATTAGGGTTTCGGTGTTCGTCGGAGTTCATTAATGCTCCAGCGCTGTTCGTCCTTGTTCTTCTTAGTACCATAAATGGCTAATTTGGATCTGATATTTCTTGTGCGGTCGTAGTCATAGCCCCTTTTTCCTCATTAGAGCATCCTCTTCGTATAGAAAAACTCATCTGAATCTGATGAACTGTTGAAGCACCTGTATTTTAGGTCTGAATATATTTCTATTTTTTGCCACGCCGCAGATCTGAATTTATCTTACCAGTCTGTGCAATCTGTTTTTCCCTCACTTAGGTACCAATATAGGCGGTTTAGCTTTGTCAAAGAACAATAATCCAGTATGCATCATTAGTCCCCTCTTAAACCGCCGATTCATTGATCTTTGCACCTTCTCCATTGTCAGATTCCGGTTTAGTAATATCAAACTCCGGTTTAACAATATGCATATACCTCTGCTTCTGCTTATCTTGCATTGCTTTATGCTCGCCCGTCATAAATCTTAAACCGGCAATAAATATGTTTCAGCTTCACTTTGAAATGGCCAAACAAGTTTACGAATGCAGCTGGGTTCCTTCCCGGGTTACTGAAGAGCAATTAAATAGATGTGTCACCACTAGCGCTTTAGCCAAGAAAGAAGTCATCCACTGGAGGGCCCCTGGTCCGGAAAATCCTCCTGAACCCAAGGACAGAGAAGTAGTTGTATTTACTGACCATCTGGGTCGAGGCTTTAGCCCTCCCGGTTCAAAAAATTTCCGGGATGTGCTGGCCAGCTTCCAACTCCACCCTCAAGATATTGGACCAAACTCTGTGTCCAATATTTGCAATTTCCAAGTATTTTGTGAGGCCTATCTTCAAAAGGAGCCCACAGTTGAACTGTTCAGGGATTTCTTTTATTTAAACCGTCACACAGAGTTCACAGACGGACCCAACACTGAGCTTGGTGGAATGGCAATTCAAAAGAGGAAGGATGTCAGCTTCCCTCATGCCAAGCTTCATAGTCACCCCAAGGACTGGAATCAGACTTGGTTTTACTGCAAAGACACATCTCCAACTGATGAAAATCCTCTGCCGGGTTACCGTCCCCACCGGCTTAGCAACACTCATCCCTTCCCTCAAAGGCTAACTGCCAAGGAACGGTCCAACTATGCACCACAACTGTCAAAGCTCAGAGCCTTTATGGCAAACGGTTTGACAGGTGTCGACTTTGTTCGCTGTTGGATAGCTTGGAGCGTTCTGCCCTTAAGCCGGCGCCCCGGTTTAATGTGTGAGTACACAGGGGATTTGAAAGACCCTCAACGACACATCGGCATTCAGCTAACAGAAGCCGAAGTTACTGAGGCTGTCAAGAAAATACTGAATGAACCGGAAGCTGTCTGTAGCCAGACCGGGTTAAGCCCTTTCTGCGTCTCCAACAGGCCGCCAACTGTAAGAATCACAACTTTCTTGTTTTAGTTTACCCCTTTTCAAATAGTCTCAAAATTTTGTCCATCTTTCACAGGGCAATGACCCATTCTGGAAGAAAAAACCACAGGATAAACCGGCCAAACCACTTCGCCCGAAGACCAAGGTCACCAAGAAACCTGCCAAGAAGAGGACCACTGAATCTTCTGAACCAAATGCTGATGCGGATCTGGCTAATTCGGACTCAGAGGTAGAACTTGACTCTCTTGGTTCTTTCTTCATACACATTATTGACAACGACTGTTATCAGGACGACGCTGAAGGCAGCCAGGCTGACGATGCAGAGGTAACTATCCTTTCTTCCGGTTCAGACCCTCTGCCAACACAGAAAATCCGTCAAGCAAACAGGAAAATAAAATTTTCTCACCCCTTAGCTCACTTGGACCCAAACTTTCTTTTGAAGAAGCAGCAACACGAAGCCCGCCGCACAACCCGGCACAGTGGACAGGTAGTTACCTCTGCCAGTTTACCGAACACTCTGGTCCGGAAACGTCGAACAGAGGTCTCTTATACTCCTGATATTTCTTGCCCCAAGGCGGCTTGTTTTCGACAGCCTCTTAATCCGTCTGATTCAAATTATCAGGGAACACCTAATTCGTCCTCTCGCGAGTCAACGGCCACACAACTTCCAACCCTCAAGACGGTCCCTGGGTAGGTTATGCTTTAATCTTATCCTTAATGTGTTATGTTTGCATACTGTACTGATCTTTATGCTTGTTCTTCTCATTGCCAAGCCTAGACCCAGTAAGAAGGCCCGGTTAAATAAACCGTCTGATGACAATGTGGATATTGAACCGAAGAAGACTCCAGATCTGGAAAGAACAAATACTGATGTTACACATGATGATCTACCGCCTCAAGATTATAACTTCATAGTTGAACAAACAGAAGTTGACACCACAGGCCACACTGATAAACCTACTAGCCCGGCTCGCGCGGATGATAAGTCGGCCAGCCCAGCTAAGGCTGCTGATAAACTGTCAACTCCCGTGAAGGCTGCTGATGATAAAGAAGATGATATTATGATTACTGGCATCGGCCACACCGTTCCTGGCAATCCTGTTGCTTTATCGAAGCATAGTGCCAAGGACGAGGTTTCTGCTATGGGCAAAGGCAAATGGAACATAGATTTGTCAACCTATGCTCACCTCAACGCCCAAGACATCCATTCTGGTTTTTTAAACCGCCTGTACACAAGCCGCGACTTTGAAGCCGGTTTAGTGAATCTAATGAAGGAGCGATATGATGTAACTGCATAACTGCTTCTCTCTTGTGTTTAATTCCAAATATTACTTCTAGTAGCCCCCAAGTGCCGGTTTATGATAGTCATCTAAACTGGGATTTTGTAATATCTCAACTTTGCATGCTTAGCCTCCAAGGGCCGGGTTATCTTTCTAAGATGAAACGGTACCTTAGAATTGCAATATTACCACTTTCGCCGGTATAGTCCCCAAGGGCCGGTTTAACTGATGAAGATGAACCGGGACTTTTAGAAGAATACTCATAATGTCACTTTGAGCAAGCATACATTAGCCCCCAAGTGCCAAGAGTAATACTTGTATTGCACTTTGGACTTGCAGAAATTTCTGATTACGAGAAAATATGCATTAGCCCCCAAGTATCAGGTGCATAACTTGTTATGTGCTTGCTACTTCAAATATGCACTGCCAATTCATGATATGTTTGTCTCTTATAGGCTGAGCTGAGCAAAAAGGAAACTCAAACCGCTGATCTGCAAGAAAACATCAAGTCCCAGCAGGTAGAAACCTCCAAAACCAAAGATGAGCTTACTAGTGCCTTAGCCGCTATGGAAAAGCTGAAGGTGAGTTTCAACAAGGAGCGAGCGGATTGGGACACAGAAAAATCCGCATTGCAAAAAAGAGCCGAGGACGCAGAAGCAGCTCTTAAACTGGTGGTAGACGAGCTAACTGGTGTAAAGCGGCAAATAC
This sequence comes from Thinopyrum elongatum, assembly GCA_011799875.1. Classification (NCBI taxonomy): domain Eukaryota; kingdom Viridiplantae; phylum Streptophyta; class Magnoliopsida; order Poales; family Poaceae; genus Thinopyrum; species Thinopyrum elongatum. The sequence goes on along the minus strand of CM022303.1, from coordinate 627,958,374 downwards.
ATGCCATGACTGCTGCTGTGTTTGGTAAATATCCTGGCTTTAAATTTTCAACATATCATCCCATACATTGCCGGTTTACTGATGTTTGTAATGGCGCAGGAACTCGCATTAGTCATCTGGGCTCTGACGTACAGAAGAAGCTGAAGGCTGCCTATACTCTTATAGAGCAGTTATATACCGGCGCGCAACGGATCATCTGCACTGCTTCTCACAACAAGCCGCCCCCAACTTTAATCAAGGAGACCTTAGAAAGGTTGTCAATGCTGCCTGTCCGGGTAGAAGAGCTAAAGAGATCTGCTGCCAGGGCTGGTGCTCTGACCGCACTAACCCGGGTAAAAGCATGGGTGCCTGATCTTGATCCGATGGATGTGGCTAAAGGCTATCCAAGCTTAAAAGAAGACGGATCCGAATTTGGCCATGAGGACCTCCGAGCAATAAACCGGGAAGTACGTCCACTGGCTTGCCAACTGGCTGAAGAAACTGATCTTTCATATTACCAGGCGAGTTATGATGTCAACAACAAACGGGTTGCTGCACCAACCCCTCAGGCTCAAAATCTTATCCCGCCAATTCGTAAGCACACCTATGCCCCTGACGTTGAACCGTCTACACTTATAAGCGATGAAGCTGTGTTCCAAGCCTTAACTGGGATCGATTGGGCCACCATTGACTTCTAGCCGCTGGGTAGAGAAGAAGAGGATGAACCGGCGCAAGGCGATCCACAACCGTCAGGGCAGCCCGGTGACGAGTCATGATTCGGAGACCGATTTAGCCTTCCACGTGCTGCAATACTTGCCAAAAAACAATTACTCTTTTGGGCACTGAAACGCCTTGTAATAGGCTAGTTTAAACACTTGGTCTGCTATGCCATCGTGCACATTTACTTTGTTGGATATCGTTAATTCGCCGTGCTTAAGATATATAATGCTCATAATCCAGAGCGATTTATTCAGGCTGTTCCTGCATACAAAAAGTTGAACTTGTCCTGGCGGTTTACCACCGGACGGGTCATGATGCCCAAACATATAGCCTAGGTTTATAAACAAGGCTGTTAAAAATAAATCAAATATGAAAATAAATGATACCTGTGACATTGAATCACATCGTAGGTTGACCAACTTTTGTAGTAAGGGCGATACCCCTAATCATGAGTATTGATAACTCCTTCCATATTGTGCCGGTTTATGATACACCCGTATCGGGTTGTGAAAAAACACCGGATTACTCATATATAATACTGGCGACTTATAGTCAAAACCAGACCGGGTTAATAAGCACCGGATTATGACTAATCATGTACTGACAACTTGTAGTTGAAAGCCGAGCCGGGTTGATTAACGCCGGTTTACCAAAATAATCATAAATCTCATCAAAGGAGAAAAAACTTGGCAAATGAAAGCATATGAAAACTTGTAGTCGAGGCTTTTCACGGGCTGCCAGGCCCCAAATTCGAGGCTTTTCATGGGCTGCCAGGCCGCTGAGTTAAACCATTTTACAAAGCCTTTTAAGATGGACCTCAATCTTTAACCAATCGTCGTTTTAACTTTGACAAGTTCAGGGTCTTATGAGATTGACTTGTCGAAGTTCGACGGGTCATACCAGGTTTACCTGGACGGAGTGACTTACTTAAAAAAGGCAGGCTAACCCAGGGTTTTAGGTGTATACACCAGGCTTCCAAGCTGTGGCTTGATAGCCTATTACAAGTGTAGATTCTTTGTTCATTGCGATAGCAAAGAATCCCCAAGCAATATTTTGAGCTGTGCTCAGTGGGTGCCTATGTTTGAGTTGTACTTTTGGAACACTCTCTTTGGCCCCTAAGTAATTTTTCTTTTTGGCTCTGAGCCAATCAAGAGGTGTAGCTATGGTTCGAATATGACCAAGCCCCCAAGTGATTTTTCTGGTGGCCTTGCGCCTATCAAGAGGTGTAGCTAAGGTTCGAATACGACCAAGCCCCCAAGTGATTTATATATATGGCTTGATAAGCCGAATCAAGGGATAAACCGGACGCCGCTTTATAAGCAGAAATCTCCATGTAACCACACCTGATGTAAGAAAAACCAACAGATACCCCGCTTTAGCTGAGGCTCCGGTTTACTATATTGATCATAATATATACATTGTCATAACTATGTACATAGTAGAGCCTAGGGCTCATGTATAGTAAGGCCGTAGATGAGCGATATTCCACGGCCGGTGGGTCTCCTCCTCCGATTTACCTGAGTCTTTGTGCTCTCGAACATCGATTAGGTAGTATGACCCGTTGTGCAGGTTCTTGCTGACCACGAAGGGTCCTTCCCAAGGCGGGGATAACTTGTGCATATCAGTCTGATCCTGGATGAGTCGGAGCACCAGATCACCTTCTTGAAAAGTTCTGGTTCTAACCCGGCGGCTGTGATAACGACGCAAATCTTGCTGATAAATCGCCGAATGGGCTGCTGCAATGTCACGCTCCTCATCTAACAGGTCAAGTGCTTCCTGCCGTGCCTTCTCATTATCAGCTTCAACATAAGCCGCCACACGAGGCGAGTCATGACGGATGTCACTCGGGAGAACCGCCTCTGCTCCGTAGACCATGAAGAAAGGTGTGTAACCCGTAGACCTGTTGGGCGTGGTATTGATGCTCCATAACACAGAAGGTAACTCCTCCAACCAACAACCCGGCATCCGTTGCAAAGGAACCATAAGCCGGGGCTTGATGCCTCTCAAGATCTCCTGATTGGCTCTCTCCGCTTGACCATTAGATTGGGGGTGAGCCACTGAAGATACGCCAAGTCAGATGTGCTCATGCTGACAGAACTCTTTCATAGCACCTTTGGACAGATTAGTACCATTATCAGTTATAATGCTGTGCGGAAAGCCAAACCGGAAAATCACCTTCTTGATGAATTGAACCGCCGTAGCTGCATCACACTTACTGACTGGCTCTGCCTCCACCCACTTAGTAAACTTATCAACCGCCACCAAAAGGTGGGTCTTCTTGTCCTTGGATCTCTTAAAGGGCCCAACCATATCCAGCCCCCAAGTTGCAAACGGCCAAGTGATTGGAATCATCCTCAATTCCTGGGCCGGAACATGAGCTCGGCGTGAAAACTTCTGACAACCATCGCACTTTTTCACCAAGTCTTCCGCATCAGCATGAGCCGTCAGCCAATAAAAACCGTGACGAAAAGCTATAGCTACCAGGGACTTTGAACCGGCATGGTGACCACAATCCCCTTCATGGATCTCACGCAGGATCTCACAGCCCTCTTCCGGAGATACACAACGTTGAAACGCCCCTGTTACACTGCAGTGATGTAATTCGCCATTGACAATAGTCATTGACTTGGATCGCCGGATTATCTATCTGGCCAAAGTCTCATCCTCTGGTAACTCGCCCCGGTTCATGTACGCCAGATACGGGACGGTCCAATCTGGAATAACATGAAGTGCTGCCACCAATTGAGCCTCCGGATCAGGAACAGCCAGATCCTCCTCTGTGGGAAGTTTAACCGACGGATTATGCAGCACATCCAAAAAGACGTTGGGTGGAACCGGCTTACGCTGGGAACCCAAACGGCTTAAAGTGTCCGCCGCTTCATTCTTCCGCCGGTCCACATGATCAACCTGATAGCGTTTGAAGTGACCTGCAACAATATCCACCTCTCGACGATATGCAGCCATGAGTGGATCCTTAGAGTCCCAAGTACCAGACACTTGTTGAGCCACCAGGTCCGAGTCACCGAAGCACTTAACCCGGCTCAAATTCATCTCCTTAGCCATCCGAAGACCGTGGAGTAAGGCCTCATATTCAGCTGCATTGTTAGTGCAAGGGAACATTAAACGGAGAACATAACAAAACTTATCACCTCGTGGGGAAGTTAATACGACTCCAGCCCCCGAGCCCTCCAATTGCCTGGACCCATCAAAATGAATAGTCCAATAAGTATGATCCGGCTTCTCTTCTGGCGCCTGTAACTCTGTCCAATCATTGATGAAATCCACCAGTGCTTGTGATTTGATTGCCGTCCGAGGCACATAATTTAACCCGTGAGGTCCAAGCTCAATGGCCCACTTGGCAATCCGGCCAGTCGCTTCCCTGTTCCCGATTATTTCCCCCAAAGGAGTAGAGCTGACCACAGTGATGGGATGACCCTGGAAATATTGCTTAAGCTTCCGGCTTGCCATAAAAACTCCATACACCAGCTTCTGCCAATGTGGGTACCTTTGCTTAGACTCAATAAGTACCTCACTGATGTAATAAACCGGCCATTGAACCGGACACTCCTTTCCGGTCTCCTTGCGCTCCACCACAATAGCCACGCTAACTGCCCGGGCATTGCCAGCCACATATAACAGCAAAGGCTCTTTATCAACAAGAGCAGCAAGGACAGGTGGCTCGGCTAGCTGCCGCTTTAAATCCTCAAACGCTTCATTGGCGGTGTCGCTCCAGACGAAATTGTCCGTCTTCTTCAGCATCTGATATAAAGGGATAGCCTTCTCCCCGAGGTGACTGATAAACCGGCTCAAGGCTGCAATCCGGCCTGCCAAGCGTTGAACATCATTGATGCACTTCGGTTTAGCCAAAGAAGTTATGGCCATGATTTTCTCCGGATTAGCTTCAAGGCCCTGTTAGACACCAGGAAGCCCAAAAGCTTGCCTGCCGGTACACCAAAGACACATTTGGCCGGATTAAGCATCATCTTATAAACCCGGAGGTTATCAAAGGTCTCCTTCAAGTCATCTATCAATGTCTTCTTCTCTCTGGATTTCACGATAATATCATCCACATAAGCATGAACATTGCAGCCGATCTGATCATGAAGAAAGTTCTGCACACAGCGCTGATAAGTTGCCTGGGCACTCTTTAGCCCCAAGGGCATAGACACATAGCAGAAGGCTCCAAAGGGAGTTATGAAAGCTGTCTTCTCCTGGTCCTTAACTGCCATTTTGATCTGATGGTAGCCAGAATAAGCATCCAGAAAACTCAAACGCTCGTAACCCGCCGTAGAATCAATGATTTGATCAATACGAGGGAGGGCAAAAGGATCTGCTGGACAAGCCTTGTTCAAATCTGTGTAGTTCACACACATACGCCAGGTGCCGTTTTTCTTAAGTAATAGCACCGGATTAGCCAACCACTCAGGAAGAAATATCTCAACAATAAAGCCAGCTGCCAAGAGCCTGGCCACTTCCTCACCAATAGCCTTGCGTCTTTCTTCATTGAACCGGCGGAGAAACTGCTTGACCGGTTTAAACATGGGATCAACATTAAGAGTGTGCTCAGCGAGTTCCCTCGGTACACCTGGCATGTCAGAAGGCTTCCACGCAAAGATGTCCCGATTCTCACGGATGAACTCGATGAGCGCGCTTTCCTATTTCGGATCCAAGGTAGTGCTGATGCTGAACTGCTGGGATGAATCGCCAGGAATGAAATCAACCAGCTTAGTCTCATCAGCCGACTTAAACTTCAAGGCCGGATCATGCTCTGTAGTTGGCTTCTTCAAGGAAGTCATATCTGCCGGATCAACATTGTCTTTGTAAAACTTCAACTCCTCTGTTGCACAAACCGACTCAGCATAAGCCGCATCACCTTCTTCACATTCCAAAGAGATCTTACGACTCCCATGTACCGTGATGGTCCCCTTATGACCCAGCATCTTGAGCTGCAGATAGACATAACAAGGCCTCTCCATGAATTTAGCATAAGCCGGCCGCCCAAACAGGGCATGATACGGGCTCTTTATTTTCACCACTTCAAAGGTTAATGTTTCTAATCTTGAATCATGCTCATCACCAAAAGCAACCTCAAGAGCTATCTTACCGACCGTATACGCCGATTTACCAGGTACCACACCATGGAAGACCATGCTGGACGGTTTAAGATTTTTATCTGTTAACCCCATGCGACGGAAGGTTTCATAATAAAGGATATTGATACTACTCCCCCCATCCATGAGTACTTTAGTGAACTTGTAACCTCCCACCTGAGGTGCCACCACCAACGCCAGATGACCCGGATTATCAACCCGAGGTGGATGATCCTCTCGACTCCACACAATGGGCTGTTCAGACCAGCGTAAGTAACGGGGCACTGCCGGTTCAACGGAGTTCACTGCCCTTTTATGAAGCTTCTGATCGCGCTTGCACAGGCTGGTGGTGAAGACATGGTACTGTCCACTGTTTAACTGCTTCGGGTTGCTCTGGTAACCCAACTGCTGCTGCTGCTGTTGGTTCCCCTGATGATTATAACCACCTTGGTTGCCTTGATTGCCTTGATTGCCATGTCCGCTTTGATTACCATGGAATCCTGAACCGGAACTGCCTCCACCATAACCCGGCCCATGAGACCTGGGGCCTGAACCGCCAGCCGGTCCATTATCATTCCGGAAAAAAATCTGAATCTTTGAACTCTCGCATAATATAACAATCCTTCCAGAGGTGCGTGGCCGGCTTGTCCCGCGATCCGTGCTTTGGGCAGGGCTGGTTCAACAGGTAATTCAGGCGCTCCGGATTGGGACTTGGTTCTCTTCCACGCGGGGGCGGTTTACCCTTCCGACGCTGACCATTACCCTGCGTGTTGGTATTAGCTACAAAATCTGAACTGTTATCCGCTTTACGCTTACCGCTGTTTCCATGCCCCGCCGAGTTATGCTGCTGCCCTTTGGTGCTGCCACCCTTCTTTCCCTTTCCTGTCTTGTCATCATCAGATTCAGGGTCCTTGGTACTATCAGAGTCGGCATATTTCACCAGAGCTGCCATAAGGGTCCCCATGTCATTGCAATGGCGTTTGAGCCGTCCCAGCTTCAACTTAAGAGGCGTAAACCAGCAATTGCCTTCCAACGTCAAAACGGCCGTATCAGCGTTGATGCGGTCTGATGAATGCAAAATCTCTGAAACCTGGCGCACCCAATGGGTTGTTGATTCTCCTTCCTCCTGGACACAGGCAGCTAAATCCAAAATTGACATGTGCTATTTGCACGTGTCTTTGAAATTCTGAATAAACCGGGCTGTTAGCTCGGCCCATGACCCAATGGAGTTAGCTGGTAGGTTTTTCAACCAAGTGCGAGCTATCCCTTCCAACATCATGGTGAAGTACTTAGCACATGCCGCATCATCTACGTCCAGCATCTCCATGGCCATCTCATAACTCTCCACACTCGACTCGGGGGATAAATCGGCAGTGTAATTCGGCACTTTACGTGGGCCCTTGAAGTCCTTGGGCAGCCGTACATTGCGTAATGCTGGGACGAGACACGGCACCCCCAAAGAACTGGAGGTAACCCCTGGTTCCACCGGAGTTGTTGGACGAACCGGAGTAAGCTGACGGGCCGCGTTCTGTGCTGCTAACTCAGCCTCTCGACGTGCCCTAGCACGGTCCACCACATCCTGGGCATCAACACCGCCACCCGCCGGGTTATGGCCTCGTAGCGGATTACGATTGCGGGCACTGCTAGACACAGCCGGTTCATCAACATGCCTGCTGTAACTCCGGCTTGGGCGGGGGTGGAATGAATCCTCTCGCGACTGTATGAATAAGCCTGTTGCTGAGTCAAAGCTGTCTGAAGGAGCTCCCTAGCCCGTCGCGTCTCCACCGCTACAAGGGACTCACCATCGACTGGAAGGGCTGCCAATCGTGAAGCGGCCGCGACTATGTTATCCAAGGGGTTGGAATAATGACCCTGAGGCGTGGGCACATGCTGGGATGGGTTATTCTGAAGAGGCGGATCCATTGCGCGCGGCTGAACCGGCGTCCCCGTTCTAGGCGCTTCTACCCAGTTTACCACTGGCTGGTTGCTGGTTCCGGCCCCTGGCGTATTGAAGAGATTCCTGGCTTCGTAAACCGGAGGCAGGTGAGATCGGTACCTTCTCCTCATTACATCATTTGACGTGTTCTGATCCAACGTAAGCCGATAGGCCTGTGCATCTAACTCGGCCCGCTCTGCCGCCATCCTGGTGTTTTCAGCTGCCAAATCCACCTTGGCTTGGGCTATCTGATCCTTCACCTTCGCCACTTCTGCGTTGTGCCGCTCCTGATCCGCCGGGCTGACTTCGGCCGCTAACAGTGCTGCCAAGGTGTCGAATAAATCGGACAGAGCCTGAGCCGGTGGTGGCACAGGGCCTCCTGCCCCAGCTACCGTCGCCGCTGCTGAACCGGAGATCATCGCCGCAGGGGTCGAAGATTGTGGCGCTGACCGCGTACCGGCCATGAAGATTGCAACCCAGCTTGGCGGGTCAAGAGAGTCCGGAATACTGTCGCCATCAGAACAACCACCAAACCGGCCATCTTGCAGCTGGTACAATGACTCGGTCTCTCCAGTAGATGACTCGTCACCGGAATAAACAATGGTTTCGCCATCATATTCCGATCCATCTTCAGATTCCACTCCGTGGATGACTCCCACGAAGGCACGCTTCATGACAGGCTTAACCCGGGCAGACCTCGCACGCTGAGCCGTTTCGACGATGTCGGTGCAGATGTCCGGCTCAGGGCCCGGTTCGCCAATCTTTCCAATGAACTCATGAATGCCGCCGAAGGGGACCCGGTACCCGTACTCAATTGAACCGGCCTCGGGGCCCCAGCCTGCGTCGTCGATGTAGAGCTTGCCGCGATGACTTTTGGTCATCCGGCCCACAGCGTATCCCTTGAGTCCTTCGAAGCTGCCTCTAAGAACTCGAAACCATCGTGCGACAGCCCCACGGTGGGCGCCAACTGTCGTGGTCTTGTCACGGCAGATGTCCTAGAGAAAGGACTTAGTCGTGGAGCCATCGCGATGGGTTAGCTTAAAGGGGTTAAAGCGGACAGGGGACGCAGAGAGTTTATACTGGTTCGGCACCTTGCGGTGAAGGTAAAGGCCTAATCCAGTTGTTGTGGAATTGCTAGGGTTTCGATGACCAGGGAGCGAATCCACTATGCCTGGCTCTCAAATTGTTGTTCGTCTCCCCAAACCGCCGCCGGGTCATCCCTTTATATACACAGGTTGACGCCCGGCGGTTTACAGAATCCCGAGGCCGGCTCATAAACGTGTCCGGCTCGGTCTCTACTTTTTTCTTATCTTACAAGACAAGTTACATATAATATGGCGGTTTACACCTACAAGCCCTTAATCCGCCTTTGGGCCCTGGGCCTTCATAAAGCGCCATACTCCTTGTCTTCAAGGGCTTCAAATATAAATAACTCATTATGGGGATAACCCGGCCTCTCCTGGCCGGTTTACACCCAGTAATAATATCCCCAACACTACCCGTGCCCACCTTCTAATGAGAGTAACTCTCCAACTCATACATTGTTTAATGCCCCTTCGTTTTTACCGAAGGATGAATGCTATGATCCCATGGATTCATTTGAAATATCCTTTTTTGATGAAATTGATGCTTGCTATGCTTGTGGCCATGATGCCAATTTGAATTATGCTTATGGAGATGAACTTTCTATAGTTCCTTGTGTTAAACAGGAAATTGTTGCTATTGCACCGACAAATGATAGTCCTATTATTTTTTGAATTCTCCCAACTACACTATATCGGAGAAGTTTGCTCTTATTAATGATTATATTGATGGGTCATGTTTTAGTATTTCACATGAAAATTTTGATGAATATAATATGCATGTGCTTGCTGATCCTACTTGCAATTATTATGAGACAGGAACTACATCTCTGCCTCTCTATGTTTTCAACACGATAAAATTGCACGAAACTACTTATGCTATGTATTGGCCTTTACTTGATGTGCATGAATTGTTCTTTTATGACATGACGATGCACAGGAAGAGAGTTAGACTTCGTTTTTGCTTGATATATATTACTTTGTGCTCACTACTAAACTACAAATCATTGTTAATTAAAATTAGCTTTGATATACCTTGGGATCCGGGTGGATCAATTACTTGAGCACTTTATGCCTAGCTTAATGGCTTTAAAGAAAGCGCTGCCAGGGAGACAACCTGGAAGTTTTACAGAGTCATTTACTTCTGTTGTGTGCTTTTATAAATTTTAAAAACAAAAAATATATAGAGGGGAACTTAAAACTTTACAAAAGGAAAAGTGAAAGTGAGAAAGACGAACACCGTTGAAGTGGGGGGCATCCTTGAACTTTGTTCATGCCCATGGAAACTTTGTGAATCTCGATTACAGAAACTTTTCAACAAAAATAATTATCCCCTTGTACAAATCCATTGTATCACAAAAAAATAATGTGCCAAGATTTTCGTTTAGGATGATTAGATTGCTTATTGGTATGTGTGGTGCAAAAACAGAAACTTTGGTTGTAGTGCGTGAATTTATGTTTTTTACTGGGACGTCAAAAGTTTCTGAAACTTTTACATAGTGCTTCTATCCAAAATGTTTATTTTGTCTTAATTTCTCAGAACTTTTGGAGTTACAGAAGTATGTCAAAGTTCATATTACTATAGACTGTCCTGTTTATGATAGATTCTGTTTTTTATGCATTGTTTTGCTTGTTTTGATGGAACTATGGATTTTATCGGTGGTATAAGCCATGGAGAACTTAGGATACAGTGGGGATAATGCAAAAATTAAATATGAATGGGTTTGCAACAGTACTTAAAGTAGTGATTTTCTTTATTATACTAACAGATCTCACGAAGGTTTTTGTTAAGTTTTGTGTCGGTCAAGTGTTCAAAGATCGAGGAGGTCTCGATATGAGGAGAAGGAGGAGAGGAAAGAGTTCAAGCTTGGGGATGCCCAAGGCACCCCAAGTAAATATCCAAGGATACTCAAGCGTCTAAGCTTGGGGATGCCCCGGAAGGCATCCCATCTTTCTTCAACAAGTATCGGTATGTTTCGGTTTTCATTTCGTTCACGTGATATGCGTAAATCTTGGAGCGTCTTTTGTGTTTATTTTTCCCTTTTCTTTTATGCACCATGCTGGTATGAGATAGTCCTTGGTTGATTTATAGAATACTCATTGCACTTCACTTATATCTTTTGAGTATGGCTTTATAGAATGCTTCATGTGCTTCACTTATATCATTTGAAGTTTGGATTGCCTATTTCTCTACATATAGAAAACCATTATTTGTAGAATGCTATTTTTCTTAACTTATATTTATTAGAGCATGGTCTTTTGTAGAAAGAATTAAACTCTCTTGCTTCACTTATATCTATTTAGAGAGTCAAGAGGAATTGGTCATTTGCATGGTTAGTCATGAAATCCTACATAAACCTTGTGGATCACTGAATATGATGTGTTTGATTCCTTGCAATAGTTTGCGATATAGAGATGATAATATGTGGGAGGTACTAGTAAATGGTTATGGTTAGTAGGAATATTGGTTTAAAGGTTTGTGATTCCCAAAGCATGCACGTATAGTCTCTCGTTATGCTATGAAGTTGGAGCATGATTTATTATTGATTGTCTTCCTTATGAGTGGCAGTCGGGGATGAGCAATGGTCTTTTCCTACCAATCTATCCCACTAGGGGCATGCGTAGTAGTACTTTTCTCTGAGGGCTAATAAACTTTCCCAATAAGTATGAGTTCTTTATGACTAATGTCAGTCCATTGATTATACACACTCTTACCTTTCCGCAATTTGCTAGCCTCTACGATACCGTGCATTGCCCTTTCTCACTTCGAGATGTGGTGCAAACTTCGCAGGTGCATAGAAACCCCATGATATTATAAACTCTATCACACATAAGCCATATTATATCTTCCTCAAAACAGCTACCATACCTACCTATTATGGCATTTCCATAGCCATTTCGAGATATATTTCCATGGAACTTCCACCGTTCCGTTTTTATGACTTGAGCATTCATTGTCATATTGCTTTGCATGATCATATAGCTGACATAGTATTTGTTGCTCAGCCACCGTTCATCATTTTTTATACATATTATGCTAGATCATTGCACATCCTGGTACACTACCAGAGGCATTCATATAGAGTCATACTTTGTTCTAGGTATCAAATTGTAATATTGAGTTGTAAGTAAATATAAGTGTGATGATCATCATTATTCATTATTAGACCATGTCCCAGTGAGGAAAGGATGATGGAGACTATGATTACCCCACAAGTCGGGATGAGACTCCGAACAAAAAGAAGAAGAAAAAAGAGAGAAAAAAGTGAGGCCACAAAGAACCCAAGAAAAAAAAGAAAAAAAATGAGAGAAAAAGAGAGAAGGGAATTTTCATATAGAGAGTCTAATGAGATGCTAATTCCACACTTGTGCTTCAAAGTAGCACCATGCTTTTCATATAGAGAGTCTCCTATGTTGTCACTTTCATATACTAGTGGGAATTATTCATTATAGAGTTAGATGCACACCCACTTAGTTTTCAGTATTGAGCTTTCATACACTTATAGCTCTTAGTGCATCTGTTGCATGGCAATCCCTACTCCTCGCATTCACATCAATTGATGGGCATCTCCATATCCCGTTGATTAGCCGCGTCGATGTGAGACTTTCTTACTTTTTTGTCTTCTCTACGTTTACCCCTATCATCATACTCTATTCCATCCATAGTGCTATATCCATGGCTTGCGCTCATGTATTGCGTGGCGGTTGAAAAAGCTGAAGCGCGTTAAAAAGTATGAACCAATTGCTCGGCTTGTCATGCATTGGGTTTGTGCATGATAAATACTTTGTGTTAAGAAGATGGAGCATGGCAAGACTATATGATTTTGTAGGGATAGCATTCTTTGGCATTGATATTTTGAAAGACATGATTGTTTTTTGGGATGCCTGAGTATCGATGTCTTTATGTCAAATTATAGACTATTGCTTTGAATCACTCGTGTCTTAATGTTCATGCCATGATTAGATATATGATCAAGATTATGCTAGGTAGCATTCCACATCAAAAATTATCCTTTTTATCATTTACCTACTCGAGGACGAGCAGGAATTAAGCTTGGGGATGTTGATACGTCTCCGTCATATCTATAATTTTTTATTGTTTCGTGCCAACATTATACAACTTTTCCATACTTTTGGCAACAATTTATATGATTCATTGGACTAACTTATTGATCCAGTGCCCAGTGCCAGTTCCTGTTTGTTGCATGTTTTTTGTTTCACAGAATATCCATATTAAACGAAGTCGAAACACGACAACAATTTACGGAGAATTATTTTGGAATATATGTGATTTTTGGGAGGTGGAATCAACGCAAACGGAGGTCCACGGCCTCCACTACCCACTAGGGCACGCCTGTCCCCCGGCGCAAGGAAGCTTATATCCATAAAAAAATTGTGTTAAAATTTCAACGCAGTCGGAGTTATGGATCTCCGGGAATTTAAGAAACGGTGAAGGGCCAGAAAACAAGAACGCGAAATAGAAGAGAACAGGGAGATAGATCCAATCTAGGAGGGGCTCTCGCCCCTCCACAGCCATGGAGGCCATGGACCAGAGGGGAAACCCTCCTCCCATCTAGGGGGAGGCCAAGGAAGAAGAAGGAGGGGGGCTCTCTCCCCCTCTCTACCGGTGGCGCCGGAGTGCCGCCAGGGCAAGGATCGTGAAGGCGATCTACATCAACAACCTTGTTACCATCAACACCAACTTTCTCCCCCTCTATGCAGCATTGTAACCTCTCTATTCCTACTGCAATTCTCTACTTAAACATGGTGCTCAACACTATATATTATTATCCAATGATATGTGGTTATCCTATGATGTTTGAGTAGATATGTTTGTCCTATGGGTTGATTGATGATCATGATTGGTTTGAGTTCTATATTTTTATTTGGTGCTGTCCTATGGTGCCCTCCGTGTTGCGCAAACATGAGGGATCCCCGTTGTAGGGTGTTACAATACGTTCATGATTCGCTTATGGTGGGTGGCGTGAGTGATAGAAGCACATACCCGAGTAAGGGGGTTGTTGCGTATGGGATAAAGGGGACATGATAATAAATGCTATGGTTGGGTTTTACCTTAATGATCTTTGGTAGTTGCGGATGCTTGCTGGAGTTCCAATCATAAGTGCATATGATCCAAGTACGGAAAGTATGTTAGCTCATGCCTCTCCCTCATATAAAATTGCAATAATGATCACTGGTCTAGTTATTGATCACCTAGGGACAAATAACTTTCTTGTGTGACAAAAGCTTTTTACTAAACTACTACTTTTATTATCTTGCAATTTATTCATAGTTTTATTCTCGCAAAGTACTTCTAGTTTTATACCTGTTCCAGGTAAAGCAGACGTTAAGTGTGCGTAGAGTTGTATCAGTGGTCGACATAACTTGAGGGAATATTTGTTCTACCTTTAGCTCCTCATTGGGTTCGACACTCTTATTTATCAAAAAAGGCTACAAACGATCCACTATACTTGTGGGTTATCAGTATGGCAGTTGATTTGTCAGCCATTTGCAATGACATTTCAGTAGGTGTGAGTTTATCCAAATCAAGTCTTCTATATAAAGAGAAAGGCATAATACTAACACCGGCTCCTAAATCACACAAAGCATTTTTGACATAATTTATAGTGGGTATTCCTGGGTCTCCTAGTTTCTTAGGTACTCCATCCTTCAAAGAATAATTTGCAAGCATGGTGGAGATTTCAGCTTCAGGTATCTTTCCTTTATTAGTGATAATATCTTTGATATATTTAGCATATGGGCCATCTTCAAAATATCAGTCAAACGAGTACGCAAAAAGACTGGCCTAAGCATTTCAGTAAAGCGTTCAAATTCTTCCTCATCCTTATTCTTAGATGGTTTAGGAGGAAAGGGCATGGGTTTCTGAACTCATGGTTCTCTTTCTTTACCATGTTTTCCAGCAACAAAATCTCTTTTATCATAACGTTTGTTTTTAGGAGGTGGGTTACCAAGATCAATAGCAGGTTCTACTTCAACATCATTATATGGTTCTTTAACATTGTCTTGTTGAGCATTAACATGAACATCATCATTATCATTATCATTATCATTATTATTGTCATTATCACTAAGTGAATGCTCAATACCAGATTGCGTCTCAGTATCAGAAATACAAACATCACTACTATTCTCAGAAGGTTTTTCTACCTCAGGTTCACTATGAGTATGCAAAGTCCTATTATTTTTCTTTTTCTTTTTCTTTTTCTTTTTCTTTTTCTTTTTCTTTTTCTTTTTCTTTTTCTTTTTAGATGGACTAGGTGCATCTATATTATTTCTTTGGGAATCTTGTTCAATTCTTTTAGGGTGACCTTCAAGATAAAGTGGCTCCTGAGTCATCATACCTCCTCTAGTCATTACTCTAACAGCATGATCTTTCATATTGTTATTCATTTCATTGAGCAAATCATGTTGAGATTTAGCAACTTGTTCGAACTAAGTTTGTACCATGGAAGCATGTTTACTTACACCTTTAACATCATTAGTGATTCTAAACAGCAAGTCACTCAAGGGATTAATCATGTAGGCATTATGTTTCAGTTGTTTCATAACATAAGCATTAAAATGATCTTGCTTAATAATGTAGTTGTCAAATTCATACAAGCATTGACTAGGAGGTTTATTATAAGAAATATCACCTTCATCAAATTTTATAAAAGAATTTACCTCCACTACCTGTGTCGGAGTGTCAAGACTATGTATTTCTTCAATAGGTGGTAAATTCTTAACGTCTTCAGCTTTAATACATTTTTCTTTCATAGATTTCTTTGCCTCTTGCATATCTTCAGGACTGAGAAATAGAATACCTCTCTTCTTCGGAGTTGGTTTAGGTGGTGGTTCAGGAAGTGTCCAATCATTATCATTCTTCAATATATTATTCAATAGTTCTTTAGCTTGTTCAACAGTTTGTTCTGGGAAAACACAACCAGCACAACTATCTAGGTAGTCCCTAGAAGCATCGGTTAGTCCATTATAAATGATATCAAATATTTCATTTTTCTTGAGAGGATGATCAGGCAAAGCATTAAGTAATTGGAGAAGCCTCCCCCAAGCTTGAGTGAGATTCTCTTCTTCAATTTGCACAAAGTTAAATATTTCTTGTAAGGTAGCTTGTTTCTTATGAGCAAGTAAATATTTTTCAGATAAGTAATATATCATATCTTGGGGACTACGCACACAACCAGGAGCAAGAGTATTAAACCATATCCTAGCATCACCATTTAATGAGAAAGGAAATAACCTAAGGATATAGTAATAGCAAAAAAAATTCCTCATGAGTAAATAGGGTAGCTATATCATTCAACTTAGTAAGATGTGCCACAACAGTTTCAGATTCATAACCATGGAAAGGATCAGATTCAACCAAAGTAATTAACTCAGGATCGACAGAGAATTCATAATCCTTATCAGTGACAAAGATAGTTGAAGTAGCAAACTTAGGATCATATTTCATTCTAGCATTCAGAGATTTTTCTTTCAGCTTACATAGTAATTTCTTAAGATCATCTCTATCATTGCAAGTAAGAAATTCTCTAGCTATCTCTCCATCCATAAGATACCCCTCAGGTATATTAGGCATTTCATATCTAGGATGGTTGGTTCTAGTCGGTGAATCATAATTTTCAATTTCAGTAGTTGCGTCAGTTTCAGCAATTTCAATTTCTTTAGCTTTAGCAAGTTGTTCATCAAGAAATTCACCTAGTGGTATAGTTTCATGAAGCAAAGTACTAGCATCATTCGTAGAAGAAGTAGCATCATCAATTACTTGCGACATATATATCAGGACTAATAGCAGGTGGTGGTGTTGTAAGATTACTCAAAACAGAAGGTGAATCAAGTGCAGAGCTAGATAACAGTTGCTTACCTCCCTCGTCTTAGAGGGAAGGATCTTGGTTCTATCATCCTTAAGATGCCTCATAGTGATCAACAGATATAAATCCCAAGTGACTCAGCAAATAGATCTATGCTCCCCGGCAACGGCGCCAGAAAAAGGTATTGATAACCCACAAGTATAGGGGATCGCAACAGTTTTCAAGGGTAGATTATTCAACCCAAATTTATTGATTCGACAGAAGGGGAGCCAAAGAATATTTGCAAGTATTAGCTGTTGAGTTGTCAATTCAACCACACCTGGAGACTAAATATCTGCAGCAAAGTGATCAGTAGCACAGTAGTATTATAGGTTGATAGCAGTGGTAACAAAAGCAGTAGTAACGGTAACAGTAGCAATAGCAGTTTTTGTAGTGATTGTAATAGCAGCAACAACAGTAGTAACTTATCAATGATCAATATGTGAAAAGCTCGTACGCATTGGATCGGTGATGGACAATTATGTTGGATGGCATTCATCATGTAACAGTTATAACCTAGGGTGACACGGAACTAACTCCAATTCATCAATGTAATGTAGGCACGTATTCCGTATATAGTCATATATGCTTATAATAAGAACTTGCATGGCATCTTTTGTCCTACCCTTCCGTGGCAGTGGGGTCCATAAGGAAACTAAGGGATATTAAGGTCTCCTTTTAATAGAGAACTGGAACAAAGCATTAACACATAGTGAATACATGAACTCCTCAAATTATGGTAATCACCGAAGATAATCCCAATTATTGTCACCTTGGGGTATGCGGATATTAACACGTAATAGGTGCATACAACTTGCAAGATCGGATCAAGAACACAAATATATTTCTGAAAACATAAACGGTTACGATCTGAAATCATGGCACTCGGGCCCTAGTGACAAGCATTAAGCATATCAAAGTCATAGCAACATCAATCTCAAAACATAGTGGATACTAGGGATCAAACCCTAACAAAACTAACTCGATTACATGATAAATCTCATCCAACCCATCACCGTCCAGCAAGCCTATGAAGGAATTACTCACTCCCGGCGGTGAGCATCATGAGATTGGTGACGAAGAAGGGTTGGTTATGATGATGGCGACGAATCCCCCTCTCCAGATCCCCAAACGGACTCCAGATCTGCCCTCCTGATGAACAACAGGAGGTGGCGGCGGCTTCGTATCGTAAAACGTGATGAAACTTCTTCTCTTCTTTTTTTTTCTCGGGAACTATGAATTTATAGGCTTGAGATTAGGTTCAGCGGAGCCTCGTGGGCCCCACAAGCCACCAGGGCGCGCCCAGGGGGGTGGGCGCGCCCTGGTGTCTCGTGGGCAGCAGGTGGCCCCCCTCTAGTGGTTCTTTGCTCCCATATTTTTATTTATTCCATAAAAAATCTCCAAAAAAATTCGTCCAATTCCGAGAACTTTTATTTCTAGACAAAAACAACACCATGATAGTTTTGCTAAAAGCAGCGTCAGTCCGAGTTAGTTTCATTCAAATCATGCAAATTAGAGTCCAAAACAAGAGTAAAATTGTTTGGAAAAGTAGATACGATGGAGACGTAGCAATAATCTAATCCCTCCTCATCTAGTCCAGCTTATATATCAATGATCTACGAGGATGCGGTTTCTAGACTAGTGGTGTGGCAGTCAAAACTAGACCATGTGTCCCGTTTTATTCAAATTAGGGTCCACGTTATACCAAAACCACCTTGCGAGTTACTAGGAACAAAAAGTATCTAGTTTACATAGTTGAGGGACTGGGTTTTAGTGGTTTTGAAGTTGAGGGATGATTTCTAAACTTTCGAAGAGTTCGAGGATGAAAAGTATACTTATCCCATAAAACTAAGTACCACACCATTTTTTCTTTTACGCATCAGCTTACGCTCACCTGAGCCTTTATATTTCCAACATGAGCCAATTACATTGAGTAGCAAAGAGTTACAGGGGGCGGGGGATTAGGTAAATAAGGAAATGAAAGAGAAAAACGGGGCTATAATCTCACCGCTAAGACTACCCAAAGTGGGAGTAACTTCAGCAGTAACATAAGGTCCAACTCAGCAAATTTGCTTATGTGGCAATGATTAAATAAGGAGAGAGATGAATTGAGTAACATAGCTAGTTACTCATACTATGAGTAACATCACACATACCAAGATAAGAAGAGTCTAAAAGCTAATAAATGAAGTGTTGCATGAGACCACACATATGTTACTCCTCATTGTGAAGATAGTAACATAGACTAGTAACATATGCATGTTACTAGTCGAAGTTACTCCCCACTATGAGTAGTCTAAATGAATGCAGGCCAAATCCCGGAGGAGAGGTTTTACCTCTGTATTTTTGCATGTGGACCAGAACATCAAATCATCGACGGACGCCCTAGCAATGTGGTGAATGCTTTGAGTGTTATTATGAAAAACTTTATCGAAATAGGCTTTCACCCCGCTTTATAAATAAAGCCACCAAATCAGCACAATCATGCCCAGAGAAAGCATAAAAGAATAGGA
This sequence comes from Thinopyrum elongatum, assembly GCA_011799875.1. Taxonomy (NCBI): domain Eukaryota; kingdom Viridiplantae; phylum Streptophyta; class Magnoliopsida; order Poales; family Poaceae; genus Thinopyrum; species Thinopyrum elongatum. The sequence goes on along the minus strand of CM022303.1, from coordinate 627,939,186 downwards.
AAAAACGCCAGATGGTCATAGTCTCAGGGGCCTGCTGCGATGAAAGATGGAGCGCGGTAGTAGTCATGGCATCCATCATTAGTCCCACGTGGTCACGATCTCATTGTCAAGATAGAGGGTGCCAGTGCTACAAAAATGCAAGGAATTTAAAGATCAAATCAGAGGCTCGTCGAAGAAAGACCCACTCAATCACCATCTATTGCGCGTCGTCCACAACACACATGCAAGCGCAGCAAACACCAGCAGGTCCAGGGCCTCCCAGCCTCCCAGTGTAGTCCCAGAACCTCGCGTACAAAACACCACAGAACTCTTGCCGCCGTGCATGATAACAGGATGTGTGCCCTCGTGTCCGGATCATCACATAGAGGACATCACAGTGGACCGGACTTTGTTAGTCATAGCACCATGCCAAACATCAATTAGATTATTGATGACGGTGTGATGGGAGTTTACTCCGCAACACTTCAATACTTCATCCTTCTTTTCAGCGTATTCAAGTTGTCAATCTATTATGAATGCATGTTGGTCTTTAAAAAAAATAGGTCTTTCAAAAAAATATTATGAATGCATGTTCCGAGTTTTTGCAGTTAAAATATTGTAGCGAACCTGGTTAACCGCAATTATGATGGCATATTCTGGGTTTGCACTTAAAGAATTGTTATACATGATTCTTTTGTAAAAGCTTGCTAGCTACGTACCCATGCGTTGTCACAGGAAAATAAAACATATAGTAAACCATTAATCGAACAATTTTGTCTTATCATAATATATATCTCCACATGCTGACCGATGCACTATGGCTATGCATAACACACCCGGTTTCCAGCATCTATAATCTCGCACACCCCTCTAGGCCCCTTCCTTCTTATTCTATGTCAACTTCATTTCGTATTTTCTGCCCCTTTCAAATACTCCCTCGGTTAAAAATATAAGATGTTTTGAATATTTTAATATGGACTACAAATTTAAATGAATGAACAAACACTAAAACGTATCTATATACGTCTGATTTAAAAAAAAAGTTAGAACATTTTATATTTGTAAACAGATGGAGTATATGACATGGCTTGTCACCTCTATCAAAGAATGACCACATATTGCGCACCTCTACTAAACTTGTCCTAGAAGGATATGCTTTGTTATTGCACAATACCTACAAAAATGTGTAAAAATATCACACCGACATAGCTAAATCAAATATTGGAGCTTGGAGTCCATGCAAAACATACTATATCATGGTATTGGAGCACAAGATTATCTTCCTTCCCCAAAATTAACTGTTCTACTATTTAACTAACTAATTCAGAACTAAAACCCACACCTTCGAAGCAGTGGTGCCTACTTTGTTGCTGCCTATGTTGTGGGCAAAGATGGCAGCAATGGGTGGGCGCGGCACGTCCAGCATCATGGGCTCTTTATGGTCCGTTGTTCTATACACAAGAGCTCTCCATGTGATGGGTATCATAGGAAGAAATCCGAAATCTGATGGGCAAGGTTGTAATATTGCACACTGAACACTCGGCTACATTGTAGTTCTCATACTAATTTATTTAACAAGCATAAAGATTAAAAAGAATACATGACCTCCATAACGATTACCACCACATCTAACAGAGGTATCAAGTATGGCTAATTAAATAAAATTGAATGATGCAGAATTTTGAACTCTTATGTTACACACTCGAAGTAAATTCAAGGAAAAAAACTTACCATGCAAGTGGAGTAAATACTAATCTCGGCTCCATGCTTTCACCAAGGAAAAAATGCCACCATCTTCTTCGGAACCTTTCAGGCAATGTGAAAAGTTTGGGAGAACTTTTTATGAGATACCATACCACCAAAGAGTTCAGTTGTGAAAGCATAGAAAGTATATATGAATCCTGAGTGTTTTGTGCATCTGTTTAAAAAAATATTTGAAATATGTCAAGGAGCAACACTGAAGAAATTTAATGGACCTTGTTGGGCAGAAAACTTCACTCTAAAGGTAATGAATGGAGAAATAGAATTGCATTGTTAAATTTCATGACAGTGTTAACAAAGATGCATGACAAGGAAATTTTACCCACAAATGATAGAGTGTGCTTATTTTTTTTGGGGGGGGGGGGGGGGGGGCATTGCCCCCTTGAGTTAGCCGTAGCTCCTCCAGTGGGTATCGAGGTACCTAGTGTCAGGCAAATATTACCCAGACACTCTGGTTCCACCACCATATGTAAATACGTAAGATCATAACCACATAGGTTGTTTGTGGTGTCTGAGGCTTGGGCAGACTTTGAACCCTGATTTTTGGTAGATGTACAACTATCATCTGACCATGATATTATGGATGATACCAATGAAGAGTTGGCATTGTATAGCTCCATTTTTATATGAGAGACAAAGAAGTACAATGCTAACTTGTGTGTATTTCTAATCGAGATGGATAAGAGATAGGAGCATGACCTTGAACGCATTTTTGGTCGGGCAACCCCTGCATCCCTTTCAAGCAACCCACAAGATGTCACTTCTAGTGTCAATTTGGAAAATGTGTTTTTTCGCACTTGTGTATTAAAGCCAGATGCTTCTTGCATCTAAAACCAAGAATGATTCTTAGAAACGCACCCACCCATCAATGAATGGGTCGGTGTTGCCCTCATCTGGGACATTTAACACAAAGGGACCCCTTGAGCGGTAGCACCCACTCCAACACTATCGCCTAGTTCGATGCTACAACCGTCGTGGCTGCTGGCCAGGAGCACCACCACCACGGCAGCTTTTTCTACCGTGTTGTCCTGTGGGTGTTGTTGTTCTCGATCTATAACAAAGTCGAAACTTAGTCTAACTATTCTAGTTTTTGTGATTTCTACTAGAAAAATCAGCCGTGTAAGAGTAGTTTGCACTGCAGCTGGTTTCCTAGTGCTGCCAAAATAGGATGGAAATGTGATAGAAAAAAGATAAACATGGTGGTTGAAGGCCAGACCAGGACTTTAAGAATTGGTATTTAAAAATTCTGGTGTGTATATTTTTGTGATAGCCTAAAGCCATGTCCTTCAAACAAGTCTGGACAATTCTACTGGAGTATACTTAGTTGGGGGGCATTGCCCCCTTGAGTTAGTCGTAGCTCCTTCAGTGAGTGTCGACACTATGTACCCATACACTCTAGTTCCATCACCATATGTAAATATGTAAGATCGTAACCAAATAGGTTGCTTGTGGTGTCTGAGGTTTGGACCCTAATTTTTTGGTAGATGTACAACTATCATCCGACTATGATATTATGGATGATGTCGATGAAGAGTTGGGATTGTATAGCTCCATTTTAGATATGAGAAACTAAGAAGTACAACGCTAGCCCGTGCATATTTCTAATCAAGACTAATAAGAGATAGGAGCATCACCTTGAGCGCATTTTTGTTCGGGCAACCCCTACAACCCTTGAAAGCAACCCACGAGATGTCACTTCTAGTGTCAATTTGGAAAATGAGTTTTACGCACTTGTATAATAAATCTTGCAAACTCAAGTTTTAGTACAATGATTGATCAAAAAAGGGTGAAACTGGTACATTAAGTAAGGTCTCTACCAGAATGATTCTTGTCATTCAGTTGCTTTATTAATTTAAAAACAGACGCTTCTTGCCTCTTTGTTCTAAAAAACCAAGATGACGCTCCAACATGAACATCAACGAGCACAATAAGATGGCATAGGGATGCCTGTGACTCCTATGCGGCGACCACAATATTGATGCCGACACCTCATACATGGGTGACCCTTGATCTGCAGCGGCGGATCCTATGCTTTGGTGAGCCAAGGCTCTAGATTGGCCAGACATCTAGAGAAGCAATGCTGCCAATATGTTCATCCAATAAAGCTATATATATCTGCTCCAAAAAGAAGTTGAGAGCTTACATAACATGCATAAGCATATTGTAACGAGAATGCTTTAGCTTACATGTTATTTATTGTAACAAAAAGTTGATGATTCCAAGGAGTTAATTGGTCTATGTTAATAATCAATAAGAATGCTCATTGTGGGTGTGGGTCATGCAAAAAAAATGCCAACTCCTTTTCCACTTGTTACAAGTTAAAACAAACTCTTCATGCATGGTGTGGTGTGCTTTAGCTGCTGCTATTACGATCTTTAGCTCAACTCATGGTGTAGTAGTACACCCGGCACCAAGATGAACTCTATCAGCCCGCTACCTAGTCCGCCCACCGCCACAAGGTTCCTCATCTTGAGCGCCAAGGCCCCACCATCGACAACAACCCGGTGTTGCTACATGACACACAAAAGTAAGATATCAATTCAACATGCAAACCATGTACAATTTTGAAGTGGGCATTATAGAATGGATCAGTATGTAGCGTCTGCACGGAATTGTACATTTACAACATGAGAGCACCCACAATTGTACAATCCTCATTAGCATGATCATCATTTCATTCTCAAGCTTTTAGGTCCTGGAACTCTTTCATAAAAGAGTATGTCCCACATCATCTAACAAGTACACATGCCCGCGTAATAGTTATGCCTACCATGTAGTAGACAATAGCACAATTTTCCTCCAAAATTAAGAACAAAGCCCTACCAAAAATCAAGCCATGTGTTACCAGACCAAGAGTAGCATCTGTTATTCTTATCTGCTTAAGGACATGAACTTCAGCCGGATTAAATCATGCACAACATTATGAACCCAACACCACTACAGGATCAAAAACAGTAGCATAATATTTATCAAATAACATATACCAGTGATATTACAACTACGGCTTGCCCACAAACACTATATAAATGGCACAAGATTAATAAGGGCATAGCCAGAACACTATGACTAACCATGGCATAAACAGGAAGCCTAAACCCAGCATTTCGTTGACACCCCAACCAAACCAGGGACGAACAGGACATCGCTGCTCAAACAAGTTACCACAGTCATCCAAAAAAATTATATGCCATAGCTTGAAGACTAGGTCCCGGAGCAAGGGGAGAAAAGAGGGGAGAACCGAGGAAAAACATAAGCTTACCAGAATTTTTGTCGCCGCCGCTGCCACCGTCACACGAAGCCATGAGCACAAAACCGAGCTTTCAAACCATGCATAGGAAAAATGAATGATCAATATAATACCCTTGCACATCGTACACATAATTATGATGAAATATAGAAGTGGGATAAACCAACACTAAAACATTGACTACAAATTCATGATGGTCTCCTAGTTTCTATGGGAAGGAAGCATATCTCAAGCAAATAGACTACAATTCATGCAATACTGCAACCGAGGGGATGAGACCAGAGGAACAACACCACCACTATAAAATTATCTTTCCAACACTTCAAAATCAGTAGCTAAGAGAGGTGCGTTGAGAGTAAACTACATGGAAAAGCACACAAAATGGGGGCAAACATGTTGAATGCAGGCACGACGCGACATGGAGTATTATGGAAGGAGATGGGAAGTGATTAGATGTGTTTTTCCTTTGTTTTTGTTTTTTATTTGGGAAGGAGATAGAAAGGAAGGAGTCCATGCATCTCATCCAGGTGAAATAGATGGTTAGGTTCCTTGTGGTTGACAGTTCAGTGGGAGGAGAGGTTCCCGTCGACTACGAAGGCGTCTGTGATGACTTCGTCAATCTCAAGATATTGTGTCGGCTCAATGTCTCAGAGGTGTTCATAGAGGTAGGGTGTGCGGCGTGTTTTCATAGGATTGAGTGTATGTGAGCATCTGCATTTGTACTATGAATGAATAAACAAAATTGTATAGTTAAACTTAATGACAATGTCAGACAAAGATGCATATTTACCCAAAGATGACAAGGGTAGAAGTATTGGCAAAATTTTGATTTCCCATGATAGTGTCGAGATCCATAGTGTCGGACACATAGCAACCCGACACTCCAGTTCCTTTATCATATGTAAGACTATAATCACATAGTCTGCTTGTGGAGTCCGAGGATTGGCAGACTTTGGAGCCTGACTTGTCGGCAGTTTTGCAGCTATCATCCGAGCATGATATTCTGGATGATGTCGATGAAGAGTCGGGATTGTATAACTCCATTTGGATCTGAGAAACAAAGAAGTATAATGCTAACCCGTGCACATTTCAAAATGAGATGGATAAGGGATATGATCATAGGAGCCTCACCTTGAGCGCACTTTTGGTCGGGCAACCCCTACAGCCCTTGCAAGCAACCCCTGAGATGTCACTTCCAGTGTCAATAAGGAAAGTGTGTTCTTTCAGGGTTCCCTAATTTCACACTGGTATAATAAATCGTATAAATTCAAGTTTTAAATATAATTATCGAACACAAAAAGAATGAATCTCAGAAGTTCACCCACCCATCAGCGAATGGGTTGGCATTGCCCTCCAACTAGGACATTTACCACACCATCCTCTCCTGCCTCGCTCTGTCCAGCTCCATTTTTGGAACCGGGGCGATGTAAACAATTATCTTTTTATACTAAATGTTTGCACTTATTTTAAACTAATTGTAGCATATTAGAATAAATGGTACTTAGACATCATAGTTAGCCGGATAACAATGTTTGCTTCGAAATAATAGTTACAACATTCCTTGTCTATAGTTGTAATATATTAATGGGATTTTTTCTTGTGTGAAATTTATATTGTGCTCCCTCTGTATAAAGTTGTACTAAAGTTGAGACACTTATTCTGGGACGGAGGGAGTATGATGTAGCAAAACAAAATCATTTTCTAGTTCAAGAAAATCTTTGAAATAATTTTCAAATATTGCATGAATTATATAGTGTATACTGGCAAGTGTTCATATATGTTTTAATATTAATGAATATGATGCTAAAGATTTTGTAAATCGTATACACTAAAAAGTACTCCCTCCGTAAAGAAATATAAGAGCGTTTATATCACTAAAGTAGTGGCCTAAGTACTCTTCTATTTCTTTACAGAGGGAGTATCTTAATAGTAGTTTCTAGTATATGTTAGGTAATTGTATTTGTAGAAATTTCTAGATCATGGCAACTATGACTTGCAAGTTGGGTTCAGTAATAAGTTGACAACATGTGTATGCTTTTGTACTTGTATTTAAATTGGCACCATTATTCTAATATAAAAGACCATAAAATATTGTCGATTGTACTATGGCATATGATTCGATTATCTGACATGCTAGTCTAGATTCATTTGGTTTGATTTGGTACATCCTAGATCTCCTAGCCATTTTTCAGATGAAAATTGTGTGTTTGTTTAAATACAAAATCTAGTTATTCTGAATTTTATTAGATATAGAGAGGTCCATCGTAAAGAGAGAGTACCTATGTAATTAAACTGAACTTCACAAGTAAGAGAGGTTCCTGCCCGTATAGTATAAACTATTAGTATGTAATGTGAACTTGTTGGTCCTACAAATTGAGCCTCGCTTTTATGTATTTAATTGATAATATTCCCGATGTAATGTATAATCATGTCATGCTTACGTATAATTTGTTTTTGGGCCCCTCCCTCTAGGGGCCCGGGGCGGTCGCCTCTTTTGCCTAGCCTTTGGGCCGGCACGCCCGATCTAGTGAGTCTGGACACATTGTAGTCTGGCGACAAACCGTGCTAGAGAGAGAGAGAGAGAGAGAGCTCTTTCCTCTGCTGCAAGACAGCGGGGTGCAGAGTGATCCTGCCTATACCCGGACGGATGGACACTAAGCTCGATTATAACGGTAGGCTTTGCTGCCACTGTGATGACAACGATCAGTGGTAGTGGTGTTAACGAAGCCAGGGGATCGGAGTCGTCTCGTTGCCACCTATCTCTACCCTTGGATGATCTCGGCCGTTGCTAGACTGAACCGTGATCCCCCGCCCTGCCGACACTTCTTCAGATATTTCAGCCTTCAGTTAGCTTTGGCCCCTGTCGCGGTCTCCTCTAGAGTTGAACTGAATGGGGTTTGACCGATTGGGGTAACTTAATTGCCTCTGGTTGTTTTTTGTGTGTGGGGAGAGGGGGTTTCAGTTAAAAACTCAACCATGCGGCCACCTTTGCTACTTTATTTATCAGCAGGACAAACTTTATCTCCCCTCCTCACGGGTGTTGCTAAGGGCAACTCCAATGCCCTGCCCCAAACCGTCCATAAATGTCTAGTCCATGCTCTGTAGGTTATCCAATGCCGTGCATCAAATGTCCGTGGCACGGTTTGGACATCTGAAATTTCACAGACCGAAAGTAAAACCAGAAAGGTTTGCGATCGTATGGACCTCCGCCTTGTAGGCCTCCAACACCCGCGACCCACCCAAAAACCTCACGTGGAGCCCTCATTTTCTCACTCCACCCCCTCCTTGCTCGGTATCCACGTAGTCCAAGACTGCCATCCCCAGTGTACCACCCACTCTGCTGCCTAGGCCTTGTCGGACCTCCGCGCGTTCCCCTGGCTTGGCCGCTGCCCAAGTACCCTTCGCCCTTGCACATTGTCGTCCATGACTGATAACACGTCCGGCAAGTATTCAGCCAATTTTATTGACATTTTAATTGTTTACTTTGAAGCAGACACGATGGATTGAGTACTTCTATGTCAGATGAGGACGAATACGATTATGAAACAACGATGATGTTGGTTGTTATTGAAGATGCCCAATATGCGGAGGAGAATGTTCTCAATTTTAAGGGATCAATCAAGGACATCATATGATGAATCAAAATAGAGCACGAGAATGTTGATGGATGAGTGCTTTGTCCTTGATGCGCTCTTCGAGACCTATTTCGGTCGTCGATTTTGGATGCGGCAAACTCTGTCACACCGCCTCTACAATGTTGTTCATTCCTATGATGACCACTCATCATGAAGAAGGATGTCGTTGAAACATTGGATTCCCTGTTAACATAAGTACGTCTGCATGGAGGATGCTTGCCTATGCACACCCATGGATTCTTGGGATGAGTACCTCCCGATGTCCTAAACAACATATCTCAAAGCCATGGTCAGCTTGCCACTACGGTGATCAAGGTGTTCAGACTAGAGTAGTTGAGAGAACAAATTGTCAAAGACACCGCACAGCTCACGGCACTTACGGAAGTAAGAGGGTGGCCACGTATACTCAGATCCCTCGGTTGCATGCACCATCAATTAAAGAGGTGCCCATATGCACTAACAAGGGCAATATCAGGGCCGTTGTATGAATGTTACCATCATTCTTGAAGTAGTTGCATCATAAGACCTCTGAATTTGGCACTTTTTGTGGGATGCCCGGGTCTTACACTGACATCAACTTGCTGCAACTATGCGGGAGATACTCCGCCATGCAACTATACCATCAATAGTCATGATTACAAAATGAGCTATTATCTTTGTGATGGTTTCTATCCTCCATGGGCGCCCTTCATCAAGACAATCTTTGATCCAATGGGTGGGAAAATATCTGACTTTTCCCAAAGACAAGAAGAAGCTCGAAAGGATGTCGAGTGGGCATTTGGACTGCTTCAAGCCGGTTGTCCGAGGGCCTACAAATCTATGAGGTGCAGAGACGTTCTGGGAGGTGATGACATCTTGTGTGATCATGGACAACATGATTTTGGAGGATGAGGGTGACGGAGTTCACCATGGTCTGGAACGCGAGCAAATGGGTGATCATGTCCAACTTGTAGAGCAGAATCCGACAACGTTTGAGGATTTTATCCAAATGCATAAGCAGATTCCCCATCGAGCAACTAACAGCAATTTCATAATGATTTTGAGTATTTGTGTGTGCTTCATGGAGAGAACTAAAAAGTATGTCTTGATAAGTTGAATTTAAATAATTACCACTAGCGCTGGGTACAAAGCGCGCTACTGATATGGCTTAGCAGCACCGTTGGTTAGCATGGGCCGCGCTGCTGTTATGTGGGCCGCAGGGCCAAAAACGGTAGCCCACATAGCTCTAGCATGGGCTAAGCACCGGCGCTACAGCTAGTGGGCTTAGCAGTAGCGTCAGCCCTTGCGCAGAGCTACTACTACAGCAAAAGAAAACCCGCCCCCCCTCCCCCCGCGCACCCTCATCACTTTCGATCGTCCCCCTCCGCCCGATGCCGCTGCGGTTAGGGTTTCTCCCCCAGCCACCGTGCTCCAACACTCCGTCCGGCCGCTGTAATGCTCCCTCCCCCCATCGTCCCCCCCCCCCCCCTCCGCTGCTCCTCCACCCTCTCGCTGCCCCCTCTATTGCCGCCCGCGAGATCTGGCCGGTTTGGGCCGACCGCCCTCGATTCCCTCGCCGGCCGCTGTTGTCGCCCCCTCTCGTAGGAAAGTCACCGGCCTTCCCCCTCGTCAGCACCCCCGACCGAGGTCACCATGCCATCCCCCCTCCTCGTCAGCACCCCCCGAGGGCTGCCCTAGCTAGATGCAGCGAGGGCTTACGAATTTCAAATGGATAGGCAGCGGCGTAGTGAGGTGTAGTTCGTTACCTCTGAAGATTTGGCACGACCTAGCTAGATGCTTGGAAAGAAACGCACCCTTTTATTGTTATTTTTTCTGTACATGGATAGCTAGATGCTTTTGTTTTTATGCAATAAGTTATTTTTTGGCAAAATATAGATGCCAATTTAATTGAAATGCTTTGGTAGGTGGTACCGTGATCTAGTAGATATTGGTTTTGATACAAGTATTTGGTTTGCAAGTGCTAAGTTAATCCCAATTAAATTTGCCACTTGTTTTTTTAATCAGTTATCTTAGGCAATAGGGGCCAAATTAGATGAAATGTTTTGGTAGGTGGTACCTTGATTTGGTAGATATTTGTGAAAAGTTTTTTCGGCAATAGGTGCCACTGAAATGCTTTGGTAGGTGGTACCTTGTCATCTTATATGTTACTAGATATTAGGATTATATTTGTCCATCAAATTGCTTCTCGCGGAAGAATCTCATCTAGAGATCGGTGATATACATGGCAGTTCTTGTAAATATTCTGTTTTCCGATTAAGATCGATGCATTGTACTGTAGCAACTCTGAAGGGTGTGCTCTCTAGCTAGCTAGCTTCTATAACGGTGAGTCTTGTTCGCTGATTTGGCATTTGCACATGTGTTAGTAAGTGTTGTCTAGCTAGCTGTTGAGTCTTGTTGTCTAACGATTGTAGTGTACCAACTCTGAACGGTGAGTCTTGTCTAGCTAGCTGTTGGTTCTATTCTAGAAGGTGTTAGCAAGTTAATTGAGAACTTTATGTTACTGTTTTTCTTTCCTGTGAAGTGGATCGTTCATCCTTGCTCATATTGCTTTACGAAAATGGCGCCACCACCACCACCACCACCATGTCGACTATGCAAGTCAAGGTGCGCCAGCAGCCTTGCAACTGGCATGCTGTTCAACATCTATTCCAGCCGAGTTTTCTTCATGCGGCGGTAACAAATTATATGAAACTTGTAACAACTATTTTGTTTTTAGTGGTATTGGCATTAATGCATTGTGTCATTTTGTTTTTTTACACAGATCATCCCATGCAATGTGAGGTTGAAATTCAACAAGCTGACCAGAGACACTGTGACCTTTGAGGCTCCGGGGGGCCCCTACACTATGGAGGTCGAGAAAGGACGCAATATGTCGCAGATTGGAGGAGATGGATGGGTCCGTTTCCTCGCCCACATGGGTATCACTGGTGGTGAGTTGATCAGCTTCTCCTTCAGAGCAGAAAGACCCAAGCTGGCTGTCATTTATGTCAACACAAAGGAAGATGATGAAGATGATGAGGACCCACTTGATGAAGATGATGAGGACCCACTTGATGAAGCCATCTATGCTCAAAGAATGAGGCTGAGCGAGGAGGAGGTGTGCAACCTATGGGACATAATTCCGCCACGTGCTGACTTTGTCGGGGTGCCATTCGTGACCCGCCTAACAAGTACCATGGTTGATCGGCTTGTCATGGTACGTTATACTTACAAATGCAAATTATCTGATGATATGCTTAGTGAATCCGATGATATGCTTAGTGTAGAGTCCAATGATATGCTGTGTGGAAGCTAGCCAATGATATGCTTTAGTGTAGAATCCGATGACATGCTTATTAGTGTAGAATCCAAGGAACTATTAATATGTAGATAATCCATACTTATTAGTAGAATTCATGCTTAGTAGAAATGTAGTACTGTGTCTTTTGATAGTGTAGAAATCTATACTTAGTAGAAATATATTTGCAAGAGTATGTGCGAGGCTGCTTATTAATTGATATGTTTTTCTTATTCAGAAATTGCCAAAGAGTCTCTCTGTGAGTTGTGGTATCGAGCCTGATGAAGAAGGCTCAGCTGGAATACGCCTTACCGCAAGGGGCTCCGTCACCACCTATGCATACGGCGTGGACACGGACGGTCACACACACTTAAGCTCGGTTGGGTGGAAGAGCTTCCTCGTTGGCAAGAATCTTCGTGTTGGACAGGCCATCCTAATTACTATCAGGAACACCCACCGCCATGGCTTGAGGATGATGATCGTCGTCGATATCATCTAGAACTACATATGTGTGTGGCTGTATGACTACCCCTAGTAGACTGCTATATGATGTATGACTACCTAGTACTGCTTATCATATATGCTACTGTATGAACCATATATGTGTGTGAGGATGCATGTTGACTATATATGAGTACCTATAATGCTTAATGATATTGTATGACTACTGTATGACTATATATGAGTATCTGGTATTGTGGTTAATTATATTGTTATCTGGTATATGTGAAATTGCAGTTTATTGAAACGGGGTACTGTTCTACATCAATAGGAAGCAGAAAAAAATGTTGAAAGATACAGCAGCAGCGCGGGGACAGAAAAGCGCTACAGCTACTTAATAGTAGCACGTGTCAGAACAGCGCTACTGATACAGTTAATAGTAGTAGCGCTGGGCTAGACCGCGCTACTACTACCTGTTAGCTGTAGCGCCGTAGTAGTAGTGCGGCCACCCGCGCTACTGATAGCATTAAAACCCGCGCCACTACTAGGGTTTTCCCTAGTAGTGTTAAAATATTTTATGGAAACTTCATGTTTTAATTGTAGTAATTATATTCTAATTATTGTTGCATTGAATGTTTGCATTGCATGATTATGGACGAAGTATGATATTCTTTTAGTTTGAGTGCTCTGGATATGAAAGAAAATAGGGGTGGACATTTGGTGCACCAGGTTGGATGAACGGCCCCTATCCGCTCCACCTAAATGTCTAGGCTTGTCCGCGAAAATTTGGTGTACACATTTTAGTGCACATTGAGTTTTCCTAAACAGACTCCTATCCTCTGTTTTTAGCAAGAATTTGTGAAGCTCGCTTTCAGCTTATGTTTTCCTTTTAATGACTTGTAATTCAATCAATTGATTTTTTGAAAATACCTAAGACCATATAGTAAGTATTACAAGTCTTTACAAACACATCATTACAAAAATAGAAAATTACATTCACTTCCTTAGGTGTCCTGAAATCTTCTTCCTCCTCCATCCACCAGTGGTGTGCCATGAGCAAAGCTCGATGCCGTCTCTAGTCCTCCACCTTGGCGGAGCAAACTTGTTTACACATATAAGCTTGTAGAAGTAGTGGCCAAGAAGTCATCGATGTATACCAGAAGACGCTAGTGGCCGCAACTTGTGTAGCAAATCACTGCCCTAGAGAAGAATATGTAAAAAAAACACATAGATAATCCAAATACCATGCATGCCGACCGAATCCAGAGATCCACTGGAGACCACAATCGACAGGATCCAGGAAGATCCATTGAAGACACACCTCCACACGCCCTTCACCGGCGCTAAGTACACCGATGGAACGAGGATAAGACGGTGAGGGCATTATTCCTAAAATAGACACTAGTAGAAAACAGGGCTTTGGTCCAGGCCTGGCCAGCCCATTAGTCCCGGTTCAGTAACGAACCGGGACCTATGGGGGCATACGTCCCGGTTCGTGCGCCCAGGGGGCCGGCCGGGCCTCGTGGGGCATTGGTCCCGGTTCGTCTGGACCCTTTGGTCCCAGTTCCAGACACGAACCGGGACCAATAGGCCTCGCTCCTGGCCCACATCCATTGGTCCCGGTTCATGGCTGGAAACGGGACCAAAGGAGGTCCTTTAGTCCTGGTTCCAGCCACCAACCGGGACCAATGAGGTGCCTATATATACCCCCTCGCCCGCAAGCAGAGCACTCCACTGCTCTGTTTTTTCTGGCCGGCTAGGGGAGGGCTTTGTGGTGCTCTAGCTCACCTCCTATGCACATGAGGTGTTCGATGAAATGCCCGAGCCACACTACTTAGGCTTTCTTCTCACCAAGCACGACCTCCAAGCTCCATTTTCCTCAAGATTTGTCTAGGTTTAGCGGTCCGTCACGTCCCGTCCCCATCTTCACCGCCGTCGATCACCTGCGCCGATCTCGTCGCCGGCACCACCGTGGTGAGCCTCTTGTTCTTATCTTCTTTCTAAAAGAGAAAAATTCTTACTTGTATGATTTAGATAAATACTTGTATAATTTTCTTACTTTTATTATTGTTTGTTATTATATAGTGCGATGGTTTTTGTATCCGTCCCCGTCGGCCCTCGTCCTGTCTATGATTCGGATGTGGTATATATTATATTTTATAACTATTTGGTTCATCTATTGTTTATGACAATTATGCCGACCAACGTGACAAAGATTTTTTTATCTAGGAGGTATGTGAACCGGAAATTCCAACCGACCCTATTGTCGAGAGGTTAAATTTAGTTGAAGAAGAAAACAATTACTTGAAGGAAAAATTAAAAAAAAATAAGGAGGAGAAGATGATATTGGAGTTGCATGTTGCAGATGTCGTCGATGATCACAAGATCAAGATGGATGCAATGCGCTTCATGATTAGAAAGTATAGAAAATATGCCATTCATACCGAGGCTTGGTATCATTATGCCGTTGGATCAATTGTTACCTTGGTTGCGATTATGATCGCATTTGTTGTTGCATTGAAATGTTTTACATAGTTTCAATGTATGGTTTAATTAGATGCTCTGGAGAGCTATATGTTGTTCAATGAGAATTATGTATGTACTTTGGTTTTAATGTGATGATGAACTTCTATTAATTTGGTCACTTATCTATTCATGATGTTCTGTAATGGTTTTTGACACACTTAATTATATATAATGCACGCAGATGAACCGGCAATGGATGTACGGTGACAGACGCACCTCCGAGTACATTAAGGGCGTGCATAATTTTCTCGAAGTGGCTGAGGCAAACAAGCAGAATGGTTTTATGTGTTGTCCATGCCCTATATGTGGGAATACGAAGTCTTACTCTGACCGGAAAATCCTTCACACCCACCTACTTTATAAGGGTTTCATGCCACACTATAATATTTGGACCAAGCACGGAGAAAGAGGGGTTATGATGGAAGACAACGAAGAAGAAGAGGATGATGACAACTATGTGCCCCCTGAATACGGTGATGCTGCAACGAGGGAAGCTGAAGATCAAGAGGAACCAGACGATGTGCCCGATGATGATCTCCGTCGGGTCATTGTTGATGCAAAGAGACAGTGGAAAGTGAAAAGGAGAAGCTGAAGTTTGATCGCATGTTAGAGGATCACAAAAAAGGGTTGTACCCCAATTGCGAAGATGGCAACACAAAGCTCGGTACCGTACTGGAATTGCTGCAGTGGAAGGCAGAGAATGTTGTGCCTGACAAAGGATTTGAGAAGCTACTGAAAATATTGAAGAAGAAGCTTCCAAAGGATAATGAATTGCCCGACAGTACGTACGCAGCAAAGAAGGTCGTATGCCCTCTAGGATTGGAGGTGCAGAAGATACATGCATGCCCTAATGACTGCATCCTCTACCGCGGTGCGTACGAGGATTTGAACGCATGACCCTGGTGATGTTGACGGCGAGCGCCCAGGAAGAGGGTTCCTGCGAAGGTGATGTGGTATGCTCCTATAATACCACGGTTGAAACGTCTGTTCAGAAACAAAGAGCATGCCAAGTTGATGCGATGGCATAGAGAGGACCGTAAGAAAGACGGGAAGTTGAGAGCACCCGCTAACGGGTCGCAGTGGAGAATAATCGAGAGAAAGTACTGGGAGGAGTTTGCAGGTGACGCAAGGAACGTATGGTTTGGTTTAAGCGCGGATGGCATTAATCCTTTTGGGGAGCAGAGCAGCAATCACAGCACCTGGCCCGTGACTCTATGTATCTATAACCTTCCTCCTTGGCTGTGCATGAAGCGGAAGTTCATTATGATGCCAGTACTCATCCAAGGCCCTAAGCAACCCGGCAACGACATTGATGTGTACCTAAGGCCATTAGTTGAAGAACTTTTACAGTTGTGGATTGGAAATGGTGTACGTGTGTGGGATGAGCACAGATAGGAGGAATTTGACATGCATGCGTTGCTGTATGTAACCATCAATGATTGGCTTGCTCTCAGTAACCTCTCAGGACAGACAAACAAGGGATACCACGCATGCACGCACTGTTTAGCTGACACCAAAAGTATATACCTGGACAAATGCAGGAAGAATGTGTACCTGGGGCATCATCGATTTCTTTCGACCAACCATCAATTTCGAAAGAAAGGCAAGCATTTCAAAGGCGATCACCGGAAGAAGCCCGCCATGCGTACCAGTGATCACGTACTTGCTATGGTCAATGATTTACACGTAATCTTTGGAAAGGGTCCCGGCGGACTATCTGTTCCGAATGACGCTGAGGGACGCGCACCCATGTGGAAGAAGAAATCTATATTTTGGGACCTACCCTACTGGAAAGACCTAGAGGTCCGCTCTTCAATCGACGTGATGCACGTGATGAAGAACCTTTGCGTGAACCTGCTAGGCTTCTTGGGCATGTATGGGAAGACAAAAGATACACCGGAGGCACGGGAGGACCTGCAACGTTTGCACGAAAAAGACGGCATGCCTCCAAAGCAGTATGAAGGTCCTGCCAGCTACGCTCTTACCAAAGAAGAGAAGGAAATCTTCTTTGAATGCTTGCTCAGTATAAAGGTCCCGTCTGGCTTCTCGTCGAATATAAAGGGAATAATAAATATGGCAGAGAAAAAGTTCAAGAACCTAAAGTCTCATGACTGCCACGTGATTATGACGCAACTGCTTCCAGTTGCATTGAGTGGGCTTCTACCAGAAAACGTTCGATTAGCCATTGTGAAGCTATGTGCATTCCTTAATGCAATCTCTCAGAAGGTGATCGATCCAGAAATCCTACCAAGGTTAAGGAGTGATGTGGCGCAATGTCTTGTCAGTGTCGAGCTGGTGTTCCCACCATCACTAGTAGAAAACAGGGCTTTGGTCCAGGCCAGCCCAGCCCATTAGTCCCGGTTCAGTCAGGAATCAGGACACATGGGGGCATACGTCCCGGTTCGTGCGCCCAGGGGGCCGGCCGGGGCTCGTGGGGCATTGGTCCCGGTTCGTCTGGACCCTTTGGTCCCGGTTCCAGACACGAACCGGGACCAATGGGCCTCGCTCCTGGCCCACATCCATTGGTCCCGGTTCGTGGCTGGAACCGGGACCAAAGGGTGGCCTTTAGTCCCGGTTCCAACCACGAACCGGGACCAATGTTGTGCCTATATATACCCCTCGCCCGCGAGCAGAGCACTCCACTACTCTGTTTTTTCTGGCCGGCGAGGGGAGGTGTTTGTGGTGCTCTAGCTCACCTCCTATGCACATGAGGTGTTCGATGAAATGCCCGAGCAACACTACTTAAGCTTTCTCCTCTCCAAACTCGACCTTCAAGCTCCATTTTCCTCAAGATTTGTCTAGGTTTAGCGGTCCGTCACGTCCCGTCCCCGTCTTCACCGCTGTCGATCGCCCACGCCGATCTCGTCGCCGGCATAACCGTGGTGAGCCTCTTGTTCTTATCTTCTTTCTAAAAGAAAAAAAATTCTTACTTGTATGATTTACATAGATACTTGTATAATTTTCTTACTTTTATTATTGTTTGTTATTATATAGTGCGATGGTTTTGGTATCCGCCCCCGTCGGCCCTCGTCCTGTCTATGATTCGGATGTGGTATATATTATATTTTATATCTATTTGGTTCATTTGTTGTTTATGACAATTATGCTGACCAACGTGACATAGATTTTTTTTATCTAGGAGGTATGTGAACCGGAAATTCCAACCGACCCTATTGTCGAGAGGTTAAATTTAGTTGAAGAAGAAAACAATTACTTGAAGGAAAAATTGAAAAAATTGAGGAGGAGAAGATGATATTGGAGTTGCATGTTGCGGATGTCGTCGATGATCACAAGATCAAGAAGGATGCAATGCGCTTCAAGATTAGAAAGTATAGAAAATATGCCATTCATACCGAGGCTTGGTATCATTATGCCGTTGGATCAATTGTTACCTTGGTTGCGATTATGATCGCATTTGTTGTTGCATTGAAATGTTTTACATAGTTTCAATAATGTATGGTTTAATTAGATGCTCTGAAGAGCTATATGTTGTTCAATGAGAACTATGTATGTACTTTGGTTTTAATGTGATGATGAACTTCTATTAATTTGCTCACTTATCTATTCATTATGTTTTGTAATGGTTTTTGACACACTTAATTATATATAATGCACGCAGATGAACCGGCAATGGATGTACGGTGACAGACGCACCTTCGAGTACATTAAGGGCATGCATAATTTTCTCGAAGTGGCTGAGGCAAACAAGCAGAATGGTTTTATGTGTTGTCCATGCCCTATATGTGGGAATACGAAGTCTTACTCTGACCGGAAAATCCTTCACACCCACCTGCTTTATAAGGGTTTCATGCCACACTATAATGTTTGGACCAGGCACGGAGAAATAGGGGTTATGATGGAAGACAGCGAAGAAGGAGAGGACGATGACAACTATGTGCCCCCTGAATATGATGATGCTGCAACGGGGGAAGCTGAAGATCAAGAGGAACCAGACGATGTGCCCGATGATGATCTCCGCCGGGTCATTGTTGATGCAAGGAGACAGTGCGAAAGTGAAAAGGAGAAGCTGAAATTCGATCGCATGTTAGAGGATCACCAAAAAGGGTTGTACCCCAATTGCGAAGATGGCAACACAAAGCTCGGTACCGTACTGGAATTGCTGCAGTGGAAGGCAGAGAATGCTGTGCCTGACAAAGGATTTGAGAAGCTACTGAAAATATTGAAGAAGAAGCATCCGAAGGATAACGAATTGCCCGACAGTATGTACGCAGCAAAGAAGGTCGTATGCCCTCTAGGATTGGAGGTGCAGAAGATACATGCATGCCCTAATGACTGCATCCTCTACCGTGGTGCGTACGAGGATTTGAACGCATGCCCGGTATGCGGTGCATTGCGGTATAAGATCAGACGAGATGACCCTGGTGATGTTGACGGCGAGCCCCCCAGGAAGAGGGTTCCTGCCAAGGTGATGTGGTATGCTCCTATAATACCACGGTTGAAACGTCTGTTCAGAAACAAAGAGCATGCCAAGTTGATGCGATGGCACAGAGAGGACCGTAAGAAAGCACCCGCTGACGGGTCGCAGTGGAGAAAAATCGAGAGAAAGTACCGGACTGAGTTTGCAGGTGACCCAAGGAACGTATGGTTTGGTTTAAGCGCGGATGGCATTAATCCTTTCGGGGAGCAGAGCAGCAATCACAGCACCTGGCCCGTGACTCTATGTATCTATAACCTTCCTCCTTGGCTGTGCATGAAGCGGAAGTTCATTATGATGCCAGTTCTCATCCAAGGCCCTAAGCAACCCGGCAATGACATTGATGTGTACCTAAGGCCATTAGTTGAAGAACTTTTACAGCTGTGGGATGGAAACAGTGTACGTGTGTGGGATGAGCACAGACAGGAGGAATTTGACCTGCATGCGTTGCTGTTTGTAACCACCAATGATTGGCCTGCTCTTAGTAACCTTTCAGGACAGACAAACACGGGATACCACGCATGCACGCACTGTTTAGCTGACACCGAAAGTATATACCTGGACAAATGCAGGAAGAATGTGTACCTGGGGCATCGTCGATTTCTTCCGACCAACCATCAAAGTCGAAAGAAAGGCAAGCATTTCAAAGGCGAGGCAGATCACCGGAAGAAGCCCGCCATGCGTACCGGTGATCACGTACTTGCTATGGTCAATGATTTACACGTAATCTTTGGAAAGGGTCCCGGCGGACTATCTGTTCCGAATGACGCTGAGGGACGCGCTCCCATGTGGAAGAAGAAATCTATATTTTGGGACCTACCCTACTAGAAAGACCTAGAGGTCCGCTCTTCAATCGACGTGATGCACGTGACAAAGAACCTTTGCATGAACCTGCTAGGCTTCTTGGGCATGTATGGAAAGACAAAAGATACACCGGAAGCACGGGAGGACCTGCAACGTTGGCACGAAAAAGACGGCATGCCTCCAAAGCAGTATGAAGGTCCTGCCAGCTACGCTCTTACCAAAGAAGAGAAGGAAATCATCTTTGAATGCCTGCTCAGTATGAAGGTCCCGTCTGGCTTCTCGTCGAATATAAAGGGAATAATAAATATGGCAGAGAAAAAGTTTCAGAACCTAAAGTCTCATGACTGCCACGTGATTATGACACAACTGCTTCCGGTTGCATTGAGGGGGCTTCTACCGGAAAACGTTCGATTAGCCATTGTGAAGCTATGTGCATTCCTCAATGCAATCTCTCAGAAGGTGATCGATCCAGAAATCATACCAAGGCTAAGGAGTGATGTGGCGCAATGTCTTGTCAGTTTCGAGCTGGTGTTCCCACCATCCTTCTTCAATATCATGACGCACGTCCTAGTTCATCTAGTCAACGAGATTGTCGTTCTGGGCCCCGTATTTCTACACAATATGTTCCCCTTTGAGAGGTTCATGGGAGTCCTAAAGAAATATGTCCGTAACCGCGCTAGGCCAGAAGGAAGCATCTTCATGGGCCATCAAACAGAGGATGTCATTGGGTTTTGTGTTGACTTCATTCCTGACCTTAAGAAGATTGGTCTTCCTCAATCGCGGTATAAGGGGAGACTGACTGAAAAAGGCACGCTAGGAGGGGACTCAATAATATGCAGGGACGGGCATTCTTGGTCTCAAGCACACTACACAGTTCTACAGAACTCTACCTTGGTGACCCCGTATGTCGATGAACACAAGAACATTCTGCGCTCCAAACACCCGGAGCAGTGTGACGACTGGATTACATGTGAACACATCAGGACTTTCGGCAGTTGGTTGGAAACACATCTCAGAGGTGACAACACTGTTTCTGATGAGCTGTACTCGTTGTCTAGGGGACCATCTTCGACTGTATTGACTTACAAAGGATACGAGATAAATGGGAATACATTTTACACGATCACCCAAGATCAAAAGAGCACTAACCAAAACAGTGGTGTCCGCTTTGATGCAGCAACCAAGAGGGCAAAGGACACATATTATGGTTACATAGTGGACATATGGGAACTTGACTACGGACATGATTTTAAGGTCCCTTTGTTTAAGTGCAAATGGGTCAATCTGTCAGGAGGCGGGGTACAGGTAGAGCCACATTACGGAATGACAACAGTGGATCTGAACAATCTTGGGTACACAGACGAACCATTCGTCCTAGCCAATGATGTGGCGCGGGTTTTCTATGTGAAGGACATGTCTACCAAACCGAGAAAAAGAAAAGATAAGGAAGCGAATACATCATACGATGAGCCAAAGCGCCACATAGTTCTTTCAGGGAAAAGAGACATCGTGGGAGTGGAGGGTAAGACAGACATGTCTGAAGATTATGAAAAGTTTCATGAAATTCCTCCCTTCAAAGTCAAGGCTGACCCAAGCACCCTGTTAAGCGATGAAGAATATCCATTGTTACGGCGCAATAAGCAAAGGACACAAGCGAAGAAAAAGTGAAGACAGATGAAGTCAGAAAGGGTTGAAAATTGATGATGTGGCTTTGAATGGTTCATTTTGAGCACACAAAAATTCTGGAGTTCAAATTAGTTCAAAAAAATGAAATCCCTTTGTAACAGGTGAGTTTTTGTCCGAAACCCTGATACTTCGAAAGAGATTGTCCATTTTGTACACGAAGTGCATCCAGTTTTTGCCGTAACCCTCTCAACTTTTTAGCACATGCTATGTGGGTGAAATGATGATATCATGCCAATTTTCAACCTCTTCAGAGTTCATTTGAAGTGCTTTTCAATTTCAGGGTCATTTAGCTCAAAAAAATCAGTAAATGCATGAAAAATAACAGAGGAAGTCAGAAAGGGTTGAAAATTGATGATGTGGCTTTGAATGGTTCATTTTGAGCACACAAAAAGTCTGGAGTTCAAATAAGTTCAAAAAAATGAAATCCCTTTGTAACAGATGAGTTTTCGTCCGAAACCCTGATACTTCGAAAGAGATTGTCCATTTTGTACACGAAGTGCATCCAGTTTTTGCCGTAACCCTCTCAACTTTTTAGCACATGCTATGTGGGTGAAATGATGATATCATGCCAATTTTCAACCTCTTCAGAGTTCATTTGAAGTGCTTTTCAATCTCAGGGTCATTTTGCTTAAAAAAATCAGTAAATGCATGAAAAATAACAGATGAAGTCAGAAAGGCTTGAAAATTGACGATGTGGCTTTGAATGGTTAATTTTGAGCACACAAAAAGTCTGGAGTTCAAATAAGTTCAAAAAAATGAAATCCCTTTGTAACAGATGAGTTTTCGTCCGAAACCCTGATACTTCGAAAGAGATTGTCCATTTTGTACACGAAGTGCATCCAGTTTTTGCCGTAACCCTCTCAACTTTTTAGCACATGCTATGTGGGTGAAATGATGATATCATGCCAATTTTCAACCTCTTCAGAGTTCATTTGAAGTGCTTTTCAATTTCAGGGTCATTTAGCTCAAAAAAATCAGTAAATGCATGAAAAATAACAGATGAACTCAGAAACGGTTGAAAATTGATGATGTGGCTTTGAATGGTTAATTTTCAACCTCTTCAGAGTTCATTTGAAGTGCTTTTCAATCTCAGGGTCATTTAGCTTAAAAAAATCAGTAAATGCATGAAAAATAACAGATGAAGTCAGAAAGGCTTGAAAATTGATGATGTGGCTTTGAATGGTTAATTTTGAGCACACAAAAAGTCTGGAGTTCAAATAAGTTCAAAAAAATGAAATCCCTTTGTAACAGATGAGTTTTCATCCGAAACCCTGATACTTCGAAAGAGATTGTCCATTTTGTACACGAAGTGCATCCAGTTTTTGCCGTAACCCTCTCAACTTTTTAGCACATGCTATGTGGGTGAAATGATGATATCATGCCAATTTTCAACCTCTTCAGAGTTCATTTGAAGTGCTTTTCAATTTCAGGGTCATTTAGCTCAAAAAAATCAGTAAATGCATGTAAAATAACAGATGAAGTCAGAAAGGGTTGAAAATTTATGATGTGGCTTTGAATGGTTCATTTTGAGCACACAAAAAGTCTGGAGTTCAAATAAGTTAAAAAAAATGAAATCCCTTTGTAACAGATGAGTTTTCGTCCGAAACCCTGATACTTCGAAAGAGATTGTCCATTTTGTACACGAAGTGCATCCAGTTTTTGCCGTAACCCTCTCAACTTTTTAGCACATGCTATGTGGGTGAAATGATGATATCATGCCAATTTTCAACCTCTTCAGAGTTCATTTGAAGTGCTTTTCAATTTCAGGGTCATTTAGCTCAAAAAAATCAGTAAATGCATGAAAAATAACAGATGAACTCAGAAACGGTTGAAAATTGATGATGTGGCTTTGAATGGTTAATTTTCAACCTCTTCAGAGTTCATTTGAAGTGCTTTTCAATCTCAGGGTCATTTAGCTTAAAAAAATCAGTAAATGCATGAAAAATAACAGATGAAGTCAGAAAGGCTTGAAAATTGATGATGTGGCTTTGAATGGTTCATTTTGAGCACACAAAAAGTCTGGAGTTCAAATAAGTTCAAAAAAATGAAATCCCTTTGTAACAGATGAGTTTTCGTCCGAAACCCTGATACTTCGAAAGAGATTGTCCATTTTGTACACGAAGTGCATCCAGTTTTTGCCGTAACCCTCTCAACTTTTTAGCACATGCTATGTGGGTGAAATGATGATATCATGCCAATTTTCAACCTCTTCAGAGTTCATTTGAAGTGCTTTTCAATTTCAGGGTCATTTAGCTCAAAAAATCAGTAAATGCATGAAAAATAACAGATGAAGTCAGAAAGGGTTGAAAATTGATGATGTTGCTTTGAATGGTTCATTTTGAGCACACAAAAAGTCTGGAGTTCAAATAAGTTCAAAAAAATAAAATCCCTTTGTAACAGATGAGTTTTCGTCCGAAACCCTGATACTTCGAAAGAGATTGTCCATTTTGTACACGAAGTGCATCCAGTTTTTGCCGTAACCCTCTCAACTTTTATGAAACTCTAATAGCAAAAATAATAAACTAAAAGAATGAACTAGAAAACTTTGATGAAACTCTAATAGAAAAAGAATGAACTAGAAAACTTTAATGAAACTTTAATAGCTAAAGGAATCAACTAAAAAACTTTTTAAACCTCTTGTATTATTGAATCTAAAATTATATAAAATTTATGCAACTAAAATTATCAAAGTATTTTCTCTTCAAAACATTAAAAGAAAAAGAATTTTCATAAAATAAATAAATAAAGCAAAAAAGAAAATAAAATAAATAAGTAGAAACAAAATAAAATAAAATTTAATAAAATAAATAAAAATAGCAACAGTAAGTATTTTGTTGTAAGTAGAAACAAAATAAAATAAATAAAGCAACAAAGAAAACAAAATAAAAATAAAAAAAGTGCCGCCTACTGGGCCACCACGGCCTGAATACGACTAGAAACCCAACCATGGGCCAGGATTCAGGCCCGCAGCAGGCCCAGTAGGCCCACAGGCACATAGTGCGAGTTTAGGCCCGAAAGCCTGCAGTTGAGAGGAGCTCGAGAGAGTGGGCGCAGCAGCGCTTATAAACCACTCTCGAGCTCTCTCAACTAGCGAGGTGAGACTAAAATTTTTGGCCGCGACGCGGGCAGCACAAGGCTTTTTGTCCCAGTTGGTGCACCAACCGGGACTAAAGGGGTGCATTGGTACCGGTTCGTGGCACCAACCGGGACCAATGCACGCCCTTTAGTCCCGGTTGGTGCCACCAACCGGGACCAAAGGACCTTTGGTCCCGGTTGGTGCCACCAACCGGGACCAAAGGGGTCATTAGTCCCGGTTGGTGTCATGAACCGGGACCAATGCTTCGTGTATATAAGCAAGACTTGTGAAAATTTTCAGTTTCATCGCAGTTCCCCGACGCCGCCAGGCTGCCCCGACGCCGTCGCCGTCGCCCGTGCCCCTGCCCCGCCCCCGAGCCCACGCCGACGCCGTCCTCCGCCCACGCCGTCGCCGTCCGCCGCCCCCGAGCGCGCCCGGCCGCGCCCCTGCGGCCCGGCCCGCCCCCACCGTCGCCGTCGCCGTCCGCCGCCCCCGAGTGCGCCCGGCCGCGCCCCTGCGCCCCGGCCCGCCCCCACCGTCGCCGCCCTCGCCGCCCCCGCCGTCGCCCTCGCCGGCCGCCCCCGCTGTGAGCCACCGCCGCCCCGGCTCTGTGTATATGATGATTTTTTTTTCATATTTTATATGATGAATTTTTTTGGCTTCATATATATATAATGTATATATGTATGTAGTGGCTATATGTATGTATGGATGTTCATATAGTATTAATTTTTTGTTCAGAGCATTCTTTTTGATATATGTATTTTTTTTGTTCATATGTGTATTAATTTTTTGTTCATATATGTATTTTTTCATAGCATTTTTCTCATGTATATCTGTATGTGGCTATGTATGTATAGATGGATATCATTTTTTCCAGTATGTATGTCGTTGTCGATATACCCCCTCCCCGATAACATTATTTTTCCTTGTATGTATGTCATGCGATATACCCCCTCCCCGATAACTTCAACATGAGGGGGAGGGGTCGATATACCCCTTCCCGATAACATTTTTTTATATGTATGTGGCTATAGTATGTCGTTGTCGATATAGCCCCTCCCGATACTTTGAAATGAGGGGGGGGGGTCGATATACCCCCTCCCCGATAACATTTTTTTCTAAGTTACTAAGGTAAAATGTTCACCCCCCTTCGATATACCCCCTCCCCGATAACTTCAACATGAGGGGGGGGTCGATATACCCTTCCCCGATAACATTTTTTTATATGTAGTGGCTATATGTATGTCGTTGTCGATATAGCCCCTCCCCGATAACTTTGACATGAGGGGGGGGTCGATATACCCCCTCCCGATACATTTTTTTCTAAGTTACTAAGGTAAAATGTTCACCCCCCTCTCGATATACCCCCTCCCCGATAACTTCAACATGAGGGGGGGGGTCGATATATCCCTTCCCCGATAACATTTTTTTATATGTTTGTGGCTATATGTATGTCGTTGTCGATATAGCCCCTCCCCGATAACTTTGACATGAGGGGGGGGTCGATATACCCCCTCCCCGATAACATTTTTTTTCTAAGTTACTAAGGTAAAATGTTCACCCCCCTCTCGATATACCGGGCGACCAACTCTCGAGGCCACCCAAACCCTAGAAAAAAAGCGTTGTCAATCTCCTACCCCCTCCCGCCCCTACCCGACAAACTCTCGAGGCCACCCAAACCACTAGAAGATAACTCCGGCAACTTCGACATGAGGGGGGACGTCGATCAACCCCCTCTCGCCCGAACAAGTCTATGTATTATTTTATATCGCGGTGGACATATATCAAAGTTTGATCATATGTCAAAGTTTGAATTTTGACATATGCAACATTTGATCATATATCAAAGTTTGATCATATGTCAAAGTTTGAATTTTGACATATGCAACATTTGATCATATGTCAAAGTTTGATCATATGTCAAAGTTTGAATTTTGATATATATAGATTTATCAAGAATGCCCCCATTATGGATGTGCACAAGTTGATCCAATTTTTTTTCTGATCTCATCTATATATATATTCTTCTATATGTCACGTTGTCTGTCAAACTATTGAAGAAATCCATGGCTTCATCATTAGTCGGAAGTAACAGGCGTATGATGCTATGAAGCTCTTCAAAGTTGTTTTGGAACGGAGTTCCGGATAGAATAATTCGTGTTTTGGTATGAATTTCAGCAAAGGCCTTCCAAATAGCGATATTCGGAAGGCTCTTTGCTGAACTTTGTACCAAAAAGCGAATTATTCTATCGGGAACTCCGTTCCAAAACAACTTTGAAGAGCTTCGTACCATTATACGCCTGTCATTTCCGGCTAATGATGAAGTCATGGTTTTCTTGAATTCTTTGACACTAGACAACGTGACGTATAGAAGGGTAGATGAGATCAGGAAAAATATGTACCATTTTCTGCACATCCAGAATGGCGTCATTTTGTTAAATCCCTTGTCGGTCCGGACGTCGGACATTCATGAGAGAGGCGGTAAAGTTTGCACTAATATATCCATCTGTCATGTTTGTATATTAATTGCCATGTTGTAATATTTGCAGAAACTATGGAGCACCGAGACATCGAAGCAGAACAGTTGTTGGGGGACATAATCCTCAGCGGAGGTGATATCTTGTCGTATCTCAACGACACCGATTGTCTGG
Organism: Thinopyrum elongatum; assembly: GCA_011799875.1. Classification (NCBI taxonomy): domain Eukaryota; kingdom Viridiplantae; phylum Streptophyta; class Magnoliopsida; order Poales; family Poaceae; genus Thinopyrum; species Thinopyrum elongatum. The sequence continues at coordinate 627,911,665 of CM022303.1, read as the reverse complement.
AAGGAGAGGGTGAAGCAGGCTCCGGTGATCGAACAATGGAGGTGGAAGGACATGATTATGATGGCTCCGATGAGCAAACGGAGGAAGGAGCTGTTGCAATGTCCGGCGAGGTATATATATTAATTAAGCCTGTGCTGACTAGCTAATTGATGCATTAATTGTTTTGGTATGTACACATATTAACTCTCTTCTTTCTTCTTTTCTAGCCCTCCGGATCGAGCCAAACTTCGGTAACGAGACGAGGCCCGAAGAAAAGGTTGCGCCAGGATGAAAGGTTCACTATCACAGCAATCAAGGGCGATGGCCAACCGATTGAACCCAGCCGGACCAAGGAAGCATTTTCTGCTTAGTGCGGGGTTCTTGTTAGGGACATGATCCCGATCAACATCCACCAATAGAATAAGCCTAAGAGCGAAGACCCTCAAGTGTCTTTTGTCAACGATAGACAGAAAGATGATCTTTGGACCGCGCTGAAGGCAAATTTCACCCTACCGCCAGAGGAGGATCCGAATAAGCCAGTTATAGAGCCATTTGTCACGGCTCATGCTCTTAAGAAGATGGCAGATCTATTCAGGAGGTGGAAGAATGAGTTGAAATCAACGTTTGTCGTCAAAGGGAAGACTCCAGAATTCACCGGCCGATTTGAGAAGATAAGAGATCACTGGCCCGCATTTGTGGCCCACAAGACATCGGAGAAGAGTAAGAAGATGTCAGCGACAAACAAGAAAAATGCTGCAAAGAAGGAGTATCACCATCGCACGGGGTCAGGTGGCTACCTCAAAGCCCGGCCGTTGTGGGACATGGCTGAGAAGGACCTGCTTGATAAAGGGGTCGAACCAGAGACATTGAACTGGCCAGACCGTTCAAGGACTTGGTTCTTCGGGGTTGGGGGAACCTTGGACCCTGAAACAGGGAAGTGCCATTGGACGAAGGAGCAACTTGAAATACCCGTCAAGAAGCTTCAGAAGTATATCGCCGCAGCACAGGAAGGGACGTTCGTTCCCGACAGAGAGAACGATGAGCTCACACAGGCCCTCGGGAATCCTGAGCACCCAGGACGAACACGAGGCATGGCAGGCTCCGTTGCGTGGAAGGTTGGGTTTCCCAGCGCAGGCGGTTACAAAACCCGGGAGAGGAGGAGGAAAGTGGAGCAGACGGAACTGCAGTCGCTGAATGCAAGGGTACGAGCGCTAGAGGAACAAGCACTACTAGTTCAGAGCCAGCGACCTGCCGGAGCTACCCCAGAAGCTACCCCTCCATCTCAGCGGAGAAGCAGCGTGGCTTGCACCAAGGTCCTTCAGCAGCCTGACTTCACGGCTCCCTGCTACCCCGTGGATGCTATCACGGAGGCTCAAGATTGCCACCTTATGACGCAATGGCAGCACCTCAAAGTCAAGGCGGCTGTCGGCTCTGTTACACCTCCTCAACCCGGCGCAACTTTTCACTGCCTTCCGATTCCACAAGGCTATGCTGTTGTGATGGTCGATGAAATAACGGAGGGATTTGAGGAGCTCCAGCTTGACCACCCTACCGGTGAAGGGGAGACTCAGCTGGGTCTTGCTCTGAAGACTCCATGTCTATGGCGGAAGGAGCTCATCAACCTTCCGAACTGGACGCCTCCGCCTCCTCCTCTGACGAGTCAGGGCACTCCGCCTCCTCCTCCGCCTCCTCCTCTGGCGAGTGATCAGGGCACTTCGCCACCTTCTCCGGCTGCTTCGGCGCGTGGCGGCACTCCGCCTCCTTCTCCGCCTGCGCCGGCGCGTCCGAGCAGCCCGCCTCCTTCTCTGCCTCGTCAGCAACAGCGGAAGACAGCCGCCGCCGCTCCGGCTGCTCCGGCGCGTCGTAGCACTCCGCCTCCTTCTCCGCCTCGTAAGCAACGAAGGAAGACAGTCGCAGCCACTCCGACTGCTCCGGCGTCTAGCAGTACAGCCAGAGGCGGGAGGCAATACAGATTCGGTCCGACTCTCACGCCTCTAGAGAAGTTACCATACGAGATGACCGACGAGGAAAACGCGGAGATCTGTAAAGCCCAAGTGAGGGACTTTTTTGCAAAGAAAAATCCACCTCCGGAGGAGAAGATGGATACGGTGAAATTGAAGCGCACTGTGAAGAACTTGAAGCGACCACCACTGCCTCCGCTGGATGACAACCATGTCCGCGCTCTTAAAAAGGCAGTGGAAGGAGCGCACCGGTCGAGAACTACTTCAACTGACAAAAGGTTACAAGAACAAAGAAGTGGGAACAAAATTCCCCAGCTCGGCGAACAGGCAAACCATTCGTGCCCCCCGCTCAAGGTGTCTAGCGATATTGTCGCAAATGTGCCGGGGATGCTGCCCGGTACCAATCCTGGTGATTACCTGCCCGACGATGCACATTTTGATACAATGGAGGTGGACGAACACAAATACCAGTACGGGAAGCCTCTCGTCAGACCTGGTGATCCTCCTCTAACAACGATGATGCGAAGATTCCATAAGTGGTACATGGACACCTGCAAGTCTGGGAAGGATATTTTGACGCTGAGAGTTAAAGAGGAGCATGACCTCGTTGGAATTGATCTGTTGTCTGTTCCATTTGAGGAGTTCTTCCAGTTTTTCAATCAAAAGGACCTCGATAAAATAATCATCACTTGCTACTATCTGTAAGTACTATACTTCTGTAATTAAGTCTCTATATATAGCTCAGCTCTTTCATTGCATGTATATATAATTATCCTCACTATATTATGCAGATTGAAGATCGTCGAATGCAGAAATGCACAAATCTATGATATTGGGTTCATTAACACAAATCTCATAGAACAACGGACGGTTAAATATAATCCGAAAGAAACCGAGGCCAACTTGCTACAATCGTTGCTTAAAAATCAAAACAAAGATAAAATACTCTTTCCTTACAACTTCAAGTGAGTGTTACTGTCTTCTGCATATTCGGTTTCCATTATTACTCGAGGTTATAGTAATGTAATTGATGAGTTATGCATGCGTGTGCAGCTTCCACTTTATTCTTCTAGAGATTAAGCTTGAGCAGGGACTAGTAACCGTCTTAGACTCAAAACGAAAATATCCCAAGGAGTATGCGGCCATGACTGAAATGCTCAAGAAGTAAGTTCAATCGATCATTATCGCACCATATCGGCAACTTTGTTCATTTCCTGATATCAAGTAATTATTTTCTTTGTCTCGCAGGGTTTGGAAAGTGTTCACCGCAGAAGTTCCGGGACTGCCGGGGGATCTGCGATTTACACACCCGAAAGTAAGTACTACTAGCTAGTTCCGCGCATCTCCCATTGATTCTAGCTAGTTTCATCAATACCATTTATAATGCTTGATTATCAGTTTGATTGATCTCTATTTCAAGTAAAGTGGTTGTGGCAGGAAGGCGGGAATAATTTTGGTGGATACTACGTTTGCGAGTACATCTACAACGCAACGACCTCTAAGCGGGGCTACTCTGAAAAACAATATGAAGTGCGTAAGCAATAATATTCACAATTTTATTTTATTACCATCATTTGTGTTGAGTTTCATTCATATATATGCATTGACCCCCTTCTTCAAATTAGATTTGGCAGATGCGGGATGAACTCCTACCACAAGATCGCTTAAAGGCAATTCAAGAGGAATTGGCTGGATTCTTTCTTGACCATGTCATCAATATAGCCGGAGAATACCATGTGGAACTTGACATCAGATGTTAGGGATCTTACATTGTATATATGTAGCTAGTAGCGTCGGATAGATATACGAAAACTTGTTGTTCGACCAATCTCTCGGAGAAGGAGGAGGTCGATCACTTCTCTCTATATATGTTCATGACGATCTTGTGTACTTAATGGTTTCCTTCTTTTGCTTACTAGCTAGCGTGTCGAGTCCTCTCTATATGTATAGTACGTAGCGTCGACCAAGCACGGAGATAAGAGAGGACACTTCTCTCTATTAGCTAGCTAACACAATATATGAAACCGCTAAATTAACCCTACAAAACCCCTAAACCCCCCCCCCCCCTTCAAAAAAAAACAAAAACCCCAGCTCCTGAGCTGCTGACACGTGGATGATCTTTGATCCTGGTTGGTGTTACCAACCGGGACTAAAGGCCCTCCTCTCTGGGCTCGCCGCAGCGGCCACGTGGAGCCCCATCTGTCCCGGTTCGTATAAGAACCGGGACTAAAGATGTTGGGCTTAAGTCCCGACCCTTTAGTCCCGGTTCCCGAACCGGGACAAATGGGCCTTATGAACCGGGACAAATGGGCCTTTTTCTACTAGTGCATCCTTCTTCAATATCATGACGCACGTCCTAGTTCATCTAGTCGATGAGATTGTCATTCTGGGCCCCGTATTTCTACACAATATGTTCCCCTTTGAGAGGTTAATGGGAGTCCTAAAGAAATATGTCCGTAACCACGCTAGGCCAGAAGGAAGCATCTCCATGGGCCATTAAACAGAAGATGTCGTTGGGTTTTGTGTTGACTTCATTCCTGGCCTTAAGAAGATTGGTCTCCCTCAATCACGGTATGAGGGGAGACAGACTGGAAAAGGCACGCTAGGAGGGGACTCAATAATATTGAGGGACGGGCATTCTTGGTCTCAAGCACACTACACAGTTCTACAGAACTCTACCTTGGTGACCCCGTATGTCGATGAACACAAGAACATTCTGCGCTCCAAACACCCAGAGCAGTGTGACGACTGGATTACATGTGAACACATCAGGACTTTCGGCAATTGGTTGGAAACACGTCTCAGAGGTGACAACACTGTTTCTGATGAGCTGTACTCGTTGTCCAGGGGACCATCTTCGACTGTATTGACTTACAAAGGATACGAGATAAATGGGAATACATTTTACACGATCGCCCAAGATTAAAAGAGCACGAACCAAAACAGCGGTGTCTCCTTTGATGCAGCAACCAAGAGGGGAAAGGACACATATTATGGTTACATAGTGGACATATGGGAACTTGACTATGGACATGATTTTAAGGTCCCTTTGTTTCAGTGCAAATGGATCAATCTGTCTGGAGGCGGGGAACAGGTAGACCCACAGTACGGAATGACAACAGTGGATCTGAACAATCTTGGGTACACAGATGAACCATTCGTCCTAGCCAATGATGTGGCGCAGGTTTTCTATGTGATGGACATGTCTACCTAACCGAGAAAAAGAAAAGATAAGGAAGCGAATACATCATACGATGAGCCAAAGCGCCACATAGTTCTTTCGGGAAAAAGAGACATCGTGGGATTGGAGGGCAAGACAGACATGTATGAAAATATGAAAAGTTTCATGAAATTCCTCCCTTCAAAGTCAAGGCTGACCCAAGCACCCTGTTAAACGATGAAGATTATCCATGGTTACGGCGCAAGAAGCAAAGGACACAAGCGAAGAAAAATTGATGATGTGGCTTTGAATGGTGCATTTTGAACACACAAAAAGTCTGGAGTTGAAATAACTTCAAAAAAATGAAATCCCTTTGTAACAGATGAGTTTTCGTCCGAAACCCTGATACTTCGAAAGAGATTGTCCATTTTGTACACGAAGTGCATCCAGTTTTTGCCGTAACCCTCTCAACTTTTTAGCACATGCTATGTGGGTGAAATGATGATACCATGCCAACTTTCAACCTCTTCAGAATTCATTTGTAGAGCTTTTCAATTTCAGGGTCATATAGCTGGAAAAAATCAGTAAATGCATGAAAAATAACAAATGAAGTCAGAAAGGGTTGAAAATTGATGATCTGGCTTTGAATGGTGCATTTTGAACACACAAAAAGTCTGGAGTTCAAATAAGTTCAAAAAAATGAAATCCCTTTGTATCAGATGAGTTTCCGTCTGAAACCCTGATACTTCGAAAGAGATTGTCCATTTTGTACACGAAGTGCGTCCAGTTTTTGCCGTAACCCTCTAAACTTTTTAGCACATGCTATGTGGGTGAAATGATGATACCATGCCAACTTTCAACCTCTTCAGATTTTCATTTGTAGTGCTTTTCAATTTCAGGGTCAATAGCTCAAAAAATCAGTAAATGCATGAAAAATAACAATAAGTCAGAAAGTTGAAAATTGATAATGTGGCTTTGAATGGTGCATTTTGAACACACAAAAATCTGGAGTTCAAAAGTTCAAAATGAAATCCCTTTGTAACATAAGAGTTTTCGTCCGAAACCCTGATACTTCGAAAGAGATTGTCCATTTTGTACACGAGTGCATCCAGTTTTTGCGTAACCCTCTCAACTTTTTAGCACATGCTATGTGGGTGAAATGATACCATGCCAACTTTCAACCTTTCGGAGTTCATTTGTAGTGCTTTTCAATTTCAGGGTCATATAGCTCAAAAAATCATAAATGCATGAAAATAACAAATGAGTCAGAAGGGTGAAAATTGATGATTGTGCTTTGAATGGTCATTTTGACACACAAAAAGTGTGGAGTTCAAATAAGTTCAAAAATGAAATCCCTTTGTACCAAATGAGTTTTCGTCCGAAACCTGATATCTTTGAAAGAGATGGTCCATTTTGTATATGAAGTGCATCCAGTTTTTGTCGTAACCTTCTCAACTTTTAGCACATGCTATGTGGGAAATGATGATACCATGCCAACTTCAACCTTTTCAGAGTTCATTTGTAGTGCTTTTCAATTTCAGGGTCATATAGCTCAAAAAAATCAATAAATGCATGAAAATCCCAAATGAATCAGAAAGTTGAAAATGATGATGTGGCTTTGAATGGTGCATTTTGGACACACAAAAAGTCTGGAGTTCAAATAAGTTCAAAAAAATGAAATCCCTTTGTAACAGATGAGTTTTCTTCCGATACCCTGATACTTCGAAAGAGATTGTCCATTTTGTACACGAAGTGCATCCAGTTTTTGCCGTAACCCTCTCGACTTTTTAGCACATGCTATGTGGGTGAAATGATGATACCATGCCAACTTTCAACCTCTTCAGAGTTCATTTGAAGTGCTTTTCAATTTCAGGGTCATTTAGCTCAAAGAATGAACTAATAGCAAAAAGAATGAACTAGAAAACTTTGATGAAACTCTAATAGCAAAAAGAATGAACTAAAAGAATGAACAAGAAAACTTTAATGAAACTCTAATAGCAAAAAGAATGAACTAGAAAACTTTTATGAAACTCTAAAAGCAAAAGGAATCAACTAAAAAGCTTTTATAAACCTCTAGTACTTTTGAAACTAAAATTATATAAAATTACGCAACCAAAATTATCAAAGTACTTTTTGTTCAAAACATTAATAGCAAAAAGAATTTTCATAAAGAATTTTTTTGTTAGAAACTTTAATAGCAAACTAAAATAACAAAATCTGTTTTTGATTAAAACAGACATTTCAAATAACCTAAAAATTACCAAATTGAATATAATGATAAAACACAGTAATATTAAATAGCAGGAAAAATAATCACTCAAAAATCTATTTTTATAGTAAAGTTATTCACAAACTAGTGATTCACACAAATTTTAAAAAATTCAAATTTAAACTATTCAAATTGGAAAACTAATGGCACTAACAGAAAGTTTATAATTTTTATTACCTAAAAGCAAAAAGAATCACTGAAAAACAGTAAGTATTTAGCTGTAAGTAGAAACAAAATAAAATAAATAAAGCAAAAAAGAAAACAAAAATGGAAAAAATTAAAAAAAATGTCACCTACTGGGCCACCACGTCCTGAATACGACTAGAAACCCAACCAGTTTGTTGGGCCAGGATTCAGGCCCGCAGCAGGCCCAATAGGCCCACAGGCAAGGAGTGACAGATTAGGCCTGAAAGCCTGCAGTTGAGAGGAGCTCGAGAGGGTGGGCGCAACAGCGCTTATAAACCACTCTCGAGCTCTCTCAGCTAGCGAGGTGGGACTAAACATCCCACCGCACCACGCCAGCACAAGGCCTTTGGTCCCGGTTGGTAGCACCAACCGGGACGAAAGGGGTGCATTTGTACCGGTTCGTGGAACCAACCGGGACCAATGCCCCCCTTTAGTCCCGGTTGGTGCCACCAACCGGGACCAAAGGTCCAGCGGGAAACAGGGACCTTTGGTCCCAGTTGGTGGCACCAACCGGGACTAAAGGGGGGGCATTGGTCCCGGTTGGTACCACGAACCGGGACCAATGCTCTGGGTATATAAGGTAGCACTTAGGAATTTTCAGTTCTCATCTCGCATTAGCCCCCGACGACGCCGACGACATCGACGTCGCCAGGCTGCCCCGATGCCGCCCCCGCCGTCGCCGTCGCCCGCGCTCGTCGTCGCCGAGGCTCGCCCCCACCGTCGCCGTCGCCTCGAGGAAGCACCACGTCGGCGCCCGCGACCCCTTCATCCCCGACGCCGTTCGTCTGCCGCTGCACCGATTCCGGCCGGCGACCTCGAGCCCTCCCCGAGCCCGGCCGCTGCCGTTCCCTACGACCGCGCTGTGAGCCCCTGCCTCCTCCCCTTTCCTTCTCATCGCCGTCCCCGACCTCGCTGTCGCCGACCACCGTTATGTTTTTCATTTTTTTGTTATGATGTATGTATGTATGTATGTTCTCTGTATATGCTGTATAATGCTCTTTTTTGCATTTTTTGTTACGAGATGAGATGTTTGTGGAATTTTTTTCATAGAAATTAGTGTGATATTTTTGTTCATGATGATCTTGCTCGTTGAATGTTCTATGTTAAAACTCATATTAAGTTTGTTCGATGATGATTTTTTTTGTTCATAGAAATTTACTAAATTAAAATGTTCTCGTGTTGTGGGGGAGGAGTCCTCGAAACATATCAAGTGCACTTTATAAATTCATATGTTGAGGATCGCCGAGGGGTCGAGGGTCGAGATTTATCAAGAATGCCCCCATGATGATGATGATATGATGATATATTATGATTTTTTTCATAGAATTTTTATGATTTTTTTGTTGTAATTTTTTTTGTTTTAATTTTGTTCATAGAATTTTTATGATTTTTTTTTGTTCATGAAATTTTCTTTGTCAATTTATGTATATGTTCATATTGTGTATGTATAGGAAAATTGTGTATGATCAAAGTCATTTATGTATATGTCCATATTTAGAAGAAAAAGAAGGAGAGAACAAGGAAAATAATAAGAAGAGGAAGAAGGAGAAGAAGAAGGAGAAGAAGAGGAGAGGAAGAAGAGGAGAAATAAATAAGAAGATGAAAAAGAAGAAAAAAAAAGAGGAGAAGAAGAAAAAAATAGAATAATCTCTTATTCTATTTTTTTTCTTCTTCTCCTCTATTCCTTCTTCTTCTCCTCTTTTTTTCTTCTTTTTTTTTCTTCGATCTTCTCCTCTATTCCTTTCTTCTTCTCCTCTTTTTTTTCTTCTTCTTCCTCTTCTATTTTTTATCGGGTATGTCGTTGTCGATATACCACCTCCCCGATAACTTCGACATGAGGGGGGGGGTCGATATACCCCCTCCCCGATAACTTCGACATGAGGGGGGGGGGGTCGATATACCCCCTCCCTGATAACATTTTTTTTTCTATGTTACTAAGGTAAAATGTTCCTATCGTGCATAGACCGATTTTAGACCACGGGAGCACACCCCCCCTCTCGCTCGACCAACTCTCGAGGACACCCAAACCCTAGAAAAAAACGATGTCGGTCTCCTACCCCCTCCCGCCCCTACCCGACAAACTCTCTCGAGATTTATAAGAGATTTATCAAGAATGCCCCCATTATGGATGTGCATAATTAAGTTGATCCATATTTTTCCTGATCTCATCTACCATTCTATATTTGCACGTTCTCTTGTGTCAAAGTATTGAAGAAATCCATGGTTTCATAATTGGCCGGAAGTAACAGGCGCATGATGGTATGAAGCTCTCCAAAATTGCTTTGGAACGGAGTCCTGATAGGATAATTCGCCTTTTGGTACGAAGTTCAGCAAAGGCCATCCAAATAGCGATATTCGAAAGGCTCTTGCTGAACTTCATACCAAAAAGTGAATTATCCTATCAGGACTCCGTTCCAAAATAATTCTGGAGAGCTTCATACCATCATGCGCCTGTTACTTCCGGCTAATGATGAAGCAATGGTTTTCTTGAATCCTTTGACACTAGACAACGTGACATATAGAAGGGTAGATGAGATCAGGAAAAATAGGGACCATTTTCTGCACATCCAGAATGGCGTCATTTTGTTAAATCCCTTGTCGGTCCGGACGTCGGACATTCATGAGAGAGGCAGTCCGGCCCAAACCCTAGAAGCGTTGTCGAGGGCCACCCCAAACCGTATAAGCGTCGAGCTAGCTAGGTCTACGTTTGCCACTAATATATCCATCTCTCATGTTTGTATATTAATTGCCATGTTGTAATATTTGCAGAAACTATGGATCATCAAAGAGACTTCGAAGAAGAAGAGTTGTTGGGGGACATCATCCACGGAGGAGGTGATGTCATGTCGTATCTCAATGACACCGATGGTCTGGAAGGAGAGGGTGAAGCAGGCTCCGGTGATCGAACAATGGAGGTGGAAGGACATGATCATGATGGCTCCGGTGACCGAATGCCGGTGGAAGAAGGAGATCGTGATGACGGCTCCGGTGACCGAACAGAGGAAGGAGTTGTTGCATAGTCCGGCGAGGTATATATATTAATTAAGCCTATGCTGACTAGCTAATTGATGCATTAATTGTTTTGGTATGTACACATATTAACTCTCTTCTTTCTTCTTTTCTAGCCCTCTGGATCGAGCCAAACTTCGGTAACGAGACGAGGCCCGAAGAAAAGGTTGCGCCAGGATGAAAGGTTCACGATCACAGCAATCAAGGGCGATGGCCAACTGATTGAATCCAGCCGGACCAAGGAAGCATTTTCTGCTCAGTGCGAGGTTCTTGTTAGGGACATGATCCCGATCAGCATCCACCAATGGAATCAGCCTAAGAAGGAAGACCCTCAAGTGTCTTATGTCAACGATAGACGGAAATATGATCTTTGGACCGCGCTGACGGCAAATTTCACCCTACCGCCAGAGGAGGATCCGGATAAGCCAGTTATAGAGCCATTGGTCAAGGCTCATGCTCTTAAGAAGATGGCAGATCTATTCAGGAGGTGGAAGAATGAGTTGAAATCAACGTTTGTCGACAAAGGGAAGACTCCAGAATTCACCGGCCGATTTGAGAAGATAAGAGATCACTGGCCCGCATTTGTGGCCTACAAGACATCGGAGAAGAGTAAGAAGATGTCAGCGACAAACAAGTTAAATGCTGCAAAGAAGGAGCATCACCATCGCACGGGGTCAGGTGGCTACCTCAAAGCCCGGCCATTGTGGGACAAGGCTGAGAATGACCTGCTTGATAAAGGGGTCGAACCAGAGACATTGCACTGGCCAGACCGTTCAAGGACTTGGTTCTTCGGGGTTGGGGGAACCTTGGACCCTGAAACAGGGAAGTGCGTTTGGATGGACGAGCAACTTGAAATACCGGTCAAGAAGCTTCAGAAGTATATCGCCACAGCGCAGCAAGGGACATTCGTTCCCGACAGAGAGAACGACGAGCTCACACAGGCCCTCGGGAATCCTGAGCACCCAGGACGAACACGAGGCACGGCAGGCTCCGTTGCGTGGAAGGTTGGGTTTCCCGGCGCAGGCGGTTACAAAACCCGGGAGAGGAAGAGGAAGCAAGAGCTGAGCGAACTGCAGAAGCTGAATGAAAGGGTACGAAAGCTAGAGGAACAAGCAGTTGACAGCCAGCGACCTGCCGGAGCTACCCCAGAAGCTACCCCGCCATCTCAGCGGAGAAGCAGCGTGGCTTCCACCGAGCTCCTTCAGCAGCCTGACTTCACGGCTCCTAGCTACCCCGTGGATGCTATCACGGAGGCTCAACATTGCCACCTTATGACGCAATGGCAGAACCTCAAAGTCAAGGCGGCTGTCGGCTCTGTTGCACCTCCTGAACCCGAGGCAACTTTTCACTGCCGTCCGATTCCACAAGGCTATGCTGTTGTGATGGTGGATGAAATAACGGAGGGATTTGAGGAGCTCGAGCTTGACCACCCTACCGGTGAAGGGGAGACTCAGCTATGTCTTGCTCTGAAGACTCCATGTCTATGGCGGAAGGAGCTCATCAAGCTTCCGAACTGGACGCCTCCGCCTCCTCCTCCTCCTCCGGCGAGTCAGGGCACTCCGCCTCCTCCTCCTACTCCTCCTCCGGCGAGTGATCAGGGCACTCTGCCTCCTTCTCTGGCTGCTCCGGTGCATGAGGCCACTCTGCCTCCTCCGGCGCGTCCGACCAGTCCGCCTCCTCCTCCGACTCGTCAACAACGGCGGAAGACAGACACTGCCGCTCTGGCTCCTCCGGCGCGTCGGAGCACTCCGCCTCCTTCTCCGCCTCGTAAGCAGCGGCGGAAGAGAGACGCCGCCGCTCCAGCGGCTAGCAGTACAAGCAGAGGCGGGAAGCAATTTAGATACGGTCCATCTCTCAAGCCTCTGGAAAAGTTACCATATGAGAGGACCAACAAGGAAAACAAGGACATCTCTCGTGCCCAAGTGAGGGACTTTTTTGCAAAGAAACCTCCACCTCCGAATGAGACGATAGAACCGGTGAAAGCGAAGCGCACTCTCGATGCCCTGAAGCGACCACCACCGTCTCCGCCGCAAACCAACTATGAGCGCATTATTGAAAGGACATATCAGGAAGCGGAGCGGTCGGGAAGTACTTGCAGTGATCGAAGGTTAGCAGAATGAAGAAGTGGGAAAAAAATTCCCCAGCTCGGCGAACAAGCAAACCAATCATGCCCCCCGCTCAAGGTGTCTAGCGATATCGTCGCTAAACATCCGGGGATGGTGCCCGTTACCAATCCTGCAGATTACCTGCCCGACGATGCACATTTTGATACAATGGAGGTGGAAGAACACAAATACCGGTACGGGAAGCCTCTCGTCAAACCTGGTCATCCTCCTCTAACAACGATGATGCGAAGATTCCATGAGTGGTACATGGACACCTGCAGCGAGTTTGGGAAGGATACTTTGACGCTGAGAGTTAAAGAGGAGCACGACCTCATTGGAATTGATCTGTTGTCTGTTCCATTTGAGGAGTTCTTCCAGTTTTTCAATAAAAAGGCCCTCGATAAAATAATCGTCACTTGCTACTGTCTGTAAGTACTACTGTAATTAAGTCTCTGTATATAGCTCAGCTCTTTCATTGCATGTATATATAATTATCCTCACTATATTATGCAGATTGAAGATCGTCGAATGCAGAAAAGCACAAATCTATGATATTGGGTACATTAACACAAATCTCATTGATGAATGGACTGTTAAATATAATGCCAAAGAAATCGAGGCCAACTTGCTACAATCGTTGCTTCAAAATCAAAACAAAGATAAAATACTCTTTCCTTACAACTTCAAGTGAGTGTTACTGTCTTCTGCATATTCGGTTTCCCTTATTACTCGAGGTTATAGTAATGTAATTGATGAGTTATGCATGCGTGCGCAGCTTCCACTTTATTCTCCTAGAGATTAAGCTTGAGCACGGACTAGTAACCGTCTTAGACTCGAGACGAAAAGATCCCAAGGAGTATGCGGTCATGACTAAAATGCTCGAGAAGTAAGTTCGATCGATCGTTATCGCACCATATCGGCAACTTTGTTCATTTCCTGATATCAAGTAATTGTTTTCTTTGTCTGGCAGGGTTTGGAAAGAGTTCACCGCATAAGCTCCGGGACTGCCGGGGGAGCTGCGATTTACACACCCGAAAGTAAGTACTACTAGCTAGTTCCGCGCATCTCCCATTGATTCTAGCTAGTTTCATCAATACCATTTAGCATGCTTGCTTATCAGTTTGATTGACCTCTATTTCTTGTAAAGTGGTTGTGGCAGGAAGGCGGGAATGATTTTTGTGGATACTACGTTTGCGAGTTCATCCGCCACACGACCTATGAGCGGGGCTACTCTAAAAAACAATATGATGTGCGTAAGCAATAATATTCACAATTTTATTTTATTACCATCATTTGTGTTGAGTTTCATTCATATATATGTATTGACCCCCTTCCTCAAATTAGATGTGGCAGATGCGGGATGAACTCCTACCACAAGATCGCATACGAGCAATTCAAGAGGAATTGGCGGGATTCTTTCTTGACCACGTCATAAATAAAGCCGGAGAATACCATGTGGAACTTGACATCAGATGTTAGGGATTGTAAGAGATCTTATATTGTATATATGTAGCGAGTAGCGTCGGATAGATATACGAAAACTTGTTGTTCGACCAATCTCTCGGAGAAGGAGAGGTCGATCACTTCTCTCTGTATATGTTCATGACGATCTTGTGTACTTAATGGTTTCCTTCATTTGCTTACTAGCTAGCGTGTCGAGTCCTCTCTATACGTATAGTACATAGCGTCGACCAAGCAGGGAGATAAGAGAGGACACTTCTCTCTATTAGCTAGCTAGCACAGTATATGAAACCCCTAAATTAACCCTACAAAACCCCCAAACCCCCCAACCCACCCCCCCCCCCCCCCCCCCCCCCTTTCAAAAAAAAACAAAAACCCCAGCCCCTGAACTGCTGACGCGTGGATGCTTTTTGGTCCCGGTTGGTGCTACCAACCGGGACAAAAGACCCTCACGCCTGGGCAAGCCGCAGCGGCCACGTGGAGCCCCATCTGTCCCGGTTCGTAGGCGAACCGGGACTAAAGGTATTGGGCTTTAGTCCCGACCCTTTAGTCCCGGTTCCAGAACCGGGACAAATGGGCCTCTGGAACTGGGACAAATGGGCCTTTTTCTACTAGTGAGAGCAACATCATCGTCTCGTTGTCCCAACCAAAACAAGAGAACCCTCCCCCACCCCCACCCCCACCCCCTGCCAAATCGATGCACCAGGACACCATCCACAAGTAGGACCTCCTTATCACCGCCGCCGCCTCGTGAGATTTTTCCTGGCGGCATACTCTACGAGCGGCGAAAGGGCAAGGACGCGACTATAGACGATCTAGGTTTTCCTGGCGACAACTTCTATCACATACATACTCCAATTGATTACCCTGGCATGCTAGTTCCTTGGGGCATCTCTAATATGTCTCTTAAAATTTAATCCTCCACCATATCCCCATCCTGTAAAAATCCATTTTTGGATTGAATCCATCTTAAAAATGTCTTCATCCCAAAAATTTAATCAAAAAAATCCGAGCACAACCTTTTGCACACAAACTCATTTGAAACACAAATTTAAACTACTTCAACATCATACATAGCACAACTAAACAACGATACCACATTAACATCATATATAGCATAATTAAATAATACATTAGCTAATACATTGACACGACTTCAACATCGAACTAGCTAAAACATTGAGATAAACTAAGTAGAACTAGATACTACATACTATCACGACACTACTCACCGTCCTCAGAGAAGTTCGAATTCAAGGAGACTGAGATTAACCCCCGCCGGAGGGGCCGACCTTGTGGTCGTTGGTGTTGGGCCCGTCGAACATCTCTTTAGGCTCGGCTTGGAGGCGGGCGAGCTCATGGGCCAGCTAAGTCGCAACCTTGACCCATGGGCCATACAACTTAGCTACGAAGGGCCAGCAACATGCCCATTTCATTTACTGTTTGAACCATACCATTCCAGCCGTCAACTTTAGAGTTTCTTTTTTTGCTTGACTGAAGAGTTTTCTATAAGTACAAAATAGTAATACACTTGGTCTGGAAGTGATCTCGGGGATAGTGACCACTCCAGTAGCTGATCGATCCTAGCATGAGCATTACATTAGACTCATCTTTTAAAGTACAGTTTTGTGCACTGAAGTTGATATCATAAGACTCATCTTTTAAAGTACAATTATTCGTGGTTATGTTTTTGTAGCACAAATGTTACATAGTAATAGTTTAATTAACTCTTGGTCAAATGTTTGTTCTACAGAAACCTAATACACTAAAACTAAAATAAACCTAATACACTTGGTATTTGAAACAGAGGCGGTACTATATATTGTATCTTACATTTGGTACATTTGTGATCTATGAAACTTTACTGTGTGTACTATACATAGGATGTTTATTCAAGTATGGCTCTTGGTATTCGCTAAAAAACGTATGTCTCTTCATACAACAAAGTGAAGTATTTTAGTTTACGGTGTGCCCAGGCTTTAACAATTCGCTAGCTTCACCAACTGGGGGGGGGAGGGGAGTTCGATTGGTTTTATAGCTAGGCCAATCGGCTGGTGCACCAGTCGCCATGCTATGAATATGGGAGTGGAGCAACCTCATTTTTATTGAGAATGACCGCTTATAGATTAACAGATGCATGTATCCAAACACCAACACTTTGCATCCGCCTAGAACATGCCTGCAACCAAACGCTATGTGTGTGTTTCTGCTCAGCCAGACTAGAGGGAATGCAGGCAAACAAACTATGTGTAGAACATGTTCTTTTTTCCTGTTTTCACTCCGCCTGCTTGAGTCTACCAAATGCGCCCTCTGTGTTTCCATCAGCTTCGGCAACACCGGTAACCGCTATGGCGGTGGATCTTCGTCTTAGGCTACGCCTTGAACTGGCTACGTCCACGCGTGCCAAGTTTCCCTGCCGCCCCCACCACTTCCATAGCTCACCCTGGGTATATCTGCTTGAATTGGGATGTATGCATGCTTTAAAGTTTGAACAATGTCGGTTCATTGTGGAATGAACTTGGTTTGTTTCTCTCCGACTAGTTATTCGAATTTGCACTGAACTTTTTGTTGTCAGTACTGGTTTCTGCATACCAAATGGGTCTGGACAGCTGTTGCCTCATGTATTCGGTTAACTCTCCGATTTTTTTTCAAAACTATGACCTATTTTAGAGCAAATTTGAAAACTATAGGGCTGAACGCAAAAAAATCAGAAATATGACCCCGTCAGCTTCCCGTTGGAAGAAGAGTGGCCCGTCGGCCTCCTAGCAGCCGAAGAGGGGCTCGTCGGCCTCCTGGCGGCCGAAGAGGGGGCTGTCGGCCTCCCGTTAGCCGAAGAGGGGCCTGTCGGCCTCCCGTTGGCCGAAAAGCCTCAGGGGCACAAAACATAATTAAGATGGCCTCAAATGAAAAAGTTATAAACATGAAAAATCTTCGTCTCGTCGAAACGGTTGATTTTGATATAAAAATCGTCTTAATCCGAGGTCGTATGCAACATGTAGAGTCAAAATAAGGTCAGGGGCAGAAGCTGCAGAATTACTTCGGACAGACCGAATGGATGTCATAAAATTTGTCACGGGACACCCGATGCACTCGGTGAGACCGTGTGGAATACAGAAGAGTACACAAGTTTGGTCACGTTCACTCGGTGAGACCGAACCAAACTACTCGGAAGCTCCGAATGGATCCGAAAAACTGTTAGCAAATCGTCGACAGCCAGAGCTGATCGATTGTCAGAATCTTGTAACAAAGCGACACCATGCTGTCGATGAATTGAACCGAAGCAACACTCGAGGGAAGCATAGCAAGAAGATCAACCCTCACAATCACATGTGATCTAGATCGCAACCTGCACCAACTCATATAACTATGCATGATGTCACTGTTGGGAAACGTAGTAGAAAACAAATATTTTCGCGCCTACGATCACCCAAGATCAATATGAAGGTGCATAACGGGTTGGGATCATGATCGTTAGCGTCACCGGGTTGCAGCGGAAGAAGAACATATTGGTGTAGATCGTGCTTGGAGTCCCTCAAACTGTTAACAAAATTAGATGGCTAAGATAATTCTAATGATGTGGATTAACATGGAACCTCGTATGGTGCATCCAATTAGTAAATATAAGATTCAGAAAATCCAGAAATTCCAGAAAATGTTTAAAACTTTGAAAAATCTTATAAAATAAACCGTAACTTGGATGAAAATAATTTATATATGAAAAATGATCAGAAAAATATAATGAATCCGAATACGACATCCACATGCTTGACCATCACTCCTATGATGATGAACATGGAACTTTTGCGACCAGATCAATATACCGAATTTTCTCTTTAATTAAAATACTTAGTAATGCATTAGAGCACCTCATCACCACATTTTGCCATGTCATGCATTGTGTTACATTTGTTTGCCCGTTATTTATTTGTTTCCCCCTCCTTATTTCTTTCCGGTAGACATCGAGACTGCCGCTGCCCCTGAGGACTGCTTTGTTCTCGACGATCAATTTCCCTCAGCAGAGCTTCCAGGCAAGCAAACCCCCTTGATCATTCCGATATCGCCCATTCTTTCTCCCTACTTCGTGCATTAGAGTACTGTTACTGTTATTGTTTTATCGGTAGCTCATATTCTGATGCATAGCCTGATGTTGATACTTTATCTACTATCCTATCATGCTTAGTATAGATATGCTTGAGTCACATTAGTGGCCCTACACCCTTGTCCGTTTGCCATGCTATATTATCGGGCCGTGATTCCTCTGGGCGATGATCACGGATGTTACTATTACACTATACATGTTCAAACTAAAGTCGGGTCGGTTTGGAGAGCACCCATGAGTTGTCTTAAAGTCGGGTCGGCTCGGAGAGCACCCGTGAGTGTTTCACTAAGCCGGATCGACAGGGCAGGCGGAGACCATCCAAAGATTGATGGGCCTGGTCCCTGGTTGTGTCCCCAAGTACTTGACGATAACACGCTACCGAGCTCAGGGTATTTGGTCTGAGACAGCCACTGGCTTATACGCACTAACTGCCATGCAGGATAATGGTTTATGGGGCCCTCGGCGTCGTCATTTCCTCCCAAAAGCTCTGTCAGATGTCCAGTTCAGAGATGTGGATTGATTGTTGGGGTGAGTAAATACTGCCTGCTACTGATGCAGAGGTGGGCTTCGTCCCCGGCCAGTCTCGCAATGTGTTGGAGCGCTTAGGGGCGAGCGGCCGAAGACCCCCTTCGCGCTTAGGATGTAGACCGGTAGGTGACCTCTCTGGAGAGCCTAGGTAGGAGTTCGACGTGTCGATCACTCTGAGGCTGGGCATTACCCAGGAAAGTGTGTCCGGACAGGGGTAATCGAGCGTGTCGGGCTATGTGGTGCACCCCTATAGGGAAGACAATCTATTCGAATAGTCGTGTCCACGGTAACAGGAAGACTTGGAAATGTATCCCGAGCTTTACAACTTAAATCGGATACTTGATAAAATACACCAAGATAATAGTAGGTATACCCGATGATCACTTTCTTGCAGGGACTCGAGGAAAGATCTCAGGGTATGTTACTGTTTATGTATACTAGTTGGTTACATGTTGACACCATTTAAGCTATACTCTTCTATGGCTGCAAGATGATGTAGTCTTTGTTAAGTTGAGCCTCTCCCCTTTATTCTGGCATTTCTGCAGTATAGTTCAAAGATATAGCCCCATTCCTTTGATACCAAAGCATATGTAGCATAGATCTGATGTAAGTCTTGCGAGTACTTTGGATGAGTACTCACGTTGCTTTGCTTCTCTTTTTCTACACCCGGTTACTGTGTTCAGATGATGCTACCCTGGAGCCCGAGGATCCCGATGCTGGCTAGTACCTGGAGTATGACGTCACCAACGAGTAATTCGGAGGTCCCAGGCAGGAGGCCTGCGCCTTTTCGATCTAGTGTCGCTGTTATGCTCAGCCTTCTTAAGGCAAAACTTGTTTAACTATGTATGTACCCAGACTTATGTTGTTTGATGACTGATGTATTATGGGCCTTCGTGCCCTGGTTTGTAATGTATAGTTTTACGTTTAATTTGTGTTGTAGAGATGTGTTGTGATATCACCGTGAGTCATCGTTTGTGATGGTGCATGCTGCGTGTATGATTAGTGCACGATTATGATCGGGGGCGTCACAATAGTATTGAAGACTGTATGCATCTTGGGGCATCTCACCACAAGCTGGGCAAAACTATGAATTCATCCTTTCCGCCCATCTCCCAAGAGCAAGTAAGGTCAATTACTCGAAGCTTGCGAAGGTTCTGCAGTTGTCCCCATGCAAAAATGATGTGCCAAAACCTTCCGTTCGTTATATGTACCTCCCTAATGTTTCCAGCCATCTGCTCTATTATCACTGGCGATGAAGGCAGATCCCAATCTGTATTGCATATGTCTATCACCCACAGGCTCTTAGAAAAACCATTGTTGTCATATCACCCACGGCCTCTCACTGAGTGCACCGGGTGTCCCGTGACAAATTTTCTGACATCCATTCGGTCTGTCCGAAGTAACTCTTCAGCTTCTGCCCCTGACCTTGTTTTGGCTCTACAGGTTGCATACGACCTCGGATTAAGACGATTTTTATATCAAAATCAACCGTTTCGACGAGACGAAGATTTTTCATGTTGATAACTTTTTCATTTGAGGTCATCTTAATTATGTTTTGTGCCCCTGAGGCTTTTCGGCCAACGGGAGGCCGACAGGCCCCTCTTCGGCCAACGGGAGGCCGACGGGCCCCTCTTCGGCCGCCAGGAGGCCGACGGGCCACTCTTCGGCCAACGGGAAGCCGACGGGGTCATATTTCTGTTTTTTTGCGTTCGGCCCTATAGTTTTCAAATTTGCTATAAAATAGGTCATAGTTTTGAAAAATAGTATTTAAGCGAATGTGATTATGTACTAAAAGACAAGGTCGATGATTATGATGATGCAGCTGAAAGATACATCCTGTATTTTCAGCCGTAGGAAGACAAGCATCTTATTGACAGTGATTTAGTAAACGATCACTTCTCTGCCAACAATATAAGTATGTCAAATTCTGCTGATGGTAAAATGTTTGAAATCATTCTTCTTTACTGCTAATGGTTTTGAAAAAAGAAACTTTACTTGTGGCATGTTTTGAATAGAAAATGCTGCTAGCAGATCATCAACAAAGATGTGCTTTGATTATAATGTTCATTATTTTGTTCAGGTATAGCTTAAAAGAATCGT
The DNA here is from genome assembly GCA_011799875.1 of Thinopyrum elongatum. Taxonomy (NCBI): domain Eukaryota; kingdom Viridiplantae; phylum Streptophyta; class Magnoliopsida; order Poales; family Poaceae; genus Thinopyrum; species Thinopyrum elongatum. The sequence goes on along the minus strand of CM022303.1, from coordinate 627,890,808 downwards.
GAAGAAATAAGCAACGTCGTTCACTTTCCATGGTAGTCTTTCTTCAGTTCAGTCCAGTGAAGTGCAGCCTTCCAGCATTGTTTCTGAATTTTGACTTTTGACGTCCTACAACAATGAAACAACAAGTGGTTGTAGCTTTTATGGTTATGTAGCAGCAGGGCTCAGGTTTCAGCCTCAACCCTTTCAAGACAAACCGAAACTATCCTTATCTTACTGCACCCTGTTGTTACACTAGTAGAAAACAGACTTTACGATTGGAGCATTAGTCCCGGTTTGGATTCGGCCCGGGACTCATTAGTCCCGGTTCCAACGGCTAGGCTTTAGTTCCGGTTCATTTGTGATCTCTAGTCCCGGTTGGGGTTACCAACCGGGAATAAAGGGGTGGTGGCAGGCTGACGTCAGGCTGGGGCCCTGTGAGCCCCTTTAGTCCCGGTTTGTATCACTAACCGGGACTAAAGATAGACCTTTAGTCCCGGTTGGTATCACCAACCGGGACTAAAGTTTTCCCTAGGATTTTTTCTCATTGGCTGAGCCACGTGAGCCACAGATCGGTGACATGGCAAGAACTCAGCCGCATATCTCGTGCGCTTGTTCCGAAATCGAACGGCCGTTGGCCTCTCTCCTCCCTCCCCTCTCTCCCTTATATATATCCTATCATCTCTTCAATGGCTACCGGCTCTCCCTCCTCTCTGTCCACTCCTTCTCCACTCCACGCCACCGTCGCCACCGCCGCCGACGCCGAAGTGTCGCAGCCTCCGCAAAGAGCAGTCAACGGAGCTAGCAGCAGCAGCTCACGGCAGCAAACAACAACATCAGCTATAGCAACAAGCGGCGGCAGCAGAAGCTACCCGTCCATGCTCGAGCTCGATGCAGTGCTCCTCCTCGCCGGCGGGTAGGAATGGCAATGGGTACCCATTACCCACGTACGCGGGTAAAAACCCTATTAAGGTAAGGGTATGGGAAAAAAATTACCCATGGGTATGTAAATAGAGAAATTTGAAACCCATCGGGTAGAGTGGGTACGGGTATGGGATCATATAACCCATACCCACATACCCAGGTACCCATATAAAATGTATGTGAACTCAAAATTATCTCTATAGTCTACAATTTGTCATGAATTTGTGAACTCAAAACGTATGACTATGTGTCGTTGTTTATGACTATGTTATGTTTTTTTATGTTTGTTGTTTACGAGAATGTGACGTGGTTTATTAAATGTGTTGTTTTTATAATCTATATTGTTGTAAACTATGATTATATGTTGTTGTTTATGACTATGAGTTGTTCAAATTAACGCTTTGCAAACATGGGTAATTTTACCCACGGATACGCTTCTACCCTGTAGGGTAACGGGTATGGGAAAAAATTATACCCATTGATGGGTATGGGTAAGAGTTATGAGTAAACTCAAGGGGGATGGGTACGGGTATGGGGTGGCTCCACCCGTACCCATACCCTGCGGGTGCCATCCCTACCGGCGAGTCAGTGCTCCAGCACGGCCGCGTCGATCCACCAGCAAGCAAAGCTAGCTTCTATCTGGCTAATCGAGCCGCTCGATCTACTCTCACTTGTACTATACCACTTGTAGTATGTATATAGCTAGCTAATCGATCCACTCAATTGATTCTTATGTGTAACGACAGTACGTATGTGTGGGCGTTTGTAGCCGGAGTGTGTACATATACATTTGAATACTCAAATACTTGGGGTGTGTACATATACATTTAAAACCCCTGGGGCTTTAGTCCTGGTTGGTGTCACCAACCGGGACTAAAGGTCCCCAGCCTCCGGCGCGCTCTGCCGGCCACGTGGCAAATATTTAGTCCGGGGTCGTGGCCAACCGAGACTACCACCCTTTAGTGCCGGTTGGTGAACCGGAACTAAAGGCCCTTAAGAACCGAGACTAATGCCCAATTCTGCATTAGTGTTAGCTCGCCTCACGATAACGGGGACGACACTGCTGTTCAGGTAAGAGAATGATTTTTTGGTGAATTGGAGGGGGGCTCGATTGTAAGGACAGACTTTATGAGGAGTTTGTGATCATGAAAACATGGAAGCGCCGGTTAACCTGGTAACATTAGCCTTTATAAAAAAATAGGGGAACAGTAACTATTTTGTTGTAAACATTAGCTAGGTCAGAGCAACAGTAACTATTTTGTTGTACTCCCCCCATTCCATATTAAATGTCACTGATTTAATACAAATCGGTTTAAGTGTCGTTGATTTAGTACAAATCCCGTTCCATATTCATATCATCTCCGTCTAAAATTTTACAATATCAATCCTTCACCTAGAAAACCAGGGTTTGAATCATGAATGTACACGATAGTAGATCGGTATCAAGTGTTCAACCCGAACAAAGCATGGGGAGTATTCAATCATGACATTAGATTATGGGAGACTCAAATTTGGATTACGATATCAATTTTTTTTTGCCAAAATAGTAGGGGAGGCCCCTACTGCGCTATTTATTCTATATATTACATATTATATGTTACTCCTGTCGGATTCAGGGCTCCGCAGACCCAAGAAGGTTCGAACTCTGGGGCGTGTGCGAAGATCTCAACCTCTCAAGCCTCTGCCCGCCACTTTATGGCCTAGCTACGTCGAGCGCACGCGAGCGGAGAAGAAGATGAACACAGGCAGTTTACGCAGGTTCGGGCCATCTTGCCGTGTAAAACCCTTCTCCTACTTTGTGGTGGATTTGCCTCACGAGGAGGCTGGGGATGAACTAGTACTGTGGCTTGAGCGGCCTCGCGAGGGCTCAAGTGGTGAGGGTGGCAAGAGTTCGATCCCCCTCTACCGTGGTGGCTAGCCTCTATTTATAGTGGCATCGGTCCTCTTCCCTTATAGCTCAGGCGAGAAGGGATTCCACAATGGCCAATTTTGAAAGGGGACAAGTAGTACATCTTATCCTGACGAAATGTGGTCTTCTCCAGCAAAGCTTCTGGTCGTGACGCAATGGTGGGCTCGGCGATGACATCCGTCCTGCCGAGCCCGTGGTCTTGGTCTCATTGCACCGGAATGGAAACCTTTGGGGGAGCTCCTCGGGAACCCACGCTCATCCTTGCTCCCTTAGCACTGAAAGGGAAACCGCCTCCTCTGCACCCGCTGGCACCCACCTGGCCACGGTCGTCATGGCTCACGTCACTATAGCCTCATGAGGCTGGGTACCTACATAAAAATCTCCGCTCCTCGGGAGGCAGCCTGAGGAGGCCGCTCCTCTGAAAGGTCTTGGTGTCGCCCGCCTCGCGAGGCCGGGGGTCCCCTGCGAGGGTCTTGTCCTAGAGGTCTTGCCGCTGGGCCGTACCAGGCCATCGAGGGAGCCACGCCGTGGGCAGCAGGCAGGCAGGTCTGGGTACCCCCGTTCCCAAAACACCGACAGTAGCCCCGGGCCCAAGGCACACTTGGGCTGGCTTCGAGGCGAAGCCAAGGGGCAAGGGCGAAGCGCCGCGGGCCCCAAATTGCCTGCGGGCCGGTCTTTAGGCGTGGAGCTTGATGGGACGGGGACGCCTCCACTCCCCCATGTCGCCTCGGCAACCGTTTTGATTTAACAACTGCCTAAGGCATGCAATAGGGCCATCATCGCCCGGAACGCGAGGGGACGTCGGTTGGCCTCCCTTGCCTATAAAAGGGGTGAGGGGCCCCTTGCCGGAGCCCCCTAGCCCATCTCTGTTCTCTTGCTCCCTTACTTCAAACCACCGCCTTGGCAACCATGGCGCCAGTGAGAAGGTTCTCGGCCGCCGAGAAAGGGAAAGCCCCCCGCGAGGGGTCAGTCTCACCGCCACCCAAGAGGGGGTGCAGTCGCCCCCGTAAGTACACCGCGACACTGGCGGTGGCCCCCTGAGGATGAGGGCGCTCCCTTGCGAAGGCCGGCGGCGCCTCCGGCAGCCGCGGGAAGGCTCTCTCTCGCGCGGGCGGCCGCGGCAAGGGAGGAAAGTCCGCGGCGGCTGTCTGGCCGCCGCGCCCGGGGTCCCGCTCAGCCGACGCGGCCCAGGAGTTCGTGCTTTGGTCGGACAGGCCTGCCGCCACCTGGTTCCAGCTCCCGCGCTTCTTTGCGAGGGCGCTGCCGGCCGGAGGGCCTGCCGGCCTGTCGCTGCAGGCTGACGGCTGCTGCAGCAAGGCCTCGTGGGTGGAGGTCGAGGTCACCCCTGCAGGCAACGTGTTCCTGAAACGTGGGTGGCAGGCGTTCGCCCGCGCCCGCGACCTGCGAGGGAGGCGCACTCTCCACTTCAAGCATGACGGGGCGGCGACGCTCTTCGTCAGGATCTTCGGGGAAGACGGCAGGCGCCTTGAGTGATGCCCGGAAGGCGACGACGACGACGGCGACCACTTCTCCGACGGCGGAGATCATCGCGGCGGCGACGTCCTCGGCGACGAACTTGCCCTTGGCGACAGTCGTGGCGCCTCCAGCAATGTCGGTACCTCCTCCGGGAAGAGCACGAGCGACAACGACTACGACGAGCCGCCATGTCGCCGCGCCTAAACTCAGGAGGGCAGGGAGCCGCCACGTCGCCGCGCCCCCGTCAAGCGGGAGGAGGACTCCAACTGAAGCGAGGTCAGAGGAAGGTATTGTTCGGCTCGTTCAAGATGAATTTGGTCGAAAAAGCTACGGTGTGTGTGTAGCAAAGAAATGTTGAATTTGTGCGTTTGGAATCATGGCCTCCATGCATATTCACTCCTAAATTCGGTACCTTCATTGGCTGGTTACAGACTTACAAGTGACGCAGCTTGCAGGGTTCGTGTACGAGCACTCGGCATACCATTACCACCACGGTCAGCAGAGCCCAGAAACCACAATCATAGGAATGGCTCAAGATTTCGTTGGCAGCAACAACATCAATCTCTTGCAGCCCCGCAACATGTTTGGCACCAGATATAATGTGGGGTTAGATTTGAAAGAGTCTAGCGTGAAAAACGGATCGCTCGCGACGCGCTTGGCGAGCGTGTCACGGGAGGTTATCCAGTTGCGGCCAGAGCAGCGCCCCCCTCCTCCGTCCTCTACCCTCGCCGCCGCTGGTCAACGCCGCCGGGCAAAGCCTGGCTGGTGCTGGCGGCAGCGGGGCCCTCTCTCCTCTCCGCATGTGAGGGCTCAGCGCGGGCCGGCGATCCCGGGCGGGGGCGCGGCGGCGCTGGGCAGAGCTTGGAGGCGGCCGGTCTTCGGTTCTTCGTCCCAGTTGTGGAGGGCTGTTCGCGGCGGCGGCTCTCGCCTGGGTTGGCGGCGGCCGGCGACGGCACTGCCCCAGATCCGGCCTGTCGGGATCCAGGGAAGTCCTGCGATGGTTGGCCGTGCTGTTCTTCATGCTTCAAAATTTTGATCTGCTTCATGCCGGCCTCCTAGATCTGGACATCGACGGGTTTCGGTCTTCCGCTCGGAGATCTCAGCATTTGGCGCATGGCGCCACTGGATATCTAGATCAGAATTGATCCGGTCAGGCGTGCCCTCGTCTTCGGCTAGAGAGGCTTCATGAGAGCATGACGCGAAGCTTCGCTGCCTTGCCAATGCCGTGGGACATGTCTAAGTATAGATTTCTATGGCGTTGATAGTGGTGAAGAAAGTCATGGTGGCTGCGACTGAAGACTTGTAACGGCAGAGAGGAGTTTTGGTTGCGTTGAAGAATGGCGGCACAAGTTTTTTCCTGTGTGACGGGTGTTGAAGACTTGCAGCGACGGCCTTTGCAGGAGGGGGCAGCAACACAGGTGGACAACATTTTTGGGGGGTGCTTCCCGAGTACCGAGCCGCGATCTCCAGGGTGGAAGCCGAAGGTCTGGTCTTCATTGGTTGTACCTGGCAATGGTCTTGCGAAGACATTGTTTTTGGGATCTCGGACTCTCTCCAGGGTGAAAACTAAAGATCCTTGATCGGGCGACGACAACGCTTGTGCATTGTTTCCTTCTTGGAGGCGTCGCTTTTGGAGAACCTCTTATGTAGTCCGGGTGTTGTCTTTGGTGGTGGTTAGAGTGTTGTTGTTGTGAATATTTCATCACTGCGGCGGGGTCTTTGTTTTTATATTTCTCTCCTTTTTATTTTTGTTCTTGGTTGTGTGCATCCTTGATGTCTTTCGATATCTTGTTGATGCAGAGGTTAGGTGTAATTAGTATCTTCACGATATTAATATATTCCCTTTATCGAAAAAGTAATACCCTGTTTGTAGCGAGTTTTGATGCTTCTTTGCATGTTTATTCACACTCGTTTCAGGGGGGCAAAGACGTGGGCAAAGCTTTCGACCTCCACACCAGATTATCACCTATCACCTGTCTAATTTTCCCAAGGATGATGATGCTCTTCTCAATTATCTAAATGAAGGAGGACGGTCAATTGAACCCAGTTGGTAATATTATTATCTCTTTGAATATTCATCCTGCATGGGGTCAATTTCTCAAACAAACAAAAATCCTGCATGATTGCAAATGGATTGATTTTTGTGTAACCCAAACTACACCACCTTTTCTTCAGGTATATGCCAATCATTCCCATGGTTTTGGTCCATGGAAGTAAAGGCTTTGGCATTGGATGGAGCACCCATGCCCCAAAGTATAATCCAAGAGACATCATTGCTAACCTGAAAAGGTTGCTACATGGAGAGACCGCCATACCAATGGTCCCTTGGTACAAAGGGTTCAAGGTCCGTCAAATGGACTTTTTAGGGGTCCGTCAAATGTTTTAGCTAGCACTGTTCTGTTATACTAGCAGTTTGATCCCTTAATTCAACAAATTAGTTTTTGATGGAAATTTTATATCCATGAACTGACAGGCTCTTTGAAGAAGACAAATTCAAATTCAGCAGGTGTCAAAGATACTGCCACTGGAAGCTGATGCCACCAAGCTTAGAATTACCGAGCTTCCTGTCGGACGATGGTCTAAAGATTACACAAAGTTTCTTCAATCCATGTGTCAACAGAAGTACAAAGGCAAGGACAAGGAACCACCGTTTCTAGAGGTAGTTAATTATTATACAAATAGTTTCTTCTAGTGGGTTTTAGATGTTTTGACCTTTTTTAACCACTAGTAGAAAACAGGATATTAGTCCCGGTTTCAGAGGGCCTTTAGTTCCGGTTCTGGAACCGGGACTAATTAAAGCCCAAAACCTTTAGTCCCGGTTCGCTTACGAACCGGGACCGAAAGGGCTCCACGTGGCCGCTGCGGCGCGCCCAGGCAGGAGGATCTTTAGTCCCGGTTGGTAACACTAACCGGGACCAAAAGGAAGCCACGCGTCAGCAGCTCGCAGGCGCTGGCGTTTTTGTTTTTCTTTTTAGGGCGGGTGGTTGGGGTTTTGGAGGGTTAATTTAAGGGTTTCATATTGTGTTAGCTAGCTATTCGAGAGAAGTGACATCTCTTTCTCCGTGCTTGGTTGACGCTAGCTACTATACATATAGAGAGAACTCGACACGCTAGCTAGTAAGCAAATGAAGGAACCATTAATTACACAAGATCATCATGAACATATACAGAGAGAAGTGACATCTCTTTCTCCGAGAGATTGGTCGAACAACAACTTTTCGTATATCTATCCAACGCTACTACATATATACAATATAACATCTCTTACAATCCCTAACATCTAAAATCCATTTTAATTTTCAGATGGTATTCTCTATTCTCATTTATGACGTGGTCAAGAAAGAATTCCGCCAATTCCTCTTGAATTGCCCGTATGCGATCATGTGGTAGGAGTTCATCCCGCATCTGCCACATCTAATTTAAAGAAGGGGGTCAATACATATATATGAATGAAACTCAACACAAATGATGGTAATAAAATAAAATTGTGAATATTATTGTTTACGTACTTCATATTGTCGGTCAGAGTAGCCCCGCTCAGAGGTCGATTAGCGGATGAACTCGCAAACGTAGTATCCACATAAATTAGTCCCGCCTTCCTGCCACAAGCACTTTACGAGAATAGAGTTTAATTAAACTGATAATCAAGCATGATAAATGGTATTGATGAAACTAGAATAAATGGGAGATGCGCGGAACTAGCTAGTACTACTTACTTTCGGGTGTGTAAATCGCAGCTTCCTCGGCAGTCCCGGAACCATTCCGGTGAACTCTTTCCAAACCCTGCCAGACAAAGAAAATAATTACTTGATATCCGGAAATGAACAAAGTTGCCGATATGATATGGTGTGATAATGATCGATTGAACTTACTTCTGGAGCATTGCAGTCATGTCCGCATACTTATTGGGATCTTTTCGTCTCGAGTCTAAGACAGTTACTACTCTCCGGTCAAGCTTAATCTCTAGCAGAATAAAATGAAAGCTGCGCACGCATGCATAACTCATCAATTACATTACTATAACCTCGAGTAAGCGAAACCGAATATGCACAAGACAGTAACACTCACTTGAAGTTGTAAGAAAAGAGTATTTTCCCTTTGTTTTGATTTTGAAGTAATGATTTTAGCAAGTTTTCCTCAGTATTTTTAACTCTGTTTTGAACCGACCATTCATTTATGGTATTTGGGTTAATGAACCCAATGTCATAGATTTGTGCTTTTTTGCATTCGACGATCTTCAGTCTGCATAATATAGTGAGGATAATTATATATACATGCAATGAAAAAGCTGAGCTATAGAGACTTAATTACAGAGGTAATACTTACAGACAGTAGCAAGTCATGAGTTGTTTGTCGAGGGCGTCTTAATTGAATAACTGAAATAACTCCACAAATTCAACAGGCATCACCTCAGTTCCAACGAGGTCGTGCTCCTCTTTAATTCCCAGCATCAAACTATCCTTCCCAGACTTCCTACAGGTATCCATGTACCATTCATGCGATCTTTGCATCATCGTTGTTAGAGGAGGATGATCAGGTTTGACGAGAGGCTTTCCGTACTCGTATCTGAAAATATCTACTACCTCTTAACATTTCAAACTGTACATCATCGCCCAGGTAATCAGCAGGATTGCTACCGGGCACTAGCCTCGGATGATTAGCGACGATATCGCTAGACACCTTAAGCAGGGGGCACGATTGCTTCGCCTGTTCGCCGAGCTGGGGAATTTTTTCCCATTTTTTCGTTTTGCTAGCCTTGCATCACTACAAGTACTTCCCGACCACCGCGCTTCACCATATGTCCATTCAATACAGCGGTCATAGTTAGATTTCGGAGGAGGCGGTGGTGGTCGCTTCAGGGCATCCAGAGTGCGCTTCACTTTCACCGGATCTGCCTTTTCCTTCGGAGGTGGAGGTTTCCGTTCAAAATGGGCCTGCACTTCGACTGCCACGATTTCATCGATTTCCTCGTCAGTCCTCTCATATGGTAACTTTGGAAGAGGCTTCAGGCTTGGACCAGCTTTGAATTTCTTTCCGCCTCTTGTACTGCTAGCCGCCGGAGCGGCGGCGTCTCTCTTGCGTCGTTGCTGACGCGGCGGAGTCCGCTGACACGCCGAAGGAGGCGGAGTGCTCCGACGCACCGGAGGAGGCGGAGGAGGAGGCGGAGTGCCCTCACGCGCCGGAGGAGGCGGAGGAGGAGATGGAGTGCCCTGATCACTCGCCGGAGGAGGAGGAGGAGGAGGAGGAGGAGGCAGAGTGCCCTGACTCGCCGGAGGAAGAAGAGGAGGAGGAGGCGTCCAGTTTGGAAGCTCGATGTACTCCTTCCTCCATAGACAGGTACTCCTTAAAGTATAAACCAGATGATTCTCCCCTTCACCTGTAGGGTAGTCAAGCTCCAGCTCCTCAAATCCCTCCATTATTTCATCCACCGTCACAACAGCATAGCCATGTGGAATCGGACGGCAATGGAAAGTTCCCTCAGCTTGAGGAGCTACAACAGAGCCGACAGCCGCCTTCAAAGTCAGGTTCTGCCATTTCGTCATTAGCTCGCAATGTTGAGCCTCCGTGATAGTATCCATGGCGTAGCGAGGAGCCGTGAAATCAGGCTGAACGAGCTCCGTGGAAGCCATGCTGCTTCTCCGCTGAGATGGTGGGGTAGCTTCTGGGGCAACGTCGAAGCAAGGATCTTCGTGCCGCTCAGAAGGTTGGCCGGTAGCTGCAAGTTCCTCTAGCTTTACTATTCTTGCATTGAGCTTCTGCATTGAGCTCACTTCCACTTTCCTCTTTCTTTCTCGGCTTCTGTAACCACCGCTGTCGGGAAACTCAACCACCCATGGAAAGGAGCTTGGTGTGCCTCGTGTTCGTCCAGGGTGCTCAGGATTCCCGAGGGCCTCTGTTAGCTCGTCCTTCTCTCTGTCGGGAATAAACGTCCCTTCCTGCGCTGCCCTGATATATTCCTGAAGCTTCTTGATGGGTATTGCAAGTTGCTCGTCCGTCCAACGACACTCCCCTATAACTGGGTTCAAAGTTCCCCCAACCCCGAAGAACCAAGTCCTTGAACGATCTGGCCAGTTCAATGTCGCTGGTTGGACCCTTTTGGCAAGTAGGTCTTGCTCAGCTTTGTCTCACAACGGCCGGGCTTTGTAGTAGCCACCTGACCCCGTGTGATGGTGATACTTCTTCTTTGCAGCATTTTTCTTGTTTGTCTCTGACCTTTTCTTACCCTTATCCGATTTCTTGTAGGCCATAAGTGCGGGCCAGTGATCTCTTATCTTCTCATATCAGCCGGTGAATTCTGGAGTCTTCCCTTTGTCGACAAACTTTGTGTTCAACTCTTTCTTCCAGTTCCTGAATAAATCTGCCATCTTCTTAAGAGCAAACACCTTGACCTTTGGCTCTATAACTGGCTTATTCGGATCCTCCTCTAGCGGTAGGCTGAAATTTGCCATCAGCGAGGTCCAAAGATCACCTTTCAGTCTATCCTGGACATAAGAAACTTCAGGGTCGTCCTTACTCTTATTCCATTGCTGGACGCTGATCAGGACGCTGTCCCTAACAATAGCTCCGCACTGATGTACAAATGCGTCATTGGTCCGCTTGGGAGCAATCGGTTGGCCATCGTCCGTGATTTCTGTGATCGTGAACCTTTCATCCTGGCGCAACCTTTTCTTCGGGCCTCGTCTCCTTATGGAAGTTTGGCTCGATCCGGAGGGCTATAAAAGATGAAAAAGGCGTTAATATATGTACATACTAAAACAATTAATGCATCAAGTCAGCACAGGCTTAATTAATATATATACCTCGCCGGACTTTGCAACAGCTCCCTCCTCCGTTCGGTCACCGAAGCGGTCATCATGGTCTTCTTCCTCCGCCATTCGGTCACCGGAGCCGTCATGATCTCCTTCCTCCTCCATTGTTGGATTACCGGAGCCGTCATCCTCTCCTTCCTGACCATCGGTGTCGTTGAGAAACGACAAGGGATCACCTCCGTCGCGGATTATATCCCCCAACAACTCTTCTTGTTCTAAGTCTCTGTCCATAGTTTCTGCAAATATTACAACATGGCAATATACAAACATGAGAGATGGATATATTAGTGGCAAACATAGACCTAGCTAATCACAACAAGGAATCATATGCATATATGAGCAATGGATTAGTTGCGGACTGCCTCTCTCATGCATGTCCTACATGCCCCCTCATGTCGAAGTTATCGGGTAGGGGCGGGAGGGGGTAGGAGATAGACAACGCTCTTTCTTCTAGGAGAGTACACTTTGCAAAAAATAATCGCTATGCAGGAGATCAAACTATCCATGCATTCTCCCCCATTGACCAATGCCGGCAACGATAGATCGACAATGACGCTCTTTCTTCTAGGGTTTGGGGTGGCCTCGACAACGCTTCTAGGGTTTGGGGTGGCCTCGACAACGCTCTTTTAACTTGGTAAATTTGGGTGGCCTCGACAACGCTTTTTCAGTCCCGGTTTGGGTGGACTCGAGAGTTGGCCGGGCGAGAGGGGGTTGATCGACGTCCCCCCTCATGTCGAAGTTACCGAGTTTTCTATATGAACAAAAAAATATCCACATGACATGTCCGACGAGCGGACCGCCTCTCTCTCATGCATGTCCGACGTCCCCCCTCATGTCGAAGTTATCGGGGAGGGGGTAGATCGACAACGACGTCGCTCTTTCTTCTAGGGTTTGGGTGGCCTCGAGAGTTGGTCGGGCGAGCGTACCGGGAGTAAGTAACATTTTAATATATTTTCAATATATGAACATTTTAACTTAGTAACTTAGTAACTTAGTAAATTTTAACTAATTTCTATGAACAAAAAAAATATTCTATGAATAAAAAAACATCATATGATCATTTTCTATATATATACATCCATCCATCCATCCACATCCATGCATACATATGAACAAAAAAACAGCATATGATCATCTATGAACAAAAAAACATCATATGATCATCTATGAAAAAAAAACATCATATGACATCTATGAACAAAAAAAATCATCATATATATGAACAAAAAAAATTATGAAAAAAACATCATATGATCATATACACATACATATCATCATATAAACATACATATCATCTATGAACAAAAAAATCATCATGCATATATATGAAAAAAAACAGGGGCGCGGGAGGGAGGAGGACAGGGAGGGTGCCGGCCGGACCGAATGGTGAGGAGGGGCGGCGTCGTCGGGCCAGGGGCGCGGGGTCGGCGGCGAGGACGGCGACAGCGACGACGGGGCAGGGGCGTGGGCTCAGGGGGCAGGAGGCGACGGCGACGACGGGGGGGGCGCAGGGCAGGGGCGCGGGCTCGGGGCAGGGGCGATGGCGACGACGGGGGCGGGCCGGGGCAGGGGCGCGGGCGACGGCGACAGTGACGACGGCGACGGCGACGATGGGGGCGGCAGACGGCAGGGGCGGCGGACGGCGTCGGGGCAGCTTGGCGGCGTCGATGAGCTCGGCGTCATCGGGGCAACTGGTAGATGAAAACTGAAAATTTCTAAGTGTTTGTTTATATACACGAAGCATTGGTCCCGGTTCGTGGCACCAACCGGGACCAATGCCCCCCTTTAGTCTCGGTTCGTGCCACCAACCGGGACCAAAGGTCAGTTTTCGTCAGCCCAAAGGGCGGGAAGCAGAGACCTTTGGTCCCGGTTGGAGGCACCAACCGGGACTAAAGGGTGGCATTAGTCCGCCGGGACCCTTTCCAAAGATTAGTTGTAAATCATTGACCATAGGAAGTACGTGATCACCAGTACGGACGGCGGGCTTCTTCCGGTGATCTGCTTCGCCTTTGAAATGCTTGCCTTTCTTTCGACATTGATGGTTGGTCGGAAGAAATCGACGATGTCCCAAGTACACATTCTTCCTGCATTTGTCCAAATATATACTTTTGGTGTCATCTAAACAGTGTGTGCATGCGTGGTATCCCTTGTTTGTCTGTCTTGAAAGGTAACTGAGAGCAGGCCAATCATTGATGGTTACAAACAGCAACGCATGTAGGTCAAATTCCTCCTGGTCGTGCTCATCCCACACACGTACACCTTTTTCATTCCACAGCTATAAAAGTTCTTCAACTAATGGCCTTAGGTACACATCAATGTCGTTGCCGAGTTGCTTAGGGCCTTGGATGAGCACTGGCATCATAATAAACTTCTGCTTCATGCACAGCCAAGGAGGAAGGTTATAGATACATAGAGTCACGGGCCAGGTGCTATGATTGCTTCTCTGCTCCCCAAAAGGATTAATGCCATCCGCGCTTAAACCAAACCATACGTTCCTTGCATCACCTGCAAAGTCCCCCCACGTTCTCTTGATTTTTCTCCACTACGACCCGTCAGCGGGTGCTCTCAACTTCCCGTCTTTCTTACGGTCATCTTTGTGCCATCGCATCAACTTGGCATGCTCTTTGTTTCTGAATAGACGTTTCAACTGTGCTATTATAGGAGCATACCACATCACCTTGGCAGGAACCCTCTTCCTGGGGCGCTCGTCGTCAACATCGCCAGGGTCATCTTGTCTGATCTTATACCGCAATGCACCGCATACCGGGCATGCGTTCAAATTCTCGTACGCACCGCGGTAGAGGATGCAGTCATTAGGGCATGCATGTATCTTCTGCACCTCCAATCCTAGAGGGCATAGAACCTTCTTTGCTCCGTACGTACTGTCGGGCAATTCGTTATCCTTTGGAAGCTTCTTCTTCAATATTTTCAGTAGCTTCTCAAATCCGTTGTCAGATACACCATTATCTGCCTTCCATTGTAGCAATTCCAGTGTGGTACCGAGCTTTGTGTTGCCATCTTCGCAATTGGGGTACAATCCTTTTTTGTGATCCTCTAACATGCGATCGAATTTCAACTTCTCCTTTTCACTTTGGCATTGTCTCTTTGCATCAACAATGACCCGGCGAAGATCATCATCGGGCACATCGTCTGGTTCCTCTTGATCTTCAGCTTCCCCCGTTGCAGCATCACCGCATTCAGGGGGCACATAGTTGTCATCATCCTCTTTTTCTTCGTTGTCTTCCATCATAACCCCTCTTTCTCCGTGCTTGGTCCAAACATTATAGTGTGGCATGAAACCCTTCTCAAGCAGGTGGATGTGAAGGGTTTTCGAGTCAGAGTAAGACTTCGTATTCTCACATCTAGGGCATGGACAACACATGAAACCATTCTGCTTGTTTGCCTCAGCCACTTCGAGAAAATTATGCACACCCTTAATGTACTCGGAGGTGCGTCTGTCACCGTACATCCATTGCCGGTTCATCTGCGTGCATTATATATAATTAAGTGTGTCAAAAACCATTATAGAACATCATGAATAGAGAAGTGACCAAATTAATAGAAGTTCATCATCACATTAAAACCAAAGTACAGTAGTGATCAAATGTTATTACTGAAAAAATAAATACATAAAGTTCATACATAGTTCTCATTGAACAACATATAGCTCTTTATAGCATCTAATTAAACCATACATTAAAACTATATAAAACATTTCAATGCAACAACAAATGCGATCATAATCGCAACTAAGGTAACAATTGATCCAACGGCATAATGATACCAAGCCTCAGTATGAATGGCATATTTTCTAATCTTTCTAATCTTCAAGCGCATTGCATCCATCTTTATCTTGTGATCATCGACGACATCCGCAACATGCAACTCCAATCTCATCTTCTCCTCCTCAATTCTTTTCAATTTTTTCTTCAAGTAAATTTTTTTCAACTAAATTTAACCTTTCGACAATAGGGTCGGTTGGAATTTCCGGTTCACATACCTCCTAGATAAAAACATCTATGTCACGTTGGTCGGCATAATTGTCATAAACACTAAATGAAACAAATAGTTATAAAAGATAAAATATACCACATACGAATCATAGATAGGACGAGGGCCGACGTAGGCGGATACCAAAACCATCGCACTATATAATAACAAACAATAATAAAAGTAAGAAAATTATACAAGTATCTATCTAAATCATACAAGTAAGAATTTTTTTAACTTTTAGAAAGAAGATAAGAATAAGAGGCTCACCACGGTGGTACCGGCGACGAGATCAGCGCGGGCGATCGACGGCGGTGAGGATGGGGACGGGACAGGACGAACCGCCAAACCTAGATAAATCTTGAGAAAAATGGAGTTTGGACAAGGAGCTTCGAGAGGAGAAAGCTTAAGTGTGACTCGGGCATTTCATCGAACACCTCATGTGCATAGGAGGTGAGCTAGAGCACCACAAAGCTCTCCCACGGCCGGCCAAAAAAACAGAGCAGTGGCTCTGCTCACGGGCAGGGGCGGGGGTATATATAGGCCTCTCTTTAGTCCCGGTTTGTGACTAAAACCGGGACCAAAGGACAACCTTTGGCCCCGGTTCCAGCCACCAACCGGGACTAAAGGTTGTGGGCCAGGAGCGAGGCCTATTGGTCCCGGTTCGTGTCTGGAACCGGGACCAAAGGGGTCAAACGAACCGGGACCAATGGCCCCCGAGGCCCGGCCGGCGCCCTGGCCTCACGAACCGGGACGGATGCCCCCTTTGATCCCGGTTCGTGAGTGAACCGGGATTAATGCCCTTACCCAGGCCTTAACCAAAGCCCTGTTTTCTACTAGTGAACCGCAACCAATTTGTAGGGTATACGGTCCATTTGCAATCATGTGGACGTAGATTTTGAAGTTATCTTGAGTGAGAAAAACATGAATATTGCTAAGCAAGAAGGCCTTGAGAAGAAATTCAAGCTGACAGCCACAATAGGAACAACAAACATGCAATTGTTCGACTCCGATCGTAAAATTCGAAAATATGACACCCTAGAGGCAAGTGAGTATATCTAATATGGACATGTATTGCAACTAGAAACCCTTTCTCTTCTTGTGGATCTGAATCTGAAATTATGTTACATTTTCAGTTCTTAAATAGTTCGTCAAACTGAGGCTCGAATTCTATGGCAGAAGAAAGGTTGCTGAGTTTTCCCTCTGTGACGGTGATGTTCATGTGCAAACTGCCACATTAACTAGTTTATGTTGTGCAGGCAGTAATGCTTCAAAAAATAGGGAAAGATTTGTTGGAACTTAAGAACAAAGTGAGGCTTATTCTTGCTGTTATCTCCGAGGACATCAAACTGGTTAACAGGAAGAGAGCAGAGCTAATACTGGAGCTTAAGCGGAAGGGGTATGAACCTTCCCCGAAGAGAAACATTACAGCCAAGCAAGTTGCTCTAGGAGGAGCTACAGTACTGGAAGAAGAAGCAGCAGGAGTTCATGCAATCGATTATGAGTTTCTTCTCACAATAGCATTTGGTACATTTAATCCAAAGAAGAAGGCACAGGAGCTCATCGCACAACACAAGAAATTAGAGGATGAAGCTGAACGTCTCAGCAAAGAAACTCCAGAAACTCTCTGGCTGAGAGACCTTGATGCCGTTGAAAAGGAACTGGATGTAATTAAGCAGTGTCTCTCTAATGTTTTGCTCCATGTTATGTGCTTCACTTCTTATCACTTATTGATTTTTATACAGATGATTGATGCAAAATTTGAAGCTGAACACGAGAAGATATGTTGGCGGGAAAAACATTCCGAAGGCAAGAAGGTCTCTAAAGCAGCACCGAAGAAGACTGCGGCCAAATCTCACAAGGTACGGAGTGATGATGAGGATCAAGTGCTCGAACTAAAAGACCGATGTCTGGTTGATTATATTCCTGACTCCTCTCCAGAAGATAGTGGTAATGCCCATGTACAAATCTTGTGCTTGTGATCATGAAATATTACATCTCTGACAAAAGTTTAAGCTTTATTATGGTGTGACCACTTGTGCAGCCACGGAAGCTGAGACTACGCAAGGAGAACAGAGCAGAAAGAAGAGGAGGAACGAGCCAAGCAGAAGAGACAACAACTCAAGTGCTCCTCCTCGTGAGAAGGTGCAAAAGATGGAGGCCGCCCACTTCAACAAAAACAGCTCGGTTTTACAGAGAGTTGCGAGCCCTTCTACGGGAACAGAAGATGCCGATGCCCCTTCTTCCAGCAGCTCTGCTCAGCCAATTGCACCGAGAAGGACAGCAATCCACATCGATTCCGGATGCTGGCGTGGCTGGTGGCGAGTGATGAAAAAGGCTACCTGGGGTGACAACTTGTAAACAAACTGCTACATTGCACGTTATGTATAACTACAAGTAGCACCACCATGGAATACGGCGTCGCTCAATTAGAACTCTTTCACCTTCCTACATGAAAAAAAAACTTACAAACAAAGAGGACACCTTCCAAGTGCTCTGAAGCAATGTTGTGTTCAAAAATAAAGCTTTATGGCAAAATAATGTATATTTTCATCCAAGTACTGATGCACAGCCTGATGGTGTTCTGCCAGCACCATTTTCTATTTAAACAAGGCAGTCAATTAGCATCAAAGGGAGTGACAATGTAATCATTCAAAGTGTTTCACCATCAGAAATAAATGTCTAGCATTAAAGGAAAAAAAAAGATCTCAGGCATTATAGCATTAGATGGCAAAGCGGTCATTTACTCGGTCTTTGCAGTAAGATGCATACACTTACCCCAACTGCAAATTGTAAGCTCCATGATAATCACATATCACGTTTTTTACCACATGATCATAGCATTTCTTTATCATTTTTCCCTTAAACACCACATGAATAATCTCATTGAAATCAGACAAGTTACCACAATACTGAACCACCATAACTTCCAGACTTAAAGGACACGGCCGGATCGAAACCCAGACGTACAATGCTCACCTTCCTGGCCTCGGCCTGGCTGGGTTCCGGCAGCATGACCCATTCCTCCCTCGCGGGATTGCACACGATGTAACGGCACTCGTCACCCCCGACGGAGTGCCAGCGGCAGAGAAGGAGGCCGCCGCAGCAGTCCAGCAAATCGAGTCGTCGGTGGTTGGGCAGAAAGGAGAAAGAGGTGTCTATCGGAGGGCAGCTTGTCCCCGAGACATTGGCGAAGTGGAGTGCTGATCTTGGGAGGCGCTCAACGTCGGTGCCGGTGTAGAAGAAGCCGGCCAGGGTTTGTGGGAGCTTTTCGCGGTGGTCCGGGTGGTGGATGAGGCTCAGCCAGTGGTTGGAGACGCACTTGAAGCGGCAGAGCGACTTGGCCGGGACACGCGAGAGGATCTCCACGAGGAGGTCGTCGGTGAGCCTCTCGGCCGCCGTCCCGCAGGGGGCAGAAGAGGAAAACCTGCACAAACAGAGATGGAGGAGAAGTGAGGGGATCCCTGAATGAGGAGGAAAGCCGAAGATCCAGCTGCTTCGCGTACCTGATGCGAGCCGAAGTGCGGCCTTCCTCCCACGGGGTAGAGCGATCAGCTGGGGCGGACATGCCGGAGCAAGAAATCGGCGGCGGCGGCGGCGGTGGCGGTGGCGGTGGCGGCGCCGTCGAGCGAGGCGGACGGGAGGAAACCTACGGGTCTGAGGCTTTACTTCTCCTGCACTAGAAAGTGAATGGGCCATCGGTGCGAAGTAAATGGGCTAAACTGTGTTGCATCTTCAGGCACTGGGCTGTAGCCTGTACATGCGTTAGTAAACAGTGCATGTTTACTTAAAAAAAAATGTGAACAGTGCATTGTTTTGTTCCCCTAAAAAATAAACAGTGCATTGTTTTGTTCTTCACATCATTTTTTTTAACACAACACATATGTAGACCCTCATACAGACACATATACACTCACATCTATGAACACACGCACGCACACCTTACCTTTATAAGCACCTCCGAGGGACTGAGCCGGCAAATCATCTTGAGATTGACGAAGTCGCCACAGACGCCTTCATAGTCGACGGGAACATCTCCTTCCACTGAACGCACATTGCTGGAAGGGCTGAAATAAATCCAAGAAAATGCAAGCACCAAATTCAAGTATAGGATTAAAATTGTGGTGGGCTGGGATACCGTTGTCCCGCTAACCATCTGTTTTTTTTTACATGCTATTGGATTAATGAATGCAAAGTTCAGACCATGATCTAGCTGATTCCTTGATGACGGAGTTTGTGTTCAATTATGGGTCATTAATCCTAATTTAACAAGTCGACTGAATGCTCAGATAGGTTCTGTATGAGGTGCAACACGTGATCGAGGTTGTGGGGTCTTCAAACTACTTAGGAAGAAAATTTAACAACAACAATAACCCTTTGTCCAAAAAAAACAACCACAGGAAGAAAATTTATGAAATTGTATTAAAGAAGAAAAATTATGATTATGAATATTACAAGTGTCCCAATCCTTTTCCTTGAAAAAAGTCCCCCGATCCTAGATTTGCTATTTATATTGGTTTATATAGGTGTGAATGTTTCTTCTAGATATTAGGACATCAGTAAGACCATGAGCCTCTTTCTCCCCCCTCCCATCCCTCCATTTCTATAAGCACCAATCCTACATTCTTACTCCACTACAAATAAGACCACATTGCGAAAAGATGACCACCATGGGATATGTATCAAGGACGTTGTTTATTTAAATTAAACTACTTACCCCGAAAAAAATCCACATACAAAGCGGTTGTCTTACGGGTGCTCTGGAGCAATGATGTGTCCAATAAAAACTACTTTCTGTAAACTAGTGATCTAAAAGATCTTATATTAGTTTACAGAGCGAGTATTTCATAAAATATTCAGTATGACGGTCCAAGCACAATTAGATGATCTTCTGCTAGCAACATTTCCTATTTAGAACATACCACAAGTAATTAGCATTAAAGGATGTGACAATGTATTCATCCAAAGTGTATTACCATCAGAAAACACAACATCTAGCTGTAAATAAAAATGATTTCACACATTATATCATCAGCAAACAAGGGACCATTTATTAGGTCCCTGTCATTACGATACTAAGATGCTTACATTTTCCCAAACTGCAAACCGAATATATATGTTTAAGGTACACGATATTCATCATGACCTTTTTGGCAACTCATAATTGTATCCTCACTCTAACACTAAACGAGGTTAACCGAACACAGGCATGTAGCAATGTGCAGAAGCATTTATATGCAGAAACAAGTATCGACAACAAAATGTTTAGTGCAAACTCAAAAGAACTAATCTATGACAAATTGACCTAGTTGCCTCCATACATAACCACCTTTGCTCCGAACTTTAAAGCATGTATAGGGCACTCCAATTAGAAAAGTCGAGAACTAATGTCAGTAGACATACCAAGCTCATGCTGATTGCAACTATAAACCGATTCTCTCTCTGTGGATTTGAATATGAAATTATGTTACATTTTTAGTTTTAAAGAGTTCTTCAAACTAAGGCTCGAATTCTATGGCAGAAGAAAGGTACATGTTGTGTTTTCCTCTATGATGGTGATGTTCATGTGTAAACTCCCACATTAAACAATTTATGATGTGCAGGTAGTAATGCTTCAAAATATAGGGAAAGAGTTGTTGAAGCTTAAGAATGGAGTAAGGTTTATTATTTTTGTTATCTCCCGAGACATCGAGCTGGTTAACAGGAAGAGAGGAAAGCTAATCCTGGAGCATAAGCGGAAGGGATATGAACTTTCCCCAAAGAGAATCCTTACATCTGAGTATGTTGTTCTAGGAGGAGCTACAGAAGTGGAAGAAGCAGCAACAGTTGGAGTTCATGCGATCAATTATACGTATCTTCTCACAATGACATGTGTTACATTTACTCGGAAGAAGAAGGTATATGAGCTCATCGCACAACAGAAGAAATTAGAGGGCAAAGCTACTCCAGAAATTGTGTGGCTGAGATATCTTGATGCCCTTGAAAAGGAACTGGATGTAGAGCAGTCTGTCTCTAATGTTTTCCTCCATGTTTTGTGCTTCACTTCTTCTCACTCATTGATTTTGATGCATCGTAATTGATGCAAAGTTTGAAGCTGAACAAAGGAGATGAGATGTTGGCGGGAGCAAAATTCCTAAGGGGAGAAGGCGGGTGAAGCAGCACCCAAGAAGACCGAAGCGCTCGGAACCATGGCGGTCCTTGGCTTCGGGCAGCGCTACTCTGTTCCTGTTGGCATGGTGCTCGGCTGGTCATCCGGAAAGTCATTGATGGATCTGGCGCCTCATTCTCGAGGTTGGCCTCCGGTGGTCCCCGCGAGGTGTGGTTGGCTGAGGCGGATCACAGAGCTTCTTCTTCGTCGATGGGCAGCTCCGATGGTGGTGGTGGTTGGTGGGCTTGCAGGCGCCGATGCGGGATGATGTGCGACTGAGGTGGTGTGGGAGATTGGGTGAGGACCCTATCTTGGCTTTGTGCAGTGACCAGCGATGGAGGTGGTTCCAGCCGTCGTTGACCTTCTTGGAGGCATCGTTGCTTTGCTGCCGCACGCCTCCCACGCGGTTATGGCCATCTCAGCCTCTCCAGGGGGAACCTGATCTGTGATCGGACGATGGGGTGCCTTGGCGTTGTTTTCCCTCTTGGGGACTTCGTCTTGGGAGCTCGGCATCAACGAGCAGGACCGGTGGATGGCGGTGGTTGTGGCGACCAAGCTTTTGTGGCAAGGATGATGGTGGGAGCAATGTCAGCGATGTAGCAATGGTTGAGGTAGTTGTCTCCTCCGGCATGTCCGCGAGTTTGCCTCCGTTTGATTGTTACTGTGAAGTCTAAGTTGTAGCAGCGGGGCCCTGTGGTGTATGATGACTGGCTGTAGGTGACCCATTCGACGATCTTCTGTGGTGCCAATCGTGCCTAGTTTTGTCATTCGTAGCTTTCCGTCAGAGTCAGAGTTGAGCTGTTTGGTTGTAGGTGGCTGAGCTCTGGCACAGATCTTCATGCAACTCCACACGGCCTCCTCAATGTGGGTTGAGTTGACGATCTCTTACAGCGAAGTCGGAGTCGTTTTCTCAGGGTTTAGGGATGGTGATGACGCCTCTAGGGGAGGAGGGATGACGCATGCGTGCGATCTCAGTGATGCCCACTTTGGAGTGGTGGTGTGTGTGGGTGGGTGGGGGGGTGGGGTATCTATGTGTGCGGCTCAGCGGTTGTGATTATTTCGCCTGGTTTCAATTAATAATTGGGCTGGTTTTCGCTCGTTTTTCCCTAATTAACCGAGCAACTCTTTTCTTCTTAATGAATATGCAGGAATCCTGCCATTTAGAAAAAAAAAGACCATAGCCGAATCTCACGAGGTACAAAGCCATGATGAGGATCAAGTGCTCGAACTAAAATATCATCATCTGGTTGCTTATATTCCTGACTCGTCTCACGAACATAGTGGTAATGCCCATGTACAATCTTGCTTGTGCTCATGAAATATTACATCTCTTACAAAAGCTTAATCTTCATGGCGTGACCACTTCTGCAGCCATGAAAGCTGTGACTACAAAAGGAGAACAAAAAGGAAAGAAGAGGAGGAACGAGCCAAGCAAAAGAGACCAAAACTCTAGTGCTCCTCCTGAGAAGGTGCGAAAGATGGGGGACTCCCACTTCAACAAGAGCAACTCCGTTTTACAGAGAGTTGTGAGCACTTCTACAGGAACAGAAGATGTCGACGCTCCTCCCTCCAGCAGCTCTGCTCAGCCAGTTGCACCGAGAAAGACACAATCCACATCGATTCCGGCAGCTGGCGGCGAGCAATGACACAGGCTATTTGGTGTGACAAATGGTAAACCAACTGCTACATTACAAATAATTGTAAACTATTTTAACTACCTACCTAGAAAAAACCCAACAAAGAGACGTCTTCAAAGACCTCTGAAGGAAATGTATGTCGCGTTCAAAACATAAGTTTTATGAAAGAATGATGTTTTCGCACAAGCACTGATGACAGCACCATTTTTTCTATTTAAACAAGTCACAATGCATTAGCATCAAAAGGGATGACAATGTATGAATGTAATGATCCAAAGTATTTAAAGGACAGGCCCAGTGCATAGAAGCTCCCGCACAAGGTGGGGTCTAGGAAGAAATTATAGGAATCTAGTCTTACCACTGCAAAGTGCAATGCAGAGAGGCTGATTCGAACCCAGGACATCTTGGCACATGTGGGGAGGACTTCACCACTACGCTAGGCCTGCCCTCTATCCAAAGTATTTCACCATCAGAAATAAATGTCTACCATTAAAGAAAAAAAAAGTATATCAACGACTTCTCATGCTTCTTTGCCTGCTTACATTCATTTCAGGGGGGCAAATATATGCGGATAAAGCACACCACATCTTCACCAGATTAGCACCTATCACCCGTTTAATTTTTCCAAAGGACGACGATGCTCTTCTCAACTATCTGAATGAAGAAGGACAGTCGATTGAACCCACTTGGTAATGTTATTATTATCTCTTCCAACATTCATCCTTCAAGACGATCAATTTGTGTAACCTAAAATATGCCAACATTAATTTCTTCAGGCGAAAAGGTGCGACAGTACCCGGGTGTCTAGGCACCCGGTTATCCTATACGTCCAGCCATTTTAAGATTCGTGCTGAGAAATACCAGCAGCAGCGGTGTCAGGTTATTAAGCAGGCAATGTGCAGAGACAAATAGAGCCGGTCCTAGGCTGTAGCAAGCAGAGGAGGTATGGCAATAGGTCACTGTTAGGACCGTGGTAGCCCTGACAGCAGTCCAGGCGGTGAAAGGACAACCCATAGGTGCATGCCTTTCCAAGACTGGTCAGACCATCGCGGGGCCCTAGGAATCTTCAACCTTGCGTCAGTTTTCTCCGATAAATCTTGCAGAAATAATTAAGTTATGTAACCTGATCAAAGGCCCGATTTAGTGCAGCGACTAATAAGTACCATGGGACAAGGTTTACACAAGGAGTAATATATTGTTAGGTTATTCAGGGGCTGAACGGAGACTTGGGGAGGCACAACCTGCTATCTTAGAAGACAGATTAAAAAAAAGAATAAGAAAAAGATTCATGTCAGAGGAATAGTGCGGCCGTAAAATATGCACATGCAATGATGACAGATAGGTGAGGTCCCATCACGACGATGGCACGGGAGGACTGATGCATGCAGCATGCTACTGGTTTGCGACCGATCCGTCTCCTAATCAAAAGCTCGCTACCTAATCAAAAGCTCGCTACAGTATTGCGGTACATATCCCTAGGCGCTGAAATCTGGAGCTACGGTGCTGATAAGAGGGTGCCTGGACACCCGAGTACTGAAAATCCACTCGATGATTGTTTTTTTATGCGAATTTCCCGTTAATAACCTGACAGGGCTCTGTGAAGGAGAAACGTTCAAAGGCAGCTGGTGTCAATTATACCATCAATGGCATTACAGAGGAAGTCGATGACACCAAGCTTAAAATTACTGAGCTTCTCATCCACCGCTGGACTTACGGTTACAAACAATTTCTTGAATCCTTGTGTACGGGCAAGAACAAGGAACCACCATTTCTGGAGGTAATTACTTATACAAGTATTTCCTTCTCTTGAGTTTCAGATGTTTTAACTTTCTTCGGTTACAACCAATTTACAGGACATGATGTCCAATTACGATCATGTGGACGTGGAATTTGAGGTTATCTTGAGTAAACGAAACATGAGTATTGCTAAGAAAGAAAGGCTTCAGAAGACATTCAAGCTGACAACCACAATAGGAACAACAAACATGCAATTGTTTGACTCCAATGGTAAAATTCGAAAATATGGCACCGCAGAGGAAAGTGAGCATGTCTATCTAATATGCACCTGTATTGACCCCTTCTCTTCTTGCAGACCTGAATCTAAAATTATGTTGCATTTTCAGTACTTAAAGAGTTCTTCAAACTGAGGCTCCAGTTCTATGGAAGAGGAGAGGTACTTGTTGATTTTTTTCCTCTGTGTTGATGATGTTCACGTGCAAACTGACACATTAACTAATTTATGTTGTGCAGGTAGTAATGTTGCAAAATATTAGGGAAGAGTTGTTGAAGCTTAAGAACAAGGTGAGGTTTAATCTTGCTATTATCTCCGGGGACATTGAAGTGGGTAAGAGGAAGAGAGCAGAGCGATTCCTCGAGCTTAAGCAGAAGGGGTATGAACCATTGCCAAAGAGAAACATTACGGCCGAGCCTGGTGCTCTAGGAGGAGCTACAGAAGAGGAAGAAGAAGCGGCAGTAGGAGTTCATGCGGTCGATTACGAGTATCTTTACACAAAGGCAGTTGGTACATTTACTCCAGAGAAGGTACAGGAGCTCATAGCACAGCAGAAGAAATTAGAGGACGAAGTTGAAAGTTTGGGCAAAGCAACTCCAGAAACTCTATGGCTGAGAGACATTGATGTCCTTGAAAAGGAACTGAATGTAATTAAGCAGCGTCTCTCTCTAATTTTTTGCTGCATGTTATGCGTTTCACTTCGTCTCACTCATTGGTTTTGGTGCAGGTGATTCATGCAAAATTTGAGGTGATGAGATGTCGGCGGGAACAAAACTATCAAGGCGAGAAGGCGTCTGAAGCAGCACCCAAGATAACGGCAGCCAAATACAAAGAAACGCAAGAAGTGATACAGTTCTTAAGCTAGAGAGGACCGAGCAGTATTGTGCTTGTCATAGTTTATTTGTTCTTTTCACAAGTCAATTTAACAAAAAAATCAAAACGGAGACAAAAGTTTTGCCTCATCGATTAATTAAGAAGAAGAGAATTGCCCAGTTAATTTAAGAGAAATCAGGCGAAAACCTACACAAACAGAGCACAAACTAACTACTCACATGGCAAGAAACCCCACAACCGCACTGTCGGCCCTTGCCAAACTCTCCGAATGCACAACATTCACAAACTCCGACATTGCTACTACGCCAAGTGAATCCTGAGAACACCTCGACACAAGACATCATGCACCTCCCAATCCAAGAGGATAGGCCAAGAGACCGAAGATCATCCATCAAGCAACCAGAGATGCCTTGCCTATGACACCACTCTTGCCTTTGCCCACCTTCTTTTGTTTGCCCCTTATTGGCGTCCACGTCAGGAGACAAGCAATCGACCTGCCCAAACCAGGTCTAGCAACCTCCACGCTAGCGAGCAAGTCACAAAGTTCCTTCGTGAAGAGAGCATCTGGATTTGAAGTAGGTGCCAACAGACTTGGCTCAATGGCCATGCCACTCACAGGCATCACCTGCTTGATGGTCGCAGATGAGGGAAGGGCAACAACATCTAAAACTCCGCGCTCGATGGCTAACGCCTGACGCCCAATGGACTTAGGCGAGCGAGAGATCGCACGTCCAAATCACTACTCTCCTCGGCATCAACTATCTGGCTCGACTCCAGGGGTGATGCTGGCGTCAAAGCCACACTTGAGATCTCGGGAGGGTCTACCTACAGTTGCTCGACACACAAAGGCAGAACCGGGCCCCCACACAACTCCTGAAGCTCGGGCATGATCTGTAGCACTGGAGTCACAACCACATCATTGTCAAGTCCCTCAGAGGCTAACGGCGGTGAGCTGGCCCTAGCATGAGGGGAGAAATGACCATGAAGCTCGTCTCCCTTCTCAACGTCGAAGCTGCCATCGGGCACAACCAAAGGGCGCAACACATGAGTAGTCTGCAACAGAGGCGACGTCAGGGAGAGCTCGCCCAGTGCAGCCTCAGCTCGCTCCATGAAGCTCTCCATCCGCAACATCCAACCTTTCATGGAGTCAACGACATCACGCAGAGGCTGGACCATTTTCTCAAGCTGAAAGGAAGCCATACCAAGGAGCTCATAGCGCGGCAGCTCGGCCTGCCTCTCCAAAGCGGGCCGCATCGAGATATCCGTCGAGGCCATAGAGCCAGTAGGAGCAGAAACGATCGATGCCCAAGAATCACGACAAAATGTCTTCGAGAGGGGCGGGGCTTCTTTCTGGACCTTGTATGGAGATGGACCTTGTTGGTGCCCGACGAGGAGGCGGGGCAACAGTGACACAGTAGGTCTTCCCAAGGAGCTGAGGGGATGCCAGGCATTGCGGCACCCACGCACTCGATGACCGTTCTCAAGAAGAGCTTGGAGTAAAAACAGGAAGTGCAACAGTGCCTGTGAGAGGTGATGGGAACGAAGAGCTTGGAGTAAAAGATTGCCATCTGGTTGCTTATAGTCTTGACTCCTCTCCACAGCATAGTGGTAATGCCCATGTACAATCTTGTGTTTGTGCTCATGAAATATTCCACCAATTGCAAAAGTTTAAGAAATCTGGTTGGCTGGTTGCCTATAATCGTGACCACTTGTGCAGCCATGGAAGCTGAGACTACAGAAGGACAACAGAATGGAAAGAAGAGGAGGAACGAGCCAAGCAAAATACTCCCTCCACAAACTAATATAAGAGTGTTTAGATTACTAAAATAGTGATCTAAACGCTTTTATATTAGTTTATAGAGGGAGTAGGAAACAATTCGAGTGCTCCTCCTACGAAGAAGGTGCGAAAGACGAGGGCCTCCCACTTCAACAACAAGAGCAGCTCGGTTTTGTAGAGATTTGCAAGCACTTCAACAATAATAGAAGATGCCGACGCTCCCCCTACCTCCAGCTCTGCTCAGCCAGTTGCACCGAGAAGGACATCAATCCCCATATCAATTCCGGCTGCTCACGTGGCTGGTGGCGAGTGACAACACAGGCTATCTGGGGTGACAAATTGTAAACAAACTGCTATATTACAGATAATTGTAAACTCTTTTAACTATCTACCTGGAAAAACCCTACAAAGAAAGAGGACATCTCCTAAGTCCGTTGAATCAAATGTTGTGTTCGGAAAATAAGTTTATGAAAGAATGGATATTTTTGTCCAAGCACCGATGCACTGATGCCAGCACCATTTCGTACTTAAACAAGCCAGAATTAATTAGCATCAAATGGGTTGACAATGTAACTGTCCAAGGTGTTTCACCATCAGAAATTAAGTCTGGCATCAAAGAAAAAATGATCTCAAACATTATATCATTACCAGGCAAAGCGGTCATTTACTTGATCTCTGTCAACAAGAATATACTTACCCCAACTACAAATTGATGATGATAATCACTTACCATGTATTTTACAGAATGATCATAGCATGTTTTTCCCATCAACAGTACATGAACTAATCTCATAGAAATCAGACATGCTGCCACAATACTGAACTACCATAGCTCCAAACTAAAAAGTCTACACACATCTTTGAAGAAATGAGAACTAAATTCAACCCACCTGGTCCATACTACGACCAACCAACTACCGATTCACTTGTTATGATGTCATGTGTGCAATGATTGTAACTCTGCATACAATGGGACATATAGAAGATATGGTGGATTATCATATTCAACATTGGAGATCAGTTTGACTTGCCGACTATTCATATCATAGCACATGATTTTGGTAGCCACTCCCGCGGTGAAGAAGATCAAGTCACACTCCGGATGAATTGCGATACAACGGTGGTCAATAGGTGTCCATCCAGATATGTGTGAAGTTTCAATGCTATGCTTCAACATCCACTCTTTGTTGTCATAGTCCTCGAGAACATAAACAACTAGTCGAACCACCTCATCTTCATCTTTCTGAAAACTAGAATAGTGCAAGCAGCCCTGTGACAGCTGAAGAAAACCATGCCGCAGATGGCCAGGGATACGGAAGGTCATCCATGTTTCCCCCTCCATGTCAACCGCAACTACACAATGGTTTGATGTGATGCTGTAGGCATAAAAATGCATATAGCCGTAGAGGAAAACAGTAGAATGGTGCCGAGAACCAAGAAATAAAGATTCTTGTTCCATCTCTTTTCTTTACGAACCCATCTCCCGGTTTCAGACGAAAAAATATCCACTCTCGTGAGGCCACGGCCAAAGTCACCATCATGATCCATGAATGCAAGCAACACAAACACATGGAAGTGGGACGACACAGCTAGATGGAAACCCAAACTTACTGTGCCCCTCATGCCTGCATTGCTGATTTCTGGCAGCATCACCCACTCCTCCCTCGCGGGATTGCACACGATGTAATGGTCACCCTCGCCCGTGTACCAGCTGCAGAGGAGGAGGCTGCCGCAACAATCCAGTAGATCGACGCGCCGGTGGTTCCGCAGAAAGGAGAGAGATTTGTCTATCGGAGGGCAGCTTCTCCCAGAGAAATTGGCGAGATGGTATGCTGAGATCGGGATGCGCTCAAAGTCGTCGGTGGTGTAGAAGAAGCCAGCCAGGGTTTGTGGGAGCTTTTTGCGGTGGTCCGGGTGTCGGTGTACTAAAGTTTGGGCCCTTTAGTACCCCTTACTTGTGCACGGGCAGTTGTAGCCGCACCTGCGGCGAGGCTTGGTGGGGGCAGTTGGAGGCAAAATACAAGACGACCAAGGCGGCATCCAAGCCAGTAATCAAAGAGCAGAAGACAAGCTGAGCCCCCGGCAAGGATTCTTGCCGGGGTGATTTGCGAGCCCCGGCAAGCTGCTTGCCGGGATGGTTTGCGAAGCCTCAGCTAGACCACCACCCTTGAGGTTGAGAGCTCTAACACCTCGACAACGTCAATACCAAGACTCAGGGGCACATGCGAAGTAGCATGCAGATCTTTGTGAAGACTGGTGGCATGCAGATCTTCGTGGAGACTAGAAGGCGAAGTTCCCAGCAAGGTTCTTGCCGGGAACTACTGTGAGGCCCCGGCAAGACTCTTGCCAGGGACGACTGCGAGGCCCCGGCAAGGCTCTTGCCGGGGATGATCGCGAGGCCACGGCAAGGCTCGCGCACGACAAGGCTCCGCCGCCCTACCACCGTCCCGGCATAGCAATTAGCCAGCCAACCAGGCGAGCACCTGTGTGGTGGCATGCAGATCTTCGTGAAGATCCTGTCACCGCTCCAGCGCAGCGGCTAGCCAGTCAGCTTGGCACTTGCATGCCTCGTCATCTTGGGTGCGTGTCAAGGCGGGGTGAGGCGGCGACGGATGGGACGGGCTCTGTTTCCGTCCCCGATAAAGTTAGAGGGCACGTAAGCAGCGCATTTAATGCGCTTGTCCTAAGACGCCAGAGATAAGCACGTGTACTGTAGCACTTTACACCTCCTGTATGCCTATACGCCACTGTGGTAGCCCCTTGGTAAGAAGGCCCAAGGCGATACAGGGAGGGACTTTTGGACTTTCCGGCCCAGTTTGCATGCGAAGCAGCTAGCCGAAGCTCAAGAACACTCAATATACACCCGAAGCAGGACTAGGGTTTTACGCTTCTGAGCGGCCCGAACCTGGGTAAAAATCCCTTGTGTTGATCTCTAGATCTGCTCTTCGTGCACCCCTCCTCCCTGCCAAACCGTAGAAGGGATCCACCCGATCCCATAGGTGTCGTTTCCCCGACACCGGGTGGTGGATGAGGCTCAGCCAGTGGTTGGAAACACACTTGAAGTGGCAGACCGATTTGGCAGGGACGCGCGAGAGGATCTCCACGATGAGGTCATCGATGAGCCTCTCGGACGCCGTCCTGCTGGAGGACCTTCACAAAACATAGATGGAGGAGAAGTCAGGGGTTTGCCGAAGGAGGAGTAAAGATGAGGATCCTGCTGGCTGCTACTTCATGTACCTGATGCGAACCGAAGCACGACCTTCCACTCACGGGGGAGAGCGATCAGCTGAGGCGGACATGCTGGGGCAAGAAATCGGCGGCGCCATCGACCAAGGCGGACGGGAGGAAACCTATGGCTATGGCTAGCGGGTATGATATTTTCGGGCTTATAGATCCTATGCGACACATTTCATGTGAATTGGAAGGAGTGCGAGATAGTTGCCAGAAATAGCTCCTATACGCCGTCTTACATGGCAATAATAGCCCCAATATGACTAGGTGGTTAAACACGGGTTCAGTCGTCAATGGGACTGCGGTTAAGGTAAAAACAGGGGGTCAAACTAATCAGTGCGTATGGTGGTGGGTCCCACTTGGCAGTGCATCGATTCCCCGCCTGACTGAACACGTGCTTCTCCCCTGCTTCTGGTTGCTGCTCTCTTCTTCGTTCTCGTCGGCGGCGGCGGCGGCGGAGCTTTCGTCCACGGCCACGACTGCGCATGTGGTGAGTGTATTTGGCACCATTCCCCTCCGTCTTGAGTTAGATCTGACCAAGTGAGCCTTTGTTTGCCCCTGTTTTCCACGGGATCCAGATTGTGGAGGTGGGTGGGACTGGGGAGCGGCGGCGGGGCGGCGTTGGGCTGAATGAGATGGAGCCATGAGAGACAACGTCGACCAGGTAGTCACCCTGTCCAACCTCTTCAACCCTGCGATGTGTGCCTCGTCTGCTTTCAGTGCCTCACAGTGTCCGCCATTGATAAACAGGGGCAATGTTGCTCAGACCTTTGAATTCAGTGTTGAATTCTTACCATCGAAAGCAAAGCTAGTTGATGGTAGCGTGCGAGACATAGAGAGATACAATTATGAAATGGGAGGTTGAATTTGAAGAGATTGATCCACAGGAAATACAGAGCATGAAAGAGAGGGCCGTGAGGAATGTTGTGGAGAAAATTGGGGAAAGCATTTTTTGGGGTCCAGAGCAAGAGGTATCATTGTTACGGTTTGATAATTGAAAGGGTGAGTATGTGAGAATTGAGAATGGTGAAGAGATGGTTGATGAAATCGATCGGCAAGATGGCTGGGCAAGCAAACAGACTACCTTGCATGCAGAGCTCGTTGATCTGAAATCAAATTCTAAGGTTGGATATGTGCCCTCAAAGTTGGCTTCGCAGATTGTGGCGCCCCCGACTCAATCGTACACTAATCACACACGCAAACGTGTACGATCAAGCACAGGGACTCACGGGAAGATATCACAACACAACTCTAACACAATTTAAACGGAGGTCCACAATATTACAAACCAGGGATCCGAAGATCCGAATACATAAGTCAGTCATACAAATATTATCTGAGTACAGACATAGTTAGACAAGTTTTGCCTTAAGAAGGCTAGCACAAACAGCGACACTAGATCGAAAGGCGTTGGCCTCCTGCCTGGGAGCCTCCGATCCTACTCCTGGTCATCTGGCTCGATCCAGTAGTAAGTACCCTCTGGACCCTCCTGGTAGTAAGCTCCGGTGGTGGCATCTAGCTCCAGGACTCCATCGTCTGATGTATCATCAATGTGGGGTATATGGGGAAAAGAGAAAGTAAAGTAACCGTGAGTACTCATCCGAAGTACTCAGCAAGCAAGGATCTATACTACATATGCAACATTATCAATGGAGAAAGGCTGTATATTTGGACTGGGCTGCAGAAATGCCAGAATAGAGAGAAGGCCTAGTCCTATCGAAGACTAGCATCTTCAAACATCTTCACAAGGCCATCATCTTGCAGCAGTAGAAGAGAGTAGAATAGCATTTTATTTAGCAAACATGTTGAAGTACAGCTTAAAGATCCTTCCTCGACTCCCAAGCGAGAAAGCGATCCCGAAGCTTCAATTAAGTAACAAGTATCCAGTTTAAGTAGTAGATCGGGATACACAAACTGAGCGTCCTTTACCGTAGGACCGGCTATCGATAGAAGATTCATCCCTGCAGGGGTGCACTACTGTTACCCAACACGCTCGATCAACTCTGGCCGGACACACTTGCTGGGTAATGCCCGTCCTCGGAAGATCAACACAAAGCAGCGCCCTACCTAGGCTCGGCAGAAAGGTCAGCACGCCGAACTAACCTATGCACCCAGAGGTCTCGGGCCATCGCCCTGGGCACCCTGCGCGTTGCGAGACTGGCCGGGGTGCAGGCGCGACACTGAACTCGTCAGTGAAGTATCCAGCCCAATCCCGACAATCAGCCCGCACGGTGAATCGTGACGTCAGACGAGCTTTCGGAGAAACGTACTTTGCAGAGGGTCCCATAACCATTATCCCGCGTGGTGGTAGTGCGTATAGGGCACGTCGACCCACTCAGATCACACACCCAAATCCAATAGGCTCAATTAGTATCAAGCGGAGACAATCAGAGTCTCTGATGCTCCGCCACAATGTCACACTCGAGTGCCCTTCCGGCACACCCGAAATCATAGATCCCCAGCGGGTACCCACCAGGGTGGACCTGCCTGTAACAAAGGTCAAGTAGCCGTGTGGTCAAATCATCAGGGTGAACGTATGAGGTATCACCCTCGAGGTTCACACTGAGGGTTGCACGACAGAGTCGTATCGGAAGTGGAGAAGGAGGAATCACCCTCGATGACCACGACCGAACAGCTACACTGCAGAGTATTCATCGGGAGTGCGTTGACGAGGATCACCCTCGGCACTCGATAGTTACTACTACGCAGAGTCGTACAACTAAGGGGGTTGAAGTGAGGTGTCGGTCTCTGGTTGACGATCACGTTGATCGAGTCGTCGATGATCAAGCAGGCAAACAGGGAAGGTGGTGGGGTCACTGATGGTTCACTACCAACCTATACTAATCAGTTTATCATAGGCAGGTAAGGTAGCAATGAACAGGTTACAACAGCAGGCTATGCATCAGAATAGGAGCATACATTAACAGTAGCGAAATCTAATGCAAGCAGGAGAATAATGGGCGATATCTGGAATGCTCAAGGGGGGGGGGGGGGCTTGCCTGGTTGCTCTGGCAAAGGGGAAGGTCGTCAACGGTGCTCGTCGGTAGAGTATGTCGTATCCTGGTGCAGCGCCGTCGTCTCATCACTTCTTATCGAGAGAGAGAAGGAGGGGGAGAGAAACAATAAATTCACGGCAATAATGCAAACAATATGTATGACATGCCTAAATGATAAGCCGGGGTGTTCTACTGCCTAACTAAACGATTTAGTTAATTTAGGAATTTATTTGGATTTATTTAATTAAAGTTGGGCACTATTCATTTACTGAAATCGGTCTAAAAGTTCAATGTTCTTATAGCTGCGGGCGTCTGACGGGAATACGGAGGACGTATTCGGGTTCGTATCGTCGTTCTGAGCAAGTTTCATGTATAAAATATTTTCATCGGAGTTACGGTTTATTTAATATGATTTTCTAAAGTTTTTATTAATTTCTGAAATTTAATTAATTATTTAATTCAACATTATCCGAAACAGTGCTGCGATGACATCAGCATGACATCATGCTGATGTCAGCAGGCGCCTGACAGGGTGGGCCCCACCTGTCATAGGCTGGTTTAGTTAGTTAGGGTTAACTAATTAATTAACACTTAATTAAACTAATTAATTAAATTATATTAATCTAAACAGAGTTAATTAGCTAATTAATTAACTAATTAATTAATTATTTATTTATTTATTTTATTATTATTATTTTTTTCTAAACGTTTTTCGGGCGGGGCCCGTTTGTCAGTGTCTCAGGGGTTCGGCCCCACCTGTCTGTGGCACAGGGGGCCACGGGCGGGCGCGCGTGCGGCGCGCGCGCGGGCGCACGGCGAGGCGGGCGCGGGGCGAGGGGCAGGGGCGAGCGCGGGCTGCGGCGCGCGGGTGGCGGGCGCGGTGCGGCGCGCGGGTATGCGTGTGCGTGCGCGCGGGCGGTGGACGGAGGCGACGCGGGTGCGCGAGCGAGAAGCACGGGGTGCAGGCGCGCGCGTGCTTTGGCGCGGCCAGGAGGGGCCGGCCACGGCGCGGGCGCACGGGGCGCGCGCAGCGTGCGGGCGGCACGGGTGGTCGGCACGGTGAGCAGGGGAGGAGGCGAGGCCTGCGCGACGGCAGCGGAGCAACAGCTCGAGCAGCAGCCGCGGCAGGAGAGCAGGCGCGGGGGTCCTCACGGGGTTCGTAGGGCCAAGGCAGGGGGGGGGGTTCGAGCTCGAGGGGGGAACGGCGACGGGGTCGAGGCGGCGGCGTCGGCGTCGAGCGCGTCGAGGGCGCGGGGCCGAGCGAGCGCGCGGGCTCGGGCCGCCGGGCGTCGATGGCGAGGAGGGCTCGGGGTGGAGGCCGAGACGACGGCGAGGTGGATGGGTAGCGCCGGCGACGAGGCCGCGGCGTTGGGCGTCGGCGGCGGGGCGGACGGGATCGGGGGATCCCGATCCAGATGGGGGGGGAGGAGAAAGCGAGGGGGGGGAGTCGGCTAGGGTTCGGCCGGCTGGGGGGGGTAGGTATAGGCCAGTGGGCCGGCCGGCTGGGCTTCGGCCCAGTTGGCCGTGGGGGGGGGGGGTTGCTCTTTTTTTTTCTTCTTCTCTGTTTTCTATTTCTTTTCCTTTTTCTTTTCTTTATTTATTATTCCCTTTACTCTGCTAGTAAATAGCTAGGCCTCAAAATGGTTTTTTGTAAAACATGAGACCTAGTTCATAAATACCAGTGCATTATTCCCTAACACCTAAAATTAGTTTGGACAAAATATAATTCCATATTTATTTCAGATTTAATAAATGGTTATTAAATATTATCTTTATCCACTGTTTGAGGTTGTTCGAGTCACTTATCCAATTCCAATGATGTTGGTTTCAATTTTAGAATAGCCTCTGGAATATTTGTTATTTATCTGACATTTTAGTTTCTATGTTGGACAACTTTTATATTCCACTTTCATTTAAATTTGAATTTGACTTAGGAGTTGAAATGCAATATGATGCTCATGATGATTATGCACTATTAAGCTTGCTGACATGTCATTATCAAAAGTGATTACTGTTGCTAATCACCGGGGGTGTTACACAGATGGTAGATGATGATTGGGCTGCACAGAGACAAATAACGCCCATGTGTACGGGTGAAGTGACAGTAATAGAGGGGCCTGATCAAGATGCAGAAGAGGGCTGTGATGGTGCTGCAAGGGTTGTTTGTGTTGATTGGAATTCAGTACAATTAGAAGACAGTACTCATTTGGTCATTGCACCAATGGCTGACACTGAGATGGCCAATTTTTTTGGCATTCCAGTAGATCCAGTAGATGATCAAGATGAGGAAGAGAGGGGTGAATCGAGCTTGACTAATGATGCTAACATAGATGCTTGTGAAGATGTGGATGGACAGCTGATGAAAGATGATGCTGATGATGTAGATGATGCACATGATGATGAGCTTGTAAGTGTGTATGACAAACAAAATCATGTTATTGAAGTAGGCAAGTTGTTCCCAAGCATGAAGGAGTTCAGGATGTGTTTCAAGACTTATCCAGTCAAACATGAGTTTGATGCCAAGATTATGTGGACTGATAAAAAGAAATTTTATGCAAGGTGCAGAGGTTTTGATGGAAGCGTCAGGCCTTGCAAGTGGTACATATCTGCTAGAATTCAACCTGATGGAACTACCATCAGGGTTAATCAAATCCCAAATCCACATACTTGTATTACAAGTTCATAGAGAGTATCAACCATGACATCACAACTTTGGATTGCAGAAAAGATCACTCCAATTTTAGCCAAGAAACCGAACACTACAGCAAAGAAACTTAAAGTGGACTTGGAAAAGCAGTACCCTATTAAGGTGAAGTATACCACAATGTGGAAAGCAAAACAGAGGGCAATGAAAGAATTATATGATGATTGGGCAAATATTTTTAGGATGCTTTATAACTTCAAATCAGAGGTGGAGAGGAGGTCACCTGTTAGTGTTGTGGAGATAGATACTGAGGTAACAGAGGATGGTAGAGTTCTTTTCTCCATGTTCTTTCTGGCTTTAAAGCCTTGCATAGATGGCTTCAAAGCAGGGTGCCGTCCATATTTGAGCATAGACTCATCTTTTTTGACTGGCAAATGGAATGGTCAATTGGCAGCATGTAATGCTTTAGATGGACACAACTGGATGTTCCCTGTTGCTATTGATTTGTTTCAGTCAGAGACAGAGGTTTCATGGACATGGTTCATGATGCAGTTGAAAAGATGCATAGGGCCAGTGTCACCTTTGGCAGTACACACAGATGCATGCAAAGGGCTAGAAAATGCAATGAAGAATGTTTTTCTCCATTGTGAGTAGAGGTAGTGCTTCGGCCATATGTGAATGAATTTGATCAAAAAATTCAGAGGAGAAGAATTTGGGAGAATGTGGCCAGCAGCAAGATCTTACACCAAACAGACACATTCATATCATCTTGATAAGATAAAAAGCAGCATGCAGTGAGTTTGGTCCATGGTTGGACACCTATCATTCTCTATTGTGGTACAGGTCAGGATTTAACACTGCCATCAAGTGTGATCATATCAACAATAACTTGGCAGAAAGTTTTAACAACAAGATAAAGTAGTTAAAGAACTTGCCCATGCATGACATGGTTGACCAAATCAGGATCATGATCATGCGCATGTGGGAATTGAGAAGAAGGATTGGTGATTGTCTGCAAGGGGATAAGCTTCCTGCAGTGGTACAACAGGTGGTGAACAGGAGCAGAAATCTTACACATTTGTCTGTTGAAAAATCTTCATTGTGGTGTGGTGAAGTTAGAGATACCAAGACTGGAAGGAGGCATGTTGTTAACACTGAGTTGCATGACTGCACTTGCCTCGAGTGGCAACACACCGGGAAACCATGTGACCATGCCATACTTTTCTTGGTCTCCCAACCCAAGATAAACATGCACCCATATTTGCTTGAATATTACTCAGTGGAAAGATTGAAGGCTGCATATGCAACTCCAATTCTAGCGCTTACAGATCAGTCTCATTGGCCTGAAGTGAAAATTGAATTTTCCATGTGTCCTCCCCTAACAAAAAGAAAGGCTGGCAGGCCTAAAGAGAGTAGATTCAAGACATGGTTTGAGAAAGGTGGGATTAGTAAAAAGGGGAAGGGTAAGAAGGATGCAAAGCCAAAAAGGTAACAAAAATAGATGCAAGATGTGCCAGGAACTTGGGTACCGAAAAGGATCTCCAAAATGTCGTTACACTCTAGAAAGGCCAAAGTATGTTTATGTTTGTGTTTTTTTTAATTTGGATGTTGTTTTTAATTACTAGGCAAATTACAAGGTTTGTTCTCTAGGGGGAAGTGTGGAGGTCAACCCCTTGTTGTTGGAGATTGCTGGGCAATCAAAAAGGCAAGAATCAATGGCTGTAGAAAAAAGAGAAGTTTTGGTGAAAGTGTGCACACTGAACCAGACTTCGATGTTGTGGTGCAAGATGAACCTGAGCTGGATGATGTTGTGGTGCAAGATGAGCCAAACTTGGATGATGTTGTGGTGCAAAATGAGCCAAACTTGGATGATGTTGGGGTGCAAAATGAGCAACATTCGGATGAAGTGCACAATGAGCAAGATTTGGATGTGGGGCAAAATGAGCAGAATGTGGTGCAAACTAGAACTGAAGTTGATGCGGCTGATGTGCAAACTGAACCTATATTAGAAGTTGTGTTACAAATTGAAGCTACTGTAGTTGATGTTGTGCAAACTAAGCCTCATTTAGATGTTGTGGTGCCAACTAAAGCTGTCCTAGATGGTCTAGTGAAGAAAACTAGGAGCTTGAGTGAACTGGGTGTTGTACCCGTCATAGGATCAACAAGTGCCAAGAAAAAGAAGAAGAAATCGAGTGGTAAGAAGAAGCAGAAGTGAAATATTGTTCTTGTCTGAATAAAAAACTTGCCTGGATTTGTGTAAGAAACTTCCTGAATTTGTGTCGTGCTATTTTTACTTTGATGGGTATTTGTGTAACTCTATTCAAATTCTGGTCGAATTTCAAATTTGAGCCAAAATTCAAATTTGAAGCTATTTAGTTTGGGTATTGATGTTACAATGATTTCTCAAATATTATGCATGTTAGGTGATCAATCCGATGACTCTTTGTTGAGTGAAACACTAGTCATGAAAAATGTGCTCCAAATGAGCTCCAAAGCTAGGATAAACACCCCATTTGCAAGCAAGTTTTTTTCCGACCTTCTCTAAATGAGCCAAAAATCAAAACTTGAATTCCAGTGTGCAAATATAGGGTCCATGCCCAATATTGGATCGTTTGGATAAACTATGACATGCTTAACCCTAAACCCTAACCTGAATCCCACACAACCTCATTCGTGATAGCTAGGTTTTGTGAAGGGGTTTTCGTGAATATACCCGTAGACCAGGTTTCTTATTTTTTCCAGCAACCTAGTAACATAAAACGATGATGGGTGCAAGTTTCATATTTTTCTGAATATTTTTAAATTAGTTATGGTCAATCCTAGCCCTCATAACCCCTTCGAAACCCCTCAAACCCTAGCCAAAACCCCGCATCCTTCTGGCCCGTTGGATATCTGCGAATGGACGGTGTGGATCAGGCGCTAGGGCAACGTCAGCGATCCGAGTGAAGCGCTCTGATTGGCCGTATTCGAGAACGCTGGATCACTCCCCCCAACCATTTCTGACCGTTGGATCGCTGCGCGTCGAACAGTGTGGATCAGCCTGCAGTGCCACGTCAGCGATCCGCGTGAAGCTAGTTCGGCGCTGTGATTGGCTGGATTTGAAAACGCCTATTTTTTTCCGCTTTGTTTGTTCTGCGCTCGAGGGTGGGCTGCTACCATGCATGCACGCTGTTGGTCTGTGGTAAAGAAGCCCACCCATTGGACCTTTGGACCGAATGTTGCCATGCCTCCCTCTAGCTGCCCTAGCCAGCAGGCTACATTGCCATGCATGCAAGCGAGCAGCCTACGATGCATGCATGCACGGGCGGCACACACAGAGAAGACCGAGCAGGCGTGACCCCCCGACCGACGGCACAGCCGCGTGCGCTGAAACGTCGCAGCCTGGCTATTGATGCAGCCTTGGGTTTCCCACGCGTGTACACACTCCCGATGCCACCCAACGCCGCCCGCTCATTACTTCCACCCGGTGTGAAACTAGTCAAAAAACACGTCGCACTGGGGCTATTTAAGCCACCTATCATCTTCCTCCTCCTCTCACACCCCTCATCCATCTCCCATCCTCTCCCATCTGCATCTGTCCTTCTTCTTCTCACCACAAACAACCCCAAAACCAGGCCGCCGCAGCCA
Source organism: Thinopyrum elongatum (assembly GCA_011799875.1). Classification (NCBI taxonomy): domain Eukaryota; kingdom Viridiplantae; phylum Streptophyta; class Magnoliopsida; order Poales; family Poaceae; genus Thinopyrum; species Thinopyrum elongatum. The sequence goes on along the minus strand of CM022303.1, from coordinate 627,850,819 downwards.
TGCAGTACACCGGACCATACTACCGCTTTCCCCCCACCGTGCCGGAGAGGCTCTACCCCGCCGGGGTGTACGTCGAGAACACACTCCGTGTGTGGGCGATGTCAAGATGGAGGGGCGCAAGGGAGTTCACCAACTTCTTCCTTGGGGCCGGCTACAGCCACCTCCCCCGGGGATCTCCAAGGATGTACCAATTCGAGGAGGTCATCCACAACGGGGTTGTGGTTGGTATCCTTGCCCACTTCACCAACCCCTTCGACGCGTTCTACCTCCTCGGCCGCGTGTTTTGGTGTGGCTGTGAGTTCATCGCTTTCACAACCCACAACATCTTCACGGACTACACCAACATCTTCCCCACCGCGGAGCACATGCACACTCTGTCGTACCCCGTCGACAACGCCCCGAAGGAGCAGTGAGGAGCGAGGAGGAGCAAGGAGAGCAAGGAAGGCAGCGGCCAGGGTTTAGACGATCTACCCATCTATCTATCTTTTTTTAGCTAAATCTATCTATATTTGTGTTATGTTATTTAAGTTGTAAGCGTACTATGGGTACCCGCTGTGGGCTTGGTTGGCCCGAACTATCTATATTATGTGTCTTTCTATTATTAAGTTCTTGCTACTTATTTAAGTTGCATGGTGTTTTGGCTTGTAGGTCTAGATACACCCATTATTAAAAAATGCATTTCAAAACATCAAAAAAAGACATTTTTTCTGGACTGTAAAAGGACAAAAAATGACTCATGAATAGTAATTTTGTAGCAATGAAATTTCTGAAGTAAATTTTCTATGAGCTAACACAAGTAAAACGGGCCCAAGTAAAACATGTGCCATGTGCTACCTCTTTGCATTTTGCGGCATTTTATTTACATTGTTCCATGAACAAAAATTTGGCCAAAGTAAAAACAAGTCGAGAAGTATATGTTTGTTAGAGGTTTATTTGCCCAAGTAACATTTTATTTAGTCGAACCATTTTTCGTTAAACATGGGTGCCTCTATGCTATAAAAAAGGGCTGGTGCCCCTACGCGGGTGGGCTGGTTTCTCTTTGGGCCTGGTTATTTTCTCACAACCCAACATCTATTCGGCAGCCCAGATTTTTTTTACTAGAAACTGAATTTGGGTGTGCACTCTGTTAACTGAAGAACAAAAACAGGGGCATGAACACTGAATAATTTTCCAAATTGCTGCTTCGACTCAGTTGCATCAACTTGGCATGGCGCACAGATCACGTCCTCTGCCCTGACAGGCCTAAATGCCCATTCTAATGACGGATGAACAACAAGTATAAGAAAAATAGAGCAATGATACAACAATAGAACCCCCCCTCCCCTGATATTTGCTTGCTTCTGCAAATCGATCATCTGCATTAGATGTTTGTTGATCTTCTTCAGTTCCTCGTTCAGTTCGGACTACGCGTGCAGTTCAGCATCGCGCGCATACCTCGGCATCGACAGGACTCTGCCCGCCCCTCGCCCGTCTGAGCTCCCCAAATTCTCCACAGCAATCGGCGGCACCACGCCCAAATTGAGCTCACAGGTTGCGGCCTCGCTCGAATAAATGTAGCCCTCAAACTGAATCCTCTCAATATAATCATCCATCCACTCGAAATGTGTACATTTCTTCAGGATCTGAAAACAACAACATGAACCCTAAATCCCAAATTCGACGAGAAAAAAGTAAATCTGGAGAAATCAGAGCAAACGACAGCGAAAGAACGGGCTAAGAACTGAGATCTAACCTTGCCATCCCTTCCTGCCATTGTTTTGCTCAAGCATTTCACAAATTTGCGCCCAAGATTGCCATTCTCATCCGTCTTACTGACCCACCATTTAAGAAGCTCTGGGTGTGGGCACTCAGGGCACCTTGTGAGCAGCACTGGACCATACTGTCGCCATTTTGAGTGCGTGGCGGAGGAGCTAGACATCTGCGCTAGGTCGCCGAAAAGAGAAAGATTGGGGAAAGGGGAAGCAATGGGTGGCGGCGGGCGGACGGGCACGGGCGCTCGTCTCTTCTAGCTACTGAGAGATGGGTCCCGCTCTTACATGGACAAGTGGTGGGTCCCGTGCATACGTGGATAAGTGGTGGGTCCAACCCCTAACAGCTAACGAGGGCATCAGTTGAGTTTGAGGGTCATGTTGTGCCTGGGCTATTTACGGGCTCAAATGTGTCACACCAGAGCCATTCGCTCGAACAAGATCGCACCCCTTCCAATTCACATGAAATGTGTCGCACAGGAGCTATAAGCCCGAGATTTTCCTGCTCCTGCACTAGTAAATGAATGGACCTTTGGTGGGCTAAACTGTGTTGCATCTTCAGGCCTGTACATGCGTTAGTGACGGTACATCGTTTTGTTTTTCACATTTTCTGAAAAGAAAAAGGGAAATGATTCCTCTCAACCGACCGATCTTGTGCGAGCGTCCGCCACCTCCATGTCCGTTAGATGGGTTCTTAATCAGACGGTCAAGAGCTAACCCCTTCCTGTCCACGTTCCGCAACTGGTCAGTTGTTTCATAAAGTGGTTATGCAACTAGCCCCCTGTTGCAAACCGACTAGGGGTTAGATCCCGCAGCGGCTGGAACTATGGAGGGTGACGGCGGCTGGAACTATGGAGGGTGACGGCGGCTGGGACTAGGGAGAGCAGTGGCACAGGCCTACCAGGTGGCGCGGCGGCGACGACGATGGGATCTCAGCTGACGGTGGCCGGCCTCTGTACGGATCCAGAGATCCTTTTTTTCTTGTTCCTGTAGGCCGGCGTAAGTGGTAGGCGGTGGTGGTGGCGGTCGCCGGCGGCGGCGGTGGTGCTCCCCGGCGGCGGTGATTTGTGCTCCCCGGCGTGCTTCTGAAACCACAGGAGCGGTGGCGCTATTGCTTTGTCAGCGGCAACGCGCTCGACACAGGCAACGACAGCGTCATTTTTGGACATTTTTTTATATTAATTTTTTCTGTAACATTACCTATGTTGCAAAAGTTCTCCCACCACATCACCGTTGTTGCAAAAAGAAGTGTAGACGGGAAAAAAATTCTGCAACACGACCTATGTTGCAAAAAAATTCCCGCAACACAACCTATGTTGCAAAAAAAAAAAACTACAACATAACCTCAAAAATCCATGTGCATCTTCAGGCACTGAGCTGTAGCTTGTACATGCGTTAGTAACAATGCATTGTTTTTTTTTCACATCAGTTGACGGTAGGCTAATCATAGTATACCCTAAAAAATCCATCCACATTTTTTTTTACGAAATCATCCACAATTGTTCCCATGAAAAATTTCTCAAAAAAAAATTTGTTCTAAAAAAAATCTCCATCCACAAGTTTATTGCTCAATCCATTTAAAAAATTCATCTATATAAGCTTCACCACGAATTATAGTTTCAACCATGAACATAAACAAATGATTGATCAATACACAAAATTGGAATTTTTATTAGTATTAACTGCAAATTGGTAGGTTCTTTTTATATGGTATTGGATTAACGAAAGCAAATTTCGGACCACGGTCTAGCTGATTGCTTGATGATGGAGTTTGTATTCAATCATGGGTCATTAATCCTAACTAGATCATTGATGGCGCGTGTTGCCGTGCCCGTCCTTTTTTACTGTAGTATGAAGTGTTAGGAATTTATGTAAAAACATGGAGTTGTTTTTCAACAAAATTCTTGTTTTCTTTTCAAATGCGAGTCCAGTATGAAAGTTCAATCATTCGCCTTATTGTAGATACTTGGAAGGCATGTTTGGTATTAAAATATGAACAATAGAAAACTAATAGACACAGTGCATATTTCTCAATCGAACGCTTGATTTATCCAAATGGTCGGTGTGCTAGCCGGTATTTGGCAAAACTGGATCTTAAAAACAACTATATCTAAAGGAAATGGTTTACAAAGCCCACTGTCATTGTTTGATTCAAGCTATAGTAAAAAAAAAATCGGAAAATACAAATCAAACTGACAACAAATTAGGTTCTTCCCCAAGCCATAGCAGTAAACTTTAAGAAGCAATGTGGCATCCTCAGTCGGCTACAGGTACAACTACATGCGCCATCAGCACCTCAATCGTGCATTAGTGCCAACTCGGTCAGAAACAAGAGCACAATAGCTCCATCTCTGTTCTTTGCTCAATTGGTGGCTCGCGTGGTAGCTCGCAGACAAGCTGGCACCTACTAAGTTATAAAATGGCAAGTCTTATTTCTTTGATACTCACAGCATTCAGATTAGAGGTGTCAGGTTTTAGATAGATAGTATAGTATAATACTATTTCCTTTTAAATTTGAAGGAAATATATGAATTGGCACTAATGCTAAATACAACATCAGCACTGGTAATGAAAGTCTTTGATATTCACAACATCCTGTTCTATATATATACACTAGTAGAAAACAGGGCTTTGGTCCAGGTCTGAAAAGGGCTTTAATCCCGGTTCACTCACGAACCGGGACCAAAGGGGGCATAGTCCCGGTTCGTGAGGCGAGGGCGTCGGCCGGGCCTCGGGGGCCATTGGTCCCGGTTCGTCTGACCCCTTTGGTCCCGGTTCCAGACACGAACCGGGACCAATGGTCCTCGCTCCTGGCCCACCACCTTTAGTCTCGGTTGGTGGATGGAACCGGGACCAAAGGTTGTCCTTTAGTCCCGGTTTTGGCCACAAACCGGGACTAAAGAGAGGCCTATATATACCCCCTGCCCGCTCAGTGCTCTGTTCTCACTCTGTTTTTTGCCCTCCTATGCACATGAGGTGTGTGTTGCTCTAGCTCACCTCCTATGCACATGAGGTGTTCGATGAAATGCCCGAGCCACACTACTTAAGCTTTCTCCTCTCCAAGCTCGACCTCCAAGCTCCATTTTCCTCAAGATTTGTCTAGGTTTGGCGGTCCGTCATGTCCCGTCCCCGTCCTCACCGCCGTCAATCGCTCGCGCCGATCTCGTCGCCGGCACCACCGTGGTGAGCCTCTTGTTCTTATCTTCTTTCTAAAAGAAAAAAAATATTCTTACTTGTATGATTTAGATAGATACTTGTATAATTTTCTTACTTTTATTATTGTTTGTTATTATATAGTGCGATGGTTTTGGTATCCGCCCCCGTCGGCCCTCGTCCTGTCTATGATTCAGATGTGGTATATATATTATCTTTTATAACTATTTGGTTCATTTAGTGTTTATGACAATTATGCCGACCAACGTGACATAGATGTTTTTATCTAGGAGGTATGTGAACCGGAAATTCCAACCGACCCTCTTGTCGAGAGGTTAAATTTAGTTGAAAAAGAAAATGATTACTTGAAGAAAAAATTGAAAAGAATTGAGGAGGAGAAGATGGAATTGGAGTTGCATGTTGCGGATATCGTCGATGATCACAAGATCAAGATGGATAAAATGCGCTTGAAGATTAGAAAGATGAAAAAATATGCCATTCATACCGAGGCTTGGTATCATTATGCCGTTGGATCAATTGTTACCTTTGTTGCGATTATGATCGCATTTGTTGTTGCATTGAAATGTTTTACATAGTTTCAATATATGGTTTAATTAGATGCTCTAGAGAGCTATATGTTGTTCAATGAGAACTATGTATGAACTTTATGTATCTATTTTTTCAGTAATAATATTTGATCACTACTGTACTTTCATTTTAATGTGATGATGAACTTCTATTAATTTGGTCACTTCTGTATTCATGATGTTCTGTAATGGTTTTTGACACACTTAATTATATATAATGCACGACGATGAATCGGCAATGGATGTACGGTGACAGACGCACCTCCGAGTACATTAAAGGCGTGCATAATTTTCTCGAAGTGGCTGAGGCAAACAAGCAGAATGGTTTTATGTGTTGTCCATGCCCTATATGTGGGAATACGAAGTCTTACTCTGACCGGAAAATCCTTCACACCCACCTGCTTATGAAGGGTTTCATGCCGCACTATATTGTTTGGACCAAGCACGGAGAAAGAGGGGTTATGATGGAAGACAATGAAGAAGAAGAGGATGATGAAAACTATGTGCCCCCTGAATACGGTGATGCTGCACGGGGGAAGCTGAAGATCAAGAGGAACCAGACGATGTGCCCGATGATGATCTTCGCTGGGTCATTGTTGATGCAAAGAGACAATGCGAAAGTGAAAAGGAGAAGTTGAAGTTCGATCGCATGTTAGAGGATCACAAAAAAGGGTTGTACCCAAATTGCGAAGATGGCAACACAAAGCTCGGTACCACACTAGAATTGCTGCAGTGGAAGGCAGACAATGTTGTATCTGACAATGGATTTGAGAAGCTACTGAAAATATTGAAGAAGAAGCTTCCAAAGGATAACGAATTGCCCGACAGTACGTACGGAGCAAAGAAGGTTCTATGCCCTCTAGGATTGGAGGTGTAGAAGATACATGCATGCCGTAATGACTGCATCCTCTACCGCAGTGCGTACGAGGATTTGAACGCATGCCCGGTATGCGGTGCATTGCGGTATAAGATCAGACGAGATGACCCTGGTGATGTTGACGGCAAGCACCCCACGAAGAGGGTTCCTGCCAAGGTGATGTGGTATGCTCCTATAATACAACGGTTGAAACGTCTGTTCAGAAACAAAGAGCATGCCAAGTTGATGCGATGGCACAAAGAGGACCGTAAGAAAGACGGGAAGTTGAGAGCACCCGCTGACGGGTCGCAGTGGAGAAAAATCAAGAGAAAGTGGGGGGACTTTGCAGGTGACGCAAGGAATGTATGGTTTGGTTTAAACGCGGATGGCATTAATCCTTTTGGGGAGCAGAGCAGCAATCATAGCACCTGGCCCGTGACTCTATGTATCTATAACCTTCCTCCTTGGCTGTGCATGAAGCGGAAGTTCATTATGATGCCAGTGCTCATCCAAGGCCCTAAGCAACCCGGCAACGACATTGATGTGTACCTAAGGCCATTAGTTGAAGAACTTTTACAGCTGTGGAATGGAAAAGGTGTACGTGTGTGGGATGAGCAAGACCAGCAGGAATTTGACCTACATGCGTTGCTGTTTGTAACCATCAATGATTAGTCTGCTCTCAGTAACCTTTCAGGACAGACAAACAAGGGATACCACGCATGCACGCACTATTTAGATGACACCAAAAGTATATATTTGGACAAATGCAGGAAGAATGTGTACCTGGGGCATCATCGATTTCTTCCGACCAACATCAATGTGTAGCGACCCGACCCGAATGGATCAAAGTCTCTGTGCTTAAGTGTCATCCCTGGATCGGTATGCTGACACACACAGTACTCGAGGATTTATAACAGAGGTAAATCACATGTATAAAGTAACGTAAATACTATTACCTCAATCCATATAGCGGAAGTAACAACAAGGTTGTGGATTCCCATCAACACCAACGGCAAAGTTGAGTGTAGAAATCGTAACCCTAACGTATCACTTACTCGTCGTAAGAATTCCTGCAACATGAGACGTTGCAGCCATGTAGGTCAGTACATTGAATGTACTGGCAAATTCACACCATAGGATAATGATGAATAATAGCTATCACTATATGCATATTTGGCTGGTGGAGGCTCTAGGTTTAACATGATTTTGCGAAAAGCTAATTTTTTTCCTACAACAAAGGAATTTATTTTATTTAACTATCATGGTGGTTGAAACATTGAGAAGGTAAAACCCCCTCTCAATCCCAATTAAAAGTAATCATTAATCCCAACAAATTAATTTAGAGTGATGGGATTCAATATGAAATCCCAAGAACCAGATACTCAAGATGTCCATAACCGGGGACACGGCTAATCATGATTAGTTTTTACACTCTGCAGAGGTTTGTGCACTTTTCCCCACAAGACTCGATCTCCTCCGTTGGATTTCTCGCACTACATGGTGTTTGAGAAACGGATGACCGAGACACAGTCTTTCAGAAACATTTACTCTTTACTCTGGGTAGACAGTTACACCTACTTTCCCCTACATCTGCTAGCCTACCACTGAAAGAGGTCATGTAACATACTCAACTATGCTAGAGCCCATAATAGCTTGTGGCTGCACACGGAAGTTTCTAGCATGAATAATCTTATGATCCCTTTGAGCCTGGGTGGCGGACCGTAGGAGGATCACACGGTATATCCCCGGGATCTCCTAGGACAACACTGGTATATCCCCAGGTGCCCAAACAAGCAATCCACCCAGATGTGTATTAAAGTTGCCACCTTAAGTTGAACCATTAATTAAAAATCTCACATCTGTCATGGATACACTCAAAACCCAATCCACGTCAACGAGCATAGCATGGCAACATAAGCATAGCGTGGAAGTAACTCCCAAGGGTTTTATAATAAAAGGGCAATAGGTTCTACCTCATCATCTACTTCCCAATACCCACAAGTTAATCACATCCTAGTCATGTAGTGTTTGAGGATAAAACTAATGCATAAAAACTGGGTATAGAAGAGTATGCTCAAAGTGTGAACTTGCCTTGTACTGTTGATGAAGATCCTTCGCACTCATAATTCCTGATAGTTCTACTCGTCACACTCCGTTCAATCTAACGTGAGCAAGCAATTGCATACATAAGCACTCATGCAAAAGAATCGAAGAAAAGATCTCGAAAAACTTCGAAAACTAGCAATTAACTCTTGCAACAGAAAACAATTTCTAACAGTACCAAAATTGGGTGGATTTGGTCTTATCAGAAAGTTTAGGTCAAGAGCTTCAATTAGCAAAAAGAATCAATTAAATCGGAGTTACGAAACTCAAGTTATAGCCAAAACAAGTTTGAATATGAATCTGAACAAATTTCGAAATTTGAAAGTTGCAAAAAGTTTATTTGATAGATTCACTAGAAAGGTGGAATCAAGACAAAAATATTGGCGTTGGTTTCGTCTAATTTGGATGAACGAGTAAAAAGTTATGGCTATTTGAAAAATCAGGGCCAAGCTGTTTTACGGAAGAAAAAGAGTTATGGCTAAAAGAATTCTAGTCCTAAAATGTAAATACAAGGACTAATTTATAAATCTAATTATTCTACCGTACTAGTCTAGAAATAATAAGCTACGGGAGTATATAAAAAAAATACGAAGAAAGATACCTTTATAAGGTAGAGAAAAGATGACTTCCGAGAGAGAAGACAACTTTCAGAAGTCCCGCCGGAGAGAAGAAAAATATTTTTATTTAGTGAATCTAGTAAAACCAAAATATATTGATTTAACCCGAATCGGATGATTTTTGGAGTCTCTATGGGTCTATATTTATAGGTGGAAAGGAGGCTTAGAGGTCAAAAGTTAGGCAATGTGGGACTAAACGTAAACAAAAGGCAGACGAAAGATATAGGAAAAACAAAGAAAAGAAACGACGCCGCATGGGCCTTCGGCCGGCCTGCGCGTGTGCGCGCATGTGTGCGTGCGCGGAGTTTTTTTTTTTTAACAGAAAATAAATAAATTAAAGGACAACTGGAAAAATAATATAGTCCGACCTGCTAGCTATGTTGCGCACGCTGGCGAAGGATAGCAGTCGGTCGCTCGTACATTTTTTTTTTTTAGAATAAAAACAAAAAAAGGTAAATGGAAAATAAGAAAATTTCCATAGGCATATTATATATCAAAATTTTCAGAAAAATATTTCCTAAAAGATGAACATATTTTCAGCGGCAAATAAATTTCACAAAAATTTAAATAAAGCAAACAGTGCTACTGCTGCAATAATACCTAATAAAAATCATTTTAAAAATACCAAAATGATTTCAAATTTATTTCCCTCTAATTTTATATTGAAGGGAATCATTTTACCCTAATTTCCATATATTTTATTTTTGGATAAAAATAATTTGAATAAAAACCAAATAACTCCAAATTGAAAATAATTTCAAAGGGACTTTAAATTTGATTGTTTTAAACTTCCAACTCATATTTCATATAATTTGAAGAAGTCATTTTATCTCCTCTCACGAAAATCATTGAGTTGCATAAAGTTTTCGAATTTGGAATATTTCCAAATGGAATTCAAATCTTTTCAAAACCCTTTTCATTTATTTAAATGGAAGAAGTGATATCATCTTCACTCTAGGGTTTTGTGATGAAATGAATATGAATTCATGGAGATCATAAATGCAAGGTGAAAGTTTTGGGAAAGTCATTTTATTCCCTCTCATTCAACTTTCAAAAAGTTTCCAAATTTCACTCAATTTCACACAAGCAACCACACCACAATCAAACAATCAATCAAAACTATTTATTTAATATAACATTCCAAAATTTAGAATTTTGGGATGTTACAAACCTACCACCCTTAAAATGAATCTCGTCCTCGAGATTCGGAGAGGCTAGCAAGAAATAGGTTAGGGTCGGGGTCTCCTCAAAATCCATCGATTGTCATGAAGGTCTGGGGTGCTACCACCCTTAGAAGCATGGTTATGGTTCCATCAAAACTCATGTACTCCATCTTTATTGTTGACAGTGTCGATCTTCTCAGATCTTCAGGATAATTCCTTCTCTGCGCTCTTCCGGTAGTGGCATAACCTTTTTTTTTTTCAATTCTTGTGTCCTTGCATCATGGTAATTAAGGTTCTTCCGAGACAGTGTCTTCTTAGCTGACATGTTTGGCGCCAATACTAAACAACTATCGATATCTCATGGTGGTCATCAAACAATTTGAATGGGTCCCTGCAGAAAACGGGTCTGGGCTTCATTCTCACCGTATGGCCTACGGTTGGCAACAACTGCCTTGTACAAGGGGAAAAATTGTCACACCATTCTATGGTTTAAACAAGGTTTTGATCGTCGTCGCTCTACTATGGGTAAGTCACTCAGATTTACCATCCCATATAGCAAGGCGAATAATAAGAGTAAGTCGGTATGGTGATCAATCCATCCCGCACCCAAATCATTACCTTGTATATGGTTTAGCGAATCTCGCATTCTATCACTCGGTCATCCTCACAAGCATTGCAGAATTTCTCTTGTCGACGAACTAAGTTCGGATAAATCCATTGATCCTGCAAGCCAAACGAACATCTATCGTTTCTTCACCTCTCTCAGGTTTTGCGTTAACTCCTATAAGATCGTCTGTTGATAAAGTCGTATCTTCTTCCAGGGTTTTTCCTTCAGCAAGAGTGTGCTTGCTTCTTGGTAGGTCCTAGGGCCTGTGGGTTATGGCCCATCTCATCACTTGTAAACCTTGAACTCATCATCGGGGCAACTGATCATTATTCCAACATCCAGCTTCCTAGCATTCTTAAATCCATCCCATTGTACTGTCTCCCTTCCTTCTATCGGTACCAAACTAAGAAGGGATTACACAGACTCATCAGGGAGTTACAATTGCTCCATATTGCCAACCTTCTACCTCCTTTATATCCAATAGTACTTCATCCCATCATATTCTTGGGGTATCCCACATATCGAGATAAAACTCGTACTTATTTTGTCCGAAGTCCACTCCGTGGAATATCATTATCTTTTCCAGAGGTCAAGTGTCCTCACAGGGTACTACCACCCTTGAACTGCACAAATTCATCCGTAGACCATATTTCTCATATCCTCGAAAATGGTCAAAATCTTTCTTCATAGAGTAACAACTCATATAATCCAAATCAGTACCAACAATAATGCTAACTTTATTGATTCTCAAATTTTTACAATCTCCTGCATTTCCATTACAGGCCTCAACTCAATACCTCAAAAAGAATTGTTCCCACTACTACTACTATATTTCTTTTTTTTGACACAACTATTTAGTACAAGTCTCCTTCTCATTGGGACAATCTCTGGCAAAGTGACATGCTTCATTACAGCAGAAACATATTACTTCTGACAAGTCTCGAGGTTTCCTTTTTGGGCAACTGTTGAGGTAGTGCCCTGACTCCTTGCACCTATAACAGGTGATATGACTCAGATCCTTCCTGGAATCCAATCTACTTCTTTTTCTGGACTTTTCCATTCCAAACAGGGCTTCTATTTCCTATGGGTCATACTCTACTTCCTTCGTCGGGAATTCTACTAGATCCCCATTCATACAATTCTGGGAGATGTGTCCTTCTTCTCCACATGAATAGCATGACTTGGTGCAGAGTTTAATTGGGTCTTCTTCGGGTGTGTCCTCCACCTCTTCCTTCATCACAGGTTCTTCTAAAATTTCCATGAGGGCTCCTTTCATTTCTTCTTTCTTCTGCTGGATGGTTCTTTGTACCATGGGGTAAATGTGACACTGAGCAGGGTAGTGGGTAGTCCCTTCACACAAGAAACAAGTAATCTGCCTAGTTGGGCATTCTTCAGTTGGGTGATTTCCTACACAATGAGGGCATTCATCCTTGTGTTCTTTATGGTTGTGTCCTATTTCTCCACAGAACTTGCATGCACAAGGTTTCTTCATATCATTTCCATAAGGCTTCAACTTCTGGGACACAAGCCGAGACTTTAGCAGAGTCATCTTAAATTCTTTCCAAGTGGTTACTCTTTGCCATCCATTGATGGTTTGGTACATCCTCCACCAAGTAGCAGCACCTCTTTCAAAGCACTGAAGAGCATGCTGGGTCATATCCTTTCCGGCTATAGTGTTATTCTTCATGTGATCTTCCATGTTTTGAATCCATCGGTCCGTCTCCAATTGAGTCATCGGTCCATAAAATATGAGTTCATCTCCATTCATCCTCTATTGGTTCCAAGGGTTTTTTTTTTTGGGTGAGACAAGAGAGATAGAGAGGGATACACACAATACAAACAATAGATTTGAAGAGGCAAATTTTATTTTGTGGCTGTCGAAAAAAACATCAAACAAATGACAGCTCACAATCGTCGCATCTAACGTAGGTATAACAGGGGTTTGGTCTTCTAAAGGACAATAAATCTTCAAAGTCGCCAAACTCTTCAAGTCTTGTTCATGTCTCCGATGGGCTTCTTCCGATCGTGCTTGACCTTCTCAAGTTCTTTTGCCAAATCATCTCTGTTGACGCGAAGTCTCTCGTGACGTCCTTTAATATTCTAGAGTTGCGTTCCAAACTTCTGGGTTTCAACATCCTTGGCAATGAACCATGGTCCTACTGTCCTTCAGTTCCTGACGAATCTCTGGTATCTCGAGGTTTTGCTCCTCCAGCTTGGCTACTTTCAGCTTCTGGGTCCTGAGTTCTTCACGAAATGCTTCCTTGTCAAATACGGCTTCCTGAAGGTCCATCTTAAAATTCTCGATGTAATACTCCAGATCCTGTCGATACACCAGCTAAGGTTAAACTTCATCTTTTGCTGATAGATGCTCCATTAGCCCTTTTGTCATCCAATCCTTCCGACGAAATGCATGCTTAACTCAGCACGGCGACAATAGCATAAGCGGGCGATAACATCATGGATAGCAGTGTTTCTGCCCTTGTCATTGCCATGAGCTATCATTCCATAGTTGATATCTCCTGCCTTAGGGTTTTCTTGACAAAAACTTTGAGTTTTAACGCTCCATGTTCTGGTCTTTCTCCGACACACCTTGATCTCGGGTATTGACAGCTTCAATAGTCTGACAAATTCCATAAGGGTAGCCTTCCTAGGTCATACCAATCTGGAAATTCTTCAGAAACTTCAAATTCTCCTAGTCTTCGGAGTCTTCAACTGTTGTAGTTTCCATTATTATAATGCACGGTAAAATCCTCTTCATTCCGAAGTGGTCTTAGTTGTCTGCTATCTTGTACTTCTTGGAGTGGTCTCATCAGTCGAATCTTCGCGTGGTCAAAAGGGAAAAGGGGTATAGTCTAACTACTTGAGGTGAGAGGAAATACTTGGTAAAGCTTTAGAAAAGATGAGACTTAAGGGATCTCTTTTGAAAATAAAGTTTAGAGAAAATCTTTCCAATGGGCTTGCCAGTTTCTAGGGGTCACGTACTACAGTCAACATGTGCTCTGATACCATCTTGTAGCGACCCGACCCGAATGGATCAAAGTCTCTGTGCTTAAGTGTCATCCCTGGATCGGTATGCTGACACACACAGTACTCGAGGATTTATAACAGAGGTAAATCACATGTATAAAGTAACGTAAATACTATTACCTCAATCCATATAGCGGAAGTAACAACAAGGTTGTGGATTCCCATCAACACCAACGGCAAAGTTGAGTGTAGAAATCGTAACCCTAACGTATCACTTACTCGTCGTAAGAATTCCTGCAACATGAGACGTTGCAGCCATGTAGGTCAGTACATTGAATGTACTGGCAAATTCACACCATAGGATAATGATGAATAATAGCTATCACTATATGCATATTTGGCTGGTGGAGGCTCTAGGTTTAACATGATTTTGCGAAAAGCTAATTTTTTTCCTACAACAAAGGAATTTATTTTATTTAACTATCATGGTGGTTGAAACATTGAGAAGGTAAAACCCCCTCTCAATCCCAATTAAAAATAATCATTAATCCCAACAAATTAATTTGGAGTGATGGGATTCAATATGAAAATCCAAGAACCAGATACTCAAGATGTCCATAACCGGGGACACGGCTAATCATGATTAGTTTTTACACTCTGCAGAGGTTTGTGCACTTTTCCCCACAAGACTCGATCTCCTCCGTTGGATTTCTCGCACTACATGGTGTTTGAGAAACGGATGACCGAGACACAGTCTTTCAGAAACATTTACTCTTTACTCTGGGTAGACAGTTACACCTACTTTCCCCTACATCTGCTAGCCTACCACTGAAAGAGGTCATGTAACATACTCAACTATGCTAGAGCCCATAATAGCTTGTGGCTGCACACGGAAGTTTCTAGCATGAATAATCTTATGATCCCTTTGAGCCTGGGTGGCGGACCGTAGGAGGATCACACGGTATATCCCGGGATCTCCTAGGACAACACTGGTATATCCCCAGGTGCCCAAACAAGCAATCCACCCAGATGTGTATTAAAGTTGCCATCTTAAGTTGAACCATTAATTAAAAATCTCACATCTGTCATGGATACACTCAAAACCCAATCCACGTCAACGAGCATAGCATGGCAACATAAGCATAGCGTGGAAGTAACTCCCAAGGGTTTTATAATAAAAGGGCAATAGGTTCTACCTCATCATCTACTTCCCAATACCCACAAGTTAATCACATCCTAGTCATGTAGTGTTTGAGGATAAAACTAACGCATAAAAACTGGGTATAGAAGAGTATGCTCAAAGTGTGAACTTGCCTTGTACTGTTGATGAAGATCCTTCGCACTCATAATTCCTGATAGTTCTACTCGTCACACTCCGTTCAATCTAACGTGAGCAAGCAATTGCATACATAAGCACTCATGCAAAAGAATCGAAGAAAAGATCTCGAAAAACTTCGAAAACTAGCAATTAACTCTTGCAACAGAAAACAATTTCTAACAGTACCAAAATTGGGTGGATTTGGTCTTATCAGAAAGTTTAGGTCAAGAGCTTCAATTAGCAAAAAGAATCAATTAAATCGGAGTTACGAAACTCAAGTTATAGCCAAAACAAGTTTGAATATGAATCTGAACAAATTTCGAAATTTGAAAGTTGCAAAAAATTTATTTGATAGATTCACTAGAAAGGTGGAATCAAGACAAAAATATTGGCGTTGGTTTCGTCTAATTTGGATGAACGAGTAAAAAGTTATGGCTATTTGAAAAATCAGGGCCAAGCTGTTTTACGGAAGAAAAAGAGTTATGGCTAAAAGAATTCTAGTCCTAAAATGTAAATACAAGGACTAAATTATAAATCTAATTATTCTACCGTACTAGTCTAGAAATAATAAGCTACGGGAGTATATAAAAAAATACGAAGAAAGATACCTTTATAAGGTAGAGAAAAGATGACTTCCGAGAGAGAAGACAACTTTCAGAAGTCCCGCCGGAGAGAAGAAAAATATTTTTATTTAGTGAATCTAGTCAAACCAAAATATATTGATTTAACCCGAATCGGATGATTTTTGGAGGCTCTATGGGTCTATATTTATAGGTGGAAAGGAGGCTTAGAGATCAAAAGCTAGGCAATGTGGGACTAAACGTAAACAAAAGGCAGACGGAAGATATAGGAAAAACAAAGAAAAGAAACGACGCGGCATGGGCCTTCGGCCGGCCTGCGCGTGTGCGCGCATGTGTGCGTGCGCGGAGTTTTTTTTTTTAACAGAAAATAAATAAATAAAAGGACAACTGGAAAAAATAATATAGTCCGACCTGCTAGCTATGTTGCGCACGCTGGCGAAGGATAGCAGTCGGTCGCTCGTACAGTTTTTTTTTTTTAGAATAAAAACAAAAAAAGGTAAACGGAAAATAAAAAAATTTCCATAGGCATATTATATATCAAAATTTTCAGAAAAAGATTTCCTAAAAGATGAACATATTTTCAGCGGCAAATAAGTTTCACAAAAATTTAAATAAAGCAAACAGTGCTACTGCTGCAATAAAACCTAATAAAAATCATTTTAAAAATACCAAAATGATTTCAAATTTATTTCCCTCTAATTTTACATTGAAGGGAATCATTTTACCCTAATTTGCATATATTTATTTTTGGATAAAAATAATTTGAATTAAAACCAAATAACCCAAATTGAAAATAATTTCAAAGGGACTTTAAATTTGATTGTTTTTAAACTTCCAACTCATATTTCATATAATTTGAAGAAGTCATTTTATCTCCTCTCATGAAAATCATTGAGTTGCATAAAGTTTTCGAATTTGGAATATTTCCAAATGGAATTCAAATCTTTTCAAAACCCTTTTCATTTATTTAAATGGAAGAAGTGATATCATCTTCACTCTAGGGTTTTGTGATGAAATGAATATGAATTCATGGAGATCATAAATGCAAGGTGAAAGTTTTGGGAAAGTCATTTTATTCCCTCTCATTCAACTTTCAAAAAGTTTCCAAATTTCACTCAATTTCACACAAGCAACCACACCACAATCAAACAATCAATCAAAACTATTTATTTAATATAACATTCCAAAATTTAGAATTTTGGGATGTTACACAATGTCGAAAGAAAGGCAAGCATTTCAAAGGCGAGGCAGATCACCGAAGGAAGCCTGCCGTCCGTACTGGTGATCACATACTTGCTATGGTCAATGATTTACATGTAATCTTTGGAAAGGGTCCCGGCAGACTATCTGTTCCGAATGACGCTGAGGGACGCGCACCCATGTGGAAGAAGAAATCTATATTTTGGGACCTACCCTATTGGAAAGACCTAGAGGACCGCTCTGCAATCGACGTGATGCACGTGATGAAGAATCTTTGCATGAACCTGCTAGGCTTCTTGGGCATGTATGGGAAGACAAAAGATACACCGGAGGCACGGGAGGACCAGCAACGTGTGCACGAAAAAGACGGCATGCCTCCAAAGCAGTATGAAGGTCCTGCCAGCTACGCTCTTACCAAAGAAGAGAAGGAAATCTTCTTTGAATGCCTGCTCAGTATGAAGGTCCCGTCTGGCTTCTCGTCCAATATAAAGGGAATACTAAATATCCCAGAGAAAAAGTTCCAGAACCTAAAGTCTCATGACTGCCACGTGATTATGACGCAACTGCTTCCGGTTGCATTGAGGGGGCTTCTACCGAAAAACCTTCGACTAGCCATTGTGAAGCTATGTGCTTTCCTCAAAGCAATCTCTCAGAAGGTGATCGATCCAGAAATCCTACCAAGGTTAAGGAGTGATCTGGCGCAATGTCTTGTCAGTTTTGAGCTGGTGTTCCCACCATCCTTCTTCAATATCATGACGCATGTCCTAGTTCATCTAGTCGACGAGATTGCCATTCTGGGCTCTGTATTTCTACACAATATGTTCCCCTTTGAGAGGTTCATGGAGTCTTATAGAAATATGTTCGTAACCGTGCTAGGCCAGAAGGAAGCATCTCCACGGGCCATCAAACAGAGGTGGTCATTGGGTTTTGTGTTGACTTCATTCCTGACCTTAAGAGATTGGTCTCCCTCAATCGCGGTATAAGGGGAGACTGACTGGAAAAGGCATGCTAGGAGCGGACTCAATAATATGTAGGGACGAGCATTCTTGGTCTCAAGCACACTACACAGTTCTACAGAATTCTACCTTGGTGACCCCGTATGTCAATGAAAACAAGAATATTCTACGCTCCAAACACCCGGAGTAGTGTGACGACTGGATTACATGTGAACACATCAGGACTTTCGGCAGTTGGTTGCAAACACATCTCATGGGTGACAACACTGTTTCTGATGAGCTGTACTCATTGGCCAGGGGACCATCTTCGACTGTATTAACTTACAAAGGGTACGAGATAAATGGGAATACATTTTACACGATTGCCCAAGATCAAAAGAGCACCAACCAAAACAGTGGTGTCCGCTGATACGTCTCCGTCGTATCTACTTTTCCTAACGCTTTTCCTCTTGTTTGGGACTCTAATTTGCATGATTTGAATGAAACTAACCCGGACTGGCACTATTTTCAGCAGAACTACCATGGTGTTGTTTTTGTGCAGAAATAAAAGTTCTCGGAATGGAACGAAACTTTGCGAGGATTTTTTATACAATAAAAGATAATTTCTGGAGCCAAGAACCACCGGAGGGGGGCACCTGGGTGGGCACAACCCACCAGGGCGCGCCACCCCCTCCAGGCGCGCCCAGGTGGGTTGTCCCCACCTGGTGGCCCCGCAGACCCTGAAACCGACGCTATAAAATCACATATTTCCAGAAAAAAATAAGGGAGAAAGAATTATCGTGTTTTGCGAGACAGAGCCGCCGCCACCTCCTGTTCTTCATTGGGAGGCCTGATCTGGAGTCCGTTTGGGGCTCTGGAGAGGGGGATCTTCAATCTTCGTCATCACCAACCCTTCTCCATCGCCAATTCCATGATGCTCCCCACCGGGAGTGAGTAATTCCTTCGTAGGCTCGCTGGTCGGTGAGGAGTTATATGAGATTCATCATGTAATCGAGTTAGTTTTGTTAGGGCTTGATCCCTAGTATCCATTATGTTCTGAGATTGATGTTGCTATGACTTTGCCATGCTTAATGCTTGTCACCTTGGGCCCGGGTGCCATGATTTCAGATCTGAACCATTTATGTTATCACCATTATATCTATGTTCTAGATCCGATCTTGCAAGTTATAGTCACCTACTACGTGTTATGATCCGGCAACCCCGGAGTGACAATAGTCGGGACACTTCCCGGTGATGACCGTAGTTTGAGGAGTTCATGTATTCACCGTGTGTTAATGCTTTGTTCCAGTTCTCTATTAAAAGGAGGCCTTAATATCCCTTAGTTTCCAATAGGACCCCGCTGCCACGGGAGGGTAGGACAAAAGATGTCATGCAAGTTATTTCCATAAGCACGTATGACTATTTACGGAATACATGCCTACATTATATTTATGAACTGGAGCTAGTGCCGTATCACCCTAGGTTATGACTGTCACATGGTGAATATCATCCAACAAATTACCGATCCAATGCCTACGATTTTCCTACATATTGATCTTGCTAAGTTACTACTGTTACTGTTACTGTTGCACTTGCTACAAAATCACTGCTATCACTGTTACTGTTACTATTGCTGTTGCTACTACTATCAAAACTATCATACTACTTTGCTACTGAGCACTTTGCTGCAGATAATTAATCTCCAGGTGTGGTTGAATTTTAACTCAGCTACTAATACTTACAAATATTCTTTGGCTCCCCTTGTGTCGAATCTATAAATTTGGGTTGAATACTCTACCCTCGAAAACTATTGCGATCCCCTATATTTGTGGGTTATCAAGACCTTTTTTTGGCGCCGTTGCCGGGGAGCATAGCTATATTTGTTGAGTCACTTGGGATTATTATCAAATTATCACTATGAAGAATCCGAAGGATGTTAAGACTAAGATTTTTCCCTCTAAGACGAGGGGAGGTAAGGAACTGCCATCCAGCTGCGCTTTAGATTCACCTTCTGTTATAAGTAAACTTGCAACACCACCACATGCTATTAATTCTGATATGCCGCAAGTTATTGATGATGCTACTTCTGCTATGAATGCTTATGATGATGCCAGTACCTTGCTTGATGATGATGTGCCACTAGGTGAATTTCTTGATGAACAAATTGCTAGAGTAAGACAACATGATATTGTTGAAACTGATGATGAGCTTGAAACACCTGCTAGAACTAGCCCTCCAAGATATGAATTGCCAAAGGTACCGGAAGGCTATGTTATGGGTGAGGAGGCAACTAGATATATTCTTGCTTGTAAGGATAGGGATGATCTAGAGAATTTATTATGCGAGTACAAAGAAAAATCTCTGAATGCTAGAATGAAATATGATCCTAAGTTTGCCACTTCATCTATCTTTGTTGATGATAAGGATTATGAATTCTCTGTCGACCCAAAGTTAATTACTCTGGTTGAATCTGATCCTTTCCATGGTTATGAAACTGAAACTGTTGTGGCACATCTTACTAAGTTGAATGACATAGCTACCCTTTTTGCTCATGATGAGAAAATTCGCTATTACTATATTCTCAAATTATTTCCGTTCTCATTAAAGGGTGATGCTAAAGCTTGGTACAATACTCTTGCTCCTGGTTGTGTGCGTAGTCCCCAGGATATGATTTATTACTTCTCTGAAAAATATTTTCCTGCTCATAAGAAACAAGCTGCCTTACAAGAAATATTTAACTTTGCGCAAAATGAAGAAGAGAGTCTCCCACAAGCTTGGGGGAGGCTTCTCCAATTGCTTAATGCTTTGCCTGATCATCCTCTTAAGAAAAATGAAATACTTGATATCTTCTATAATGGACTAACCGATGCTTCTAGGGACTACCTAGATAGTTGTGCTGGTTGTGTTTTCAGGGAACAAACTATTGGACAAGCCGAAGAACTATTGAATAACATATTGAAAAATTATGATGATTGGACTCCTCCTGAAACACCGCCTAAACCCACTCCGAAGAAGAGGGGTATCCTATATCTCAGTCCTGAAGATATGCAAGAGGCAAAGAAATCTATGAAGGAAAAGGGTATTAAAGCTGAGGATGTTAAAAATTTACCTCCTATTGAAGAAATACATGGGCTTGATACACCACCACCACCTGCGGTGGTAGAGGTAAATTCTCTAATGAAATTAAATGACAATGATAATCCTCACAATATGCACCCTAGCCAATGCCTTTATGAGTTTGAAAACTATATTAGAAAACAGGATCACTTCAATGCAAATGTTATGAAACAATTGAAATACAATTCTGATATGATTGCTCGCTTAAGTGACTTGTTATTTAGAATCTCAAATGATGTTAGAGATGTAGGGAAGCATGCTTCTATGGTTCAAACTCAGCTAGATCAAGTTGCTAAATCTCAAAGAGAACTGCTTGATGAAATGAATAATAATATCAATGATCATGCTGTTAGAGTAATGACTAGAAGAGGTAGAATGACTCAGGAACTGATACGTCTCCAACGTATCTATAATTTTTGATTGTTCCATGCTATTATATTATCTGTTTTGAATGTTTAATGGGCTTTAATATGCTCTTTTATATTATTTTTGGGACTAACCTATTAACCGGAGGCCCAGTGCCAGTTTCTGGTTTTTTTGCCTATTTTAGAGTTTCGCAGAAAAGGAATACCAAACGGAGTCCAAACGGAATGAAACCTTCGCGATGATCTTTCTTGGACCGAAAGCAATCCAGAAGACTTGGAGTTGAAGTCTGGAACTCCTCGAGGAGGCCACGAGGCAGGAGGGCGCGCCCAGGGGGGTAGGCACGCCCCCCACCCTCGTGGGCCCCTCGTAGCTCCACCGACGTACTTCTTTCGCCTATATATACTCTTATACCCTAGAAACATCAGGGGGAGCCATGAAACCACTTTTCCACCGCCGCAACCTTCTGTACCCGTGAGATCCCATCTTGGGGCCTTTTCCGGCGATCTGCCGGAGGGGGAATCGATCACAGAGGGCTTCTACATCAACACCATTGCCTCTCCGATGAAGCGTGAGTAGTTTACCACAGACCTTCAGGTCCATAGTTATTAGCTAGATGGCTTCTTCTCTCTCTTTGATTCTCAATACAAAGTTCTCCTCGATGTTCTTGGAGATCTATTCGATGTAATACTCTTTTGCAGTGTTTTTGCCGAGATCCGATGAATTGTGGATTTATGAACAAGATTATCTATGAATATTATTTGGTTCTTCTCTGAATTCTTATATGCATGATTTGATATCTTTGCAAGTCTCTTCGAATTATCGGTTTAGTTTGGCCTACTAGATTGATCTTTCTTGCAATGGGAGAAGTGCTTAGCTTTGGGTGCAATCTTGCGGTGTCCTTTCCCAGTGACAGTAGGGGCAGCAAGGCATGTATTGTATTGTTGCCATCGAGGAAAAAAGATGGGGTTTATATCATATTGCTTGAGTTTATCCCTCTACATCATGTCATCTTGCTTAATGCGTTACTCCGTTCTTATGAACTTAATACTCTAGATGCATGCTAGATAGCGGTCAATGTGTGGAGTAATAGTAGTAGATGCAGAATCGTTTCGGTCTACTTGACATGGACGTGATGCCTATATTCATGATCATTGCCTTAGATATCTTCATAACTATGCGCTTTTCTATCAATTGCTCGGCAGTAATTTGTTCACCCACCGTAATACATGCTATCTTGAGAGAAGCCACTAGTGAAACCTATGGCCCCCGGGTATCTTTTCTATTATATTGCATCTCTTTTATTTACATCGCATCTCGTTTACTATTTTGCAATATTTACTTTCCAATCTATACAACAAAAATACCAAAAATATTTACTTTACTATCTTTATTAGATCTCACTTTTGCGAGTGACCGTGAAGGGATTGACAACCCCTTTATCGCGTTGGTTGCAAGGTTCTTGATTGTTTGTGCAGGTACTAGGTGACTTGTGCGTTGTCTCCTACTGGATTGATACCTTGGTTCTCAAAAACTGAGGGAAATACTTACGCTACTTTGCTGCATCACCCTTTCCTGTTCAAGGGAAAACCAACGCATGCTCAAGATATAGAAGAAGGATTTCTGGCACCGTTGCCGGGGAGATCTACGCCAAGTCAAGACATACCCAGTACCCATCATAAAGTCTTCTCCCTCGCATTACATTATTTGTCATTCGCCTCTCGTTTTCCTCTCCCCCACTTCTAAAGCAATTTTCGAAAACCTTTGCCTTTTCTTCGCCCCTCTTCCGTTCGTCTCTTTTCGCTTGCTTCTTGTGTGCTTGTGTGTTGGATTGCTTGTTTGTCACGATGGCTCAAGATAATACTAAATTGTGTGACTTTTCCAATACCAACAACAATGATTTTATTAGCACTCCGATTGCTCCTACTACCGATGCTGAATCTTGTGAAATTAATACCGCTTTGTTGAATCTTGTTATGAAAGATCAATTTTCTGGCCTTCCTAGTGAAGATGCCGCTACCCATCTAAACAACTTTGTTGATTTGTGTGATATGAAAAATAAGAAAGATGTGGATAATGATATTGTTAAATTGAAGCTATTTCCGTTTTCGCTTAGAGATCGTGCTAAAACTTGGTTCTCTTCTTTGCCTAAAAATAGTATTGATTCATGGAATAAGTGCAAAGATGCTTTTATCTCTAAGTATTTTCCTCCCGCTAAGATCATCTCTCTGAGGAACGATATTATGAATTTTAAGCAACTTGATCATGAGCATGTTGCACAAGCTTGGGAGAGGATGAAATTAATGATACGTAATTGCCCTACACATGATTTGAATTTGTGGATGATTATACAAAAAATTTATGCCAGACTAAATTTTGCTTCTAGAAATCTTTTAGATTCGGCCGTGGGAGGCACTTTTATGGAAATCACTTTAGGAGAAGCTACTAAACTCCTAGACAATATTATGGTTAATTATTCTCAATGGCACACCGAAAGATCCACTAGTAAAAAAGTTCATGCGATTGAAGAGATTAATGTTTTGAGTGGAAAGATGGATGAACTTATGAAATTGTTTGCTAATAAAAGTGTTTCTTCTGATCCTAATGATATGCCTTTGTCCACTTTGATTGAGAATAATAATGAATCTATGGATGTGAATTTTGTTGGTAGGAACAATTTTGGTAACAACGCTTATTGAGGAAACTTTAATTCTAGGCCGTTTCCTAGTAATTCCTCTAATAATTATGGTAATTCCTACAACAACTCTTATGGAAATTTTAATCAGATGCCCTCTGGTTTTGAGACTAGTGTTAAAGAATTTATGAGTTCGCAAAAGAATTTCAATGCTTTGGTTGAAGAAAAACTGCTTAAGATTGATGAGTTGGCTAGGAACGTGGATAGAATTTCTCTTGATGTTGATTCTTTGAAACTTAGATCTATTCCACCTAATCATGACATTAATGAGTCTCTCAAAGCCATGAGAATTTCCATTGATGATTGCAAAGAAAGAACCGCTAGGATGCGTGCTAAAAAAGATTGCTTTGTGAAAGCGTGTTCTTCTAGTTTTCATGATAATAATGATGAAGAACTAAAAGTGATTGATGTGACTCCTATTAAATCTTTGTTTTCCAATATGAATCTTGATAAAGATGGGACTGGAGATGAGTCAACTTTAGTTAAAAGGCGTCCCAATGATTCGGAGTTTTTAGATCTAGATGCAAAAATTAATAAAAGTGGGATTGAAGAGGTCAAAACTTTACATAGCAATGAACCCACTATTTTGGATTTCAAGGAATTTAATTATGATAATTGATCTTTGATAGATTGTATTTCCTTGTTGCAATCCGTGTTAAATTCTCCTCATGCTTCTAATCAAAATAAAGCTTTTACTAAACATATCGTTGATGCTTTAATGCAATCCTATGAAGAAAAGCTTGAACTAGAAGTTTCTATCCCTAGAAAAATTTATGATGAGTGGGAACCTACTATTAAAATTAAGATTAAAGTTTATGAATGCTATGCTTTGTGTGATTTGGGTGCCAGTGTTTCCACGATTCCAAAAACCTTGTGTGATGTGCTAGGTTTCCGTGAATTTGATGATTGTTCTTTAAATTTGCATCTTGCGGATTCCACCATTAAGAAACCTATGGGAAGGATTAATGATGTTCTTATTGTTGCAAATAGGAATTATGTGCCCGTAGATTTCACTGTTCTTGATATAGATTGCAATCCTACATGTCCTATTATTCTTGGTAGACCTTTCCTTAGAACGATTGGTG
The DNA here is from genome assembly GCA_011799875.1 of Thinopyrum elongatum. Taxonomy (NCBI): domain Eukaryota; kingdom Viridiplantae; phylum Streptophyta; class Magnoliopsida; order Poales; family Poaceae; genus Thinopyrum; species Thinopyrum elongatum. Next base: position 627,825,724 of record CM022303.1, on the reverse strand, counting down.
CAATTATTGACATGAAAGTAGGAAATATTAGATTCCAATTTCCGTTAAGGAAAGGCATGGAACACTTTCCTAGGAAGAAAATTAAATTTCCTTATGAATCTATTATGGGAGCCACTTATGGATTGCATACCAAAAATGGCAATACCTAGATCTATTCTTGTTTTTGTGCCTAGCTAGGGGCGTTAAACGATAGCGCTTGTTGGGAGGCAACCCAATTTTATTTTTGTTCTTTGCTTTTTGCTCCTGTTTAGTAATAAATAATTCATCTAGCTTCTGTTTAGATGTGGTTTTATGTTTTAATTAGTGTTTGTGCCAAGTAGAACCTTTGGGAAGACTTGGGTGAAGTCTTTGCGATCTTGCTGTAAAAAACAGAAACTTTTGCGCTCATGAGATTAGCTGTCATTTTTTACTGGAGAGTGCTTTTAGGTTGATTATTTTTGAAGATGATTAATAGACAAATTCCTCACGTTCACCAATATATTTCAGAATTTTTGGAGTTACAGAAGTATTCGAAATTTCCTTATGAATCTATTATGAGAGCCAATTATTTACGGGCTACAGACTGTTCTGTTTTTGACAGATTCTGTTTTTCGTGTGTTGTTTGCTTATTTTGATGAATCTATGAGTAGTATCGGGGGGTATGAACCATAGAGAAGTTGGAATACAGTAGGTTTAACACCAATATAAATAAAGAATGAGTTCATTACAGTACCTTAAAGTGGTGGTTTATTTTCTTATACTAACGGAGCTCATGAGATTTTTTGTTGAAGTTTTGTGTTGTGAAGTTTTCAAGTTTTTGGGTAAAGATTTGATGGATTTTGGAATAATTAGTGGCAAGAGCCTAAGCTTGGGGATGCCCAAGGCACCCCAAGGTAAAATTCAAGGACAACCAAAAGCCTAAGCTTGGGGATGCCCCGGAAGGCATCCCCTCTTTCGTCTTCGTCTATCGGTAACTTTACTTGAGGCTATATTTTTATTCACCACATGATATGTGTTTTTCTTGGAGTGTCTTGTATGATTTGAGTCTTTGCTTTTTAGTTTACCACAATCATCCTTGCTGTACACACCTTTTGGGAGAGACACGCATGAATCGAAATTTATTAGAATACTCTATGTGCTTCACTTATATCTTTTGAGCTAGATAATTTTGCTCTAGTGCTTCAGCTATATCCTTTTAGAGCACGGTGGTGGTTTTATTTTATAGAAATTATTGATCTCTCATGCTTCACTTATATTATTTTGAGAGTCTTTTAGAACAGCATGGTAATTTGCTTTGGCTATAAAACTAGTCCTAATATGATGGGCATCCAAGATGGGTATAATAAAAACATTCATATAAAGTGCATTGAATACTATGAGAAGTTTGATGCTTGATGATAGTTTTGAGATATGAAGATGGTGATATTAGAGTCATGCTAGTAGAGTAGTTGTGAATTTGAGAAATACTTGTGTTAAAGTTTGTGATTCCCGTAGCATGCGCGTATGGTGAACCGTTATGTGATGAAGTTGGAGCATGATTTATTTATTGATTGTCTTCCTTATGAGTGGCGGTCGGGGACGAGCGATGGTCTTTTCCTACCAATCTATCCCCCTAGGAGCATGCGCGTAGTACTTCGTTTTGATAACTAATAGATTTTTGCAATAAGTATATGAGTTCTTTATGACTAATGTTGAGTCCATGGATTATACACACTCTCACCCTTCCACCATTGCTAGCCTCTCTAGTACCGCGCAACTTTCGCCGGTACCATACACCCACCATATACCTTCCTCAAAACAGCCACCATACCTACCTATTATGGCATTTCCATAGCCATTCCGAGATATATTTCCATGCAACTTTCCACCATTCCGTTTATTATGACGCGCTCCATCATTGTCATATTGCTTTGCATGATGATGTAGTTGACATCGTATTTGTGGCAAAGCCACCATTCATAATTTTTTCATACATGTCACTCTTGAATCATTGCACATCCCAGTACACAGCCGAAGGCATTCACATAGAGTCATATTTTTGTTCTAAGTATTGAGTTGTAAGTAAATAAAAGTGTGATGATCTTCATTATTAGAGCATTGTCCCATGTGAGGAAAGGATGATGGAGACTATGATTCCCCCACAAGTCGGGATGAGACTCCGGACGAAAAATAAAAAAAAGGAAATAAAAAAGAGGCCATAAAAAAGAGAAAGGCCCAAATAAAAAAAATAAAAAAAAATGAGAGAAAAAGAGAGAAGGGACAATGCTACTATCCTTTTTCCACACTTGTGCTTCAAAGTAGCACCATGATCTTCATGATAGAGAGTCTCCTATGTTGTCACTTTCATATACTAGTGGGAATTTTTCATTATAGAACTTGGCTTGTATATTCCAATGATGGGCTTCCTCAAAATGCCCTAGGTCTTCTTGAGCAAGCAAGTTGGATGCACACCCACTTAGTTTCTTTTGTTGAGCTTTCATACACTTATAGCTCTAGTGCATCCGTTGCATGGCAATCCCTACTCACTCACATTGATATCTATTGATGGGCATCTCCATAGCCCATTGATACGCCTAGTTGATGTGAGACTATCTTCTCCTTTTTGTCTTCTCCACAACCACCATTCTATTCCACCTATAGTGCTATGTCCATGGCTCACGCTCATGTATTGCGTGAAGATTGTAAAAGTTTGAGAACATCAAAAATATGAAACAATTGCTTGGCTTGTCATCAGGGTTGTGTATGATTTAAATATTTTTTGTGATGAAGATAGAGCATAGCCAGACTATATGATTTTGTAGGGATAGCTTGCTTTGGCCATGTTATTTTGAGAAGACATGATTGCTTTGATAGTATGCCTGAAGTATTATTATTTTTATGTCAATATTAAACTTTTGTCTTGAATCTTTCGAATCTGAACATTCATGCCACAAGAAACAAAATTACATTGATAATTATGTTAGGTAGCATTCCACATCAAAAATTCTGTTTTTATCATTTACCTACTCGAGGACGAGCAGGAATTAAGCTTGGGGATGCTTGATACGTCTCCAACGTATCTATAATTTTTGATTGTTCCAGGCTATTATATTATCTGTTTTGGATGTTTAATGGGCTTTAATATGCTCTTTTATATTATTTTTGGGACTAACCTATTAACCGGAGGCCCAGTGCCAGTTTCTGTTTTTTGCCTATTTTAGAGTTTCGCAGAAAAGGAATACCAAACGGAGTCCAAACGGAATGAAACCTTCGCGATGATCTTTCTTGGACTGAAAGCAATCCAGAAGACTTGGAGTTGAAGTCTGGAATTCCCCGAGGAGGCCACGAGGCAGGAGGGCACACCCACGGGGGTAGGCGCGCCCCCACCCTCGTGGGCCCCTCGTAGCTCCACCGACATACTTCTTTCACCTATATATACTCTTATACCCTAGAAACATCAGGGGGAGCCACGAAACCACTTTTCCACCGCCGCAACCTTCTGTACCCGTGAGATCCCATCTTGGGGCCTTTTCCGGCGATCTGCCGGAGGGGGAATCGATCACAGAGGGCTTCTACATCAACACCATTGCCTCTCCGATGAAGCGTGAGTAGTTTACCACAGACCTTCAGGTCCATAGTTATTAGCTAGATGGCTTCTTCTCTCTCTTTGATTCTCAATACAAAGTTCTCCTCGATGTTCTTGGAGATCTATTCGATGTAATACTCTTTTGCGGTGTGTTTGCCGAGATCCGATGAATTGTGGATTTATGAACAAGATTATCTATGAATATTATTTGGTTCTTCTCTGAATTCTTATATGCATGATTTGATATCTTTGCAAGTCTCTTCGAATTATCGGTTTAGTTTGGCCTACTAGATTGATCTTTCTTGCAATGGGAGAAGTGCTTAGCTTTGGGTTCAATCTTGCGGTGTCCTTTCCCAGTGACAGTAGGGGCAGCAAGGCACGTATTGTATTGTTGCCATCGAGGATAAAAAGATGGGGTTTATATCACATTGCTTGAGTTTATCCCTCTACATCATGTCATCTTGCTTAATGCGTTACTCCGTTCTTATGAACTTAATACTCTAGCTGCATGCTGGATAGCGGTCGATGTGTGGAGTAATAGTAGTAGATGCAGAATTGTTTCGGTCTACTTGACACGGACGTGATTCCTATATTCATGATCATTGCCTTAGATATCTTCATAACTATGCGCTTTTCTATCAATTGCTCGGCAGTAATTTGTTCACCCACCGTAATACATGCTATCTTGAGAGAAGCCACTAGTGAAACCTATGGCCCCCGGGTATCTTTTCTATTATATTGCATCTCTTTTATTTACATCGCATCTCGTTTACTATTTTGCAATATTTACTTTCCAATCTATACAACAAAAATACCAAAAATATTTACTTTACTATCTTTATTAGATCTCACTTTTGCGAGTGACCGTGAAGGGATTGACAACCCCTTTATCGCGTTGGTTGCAAGGTTCTTGATTGTTTGTGCAGGTACTAGGTGACTTGTGCGTTGTCTCCTACTGGATTGATACCTTGGTTCTCAAAAACTGAGGGAAATACTTACGCTACTTTGCTGCATCACCCTTTCCTCTTCAAGGGAAAACCAACGCATGCTCAAGAGGTAGCAGGAACCACTTTATCCTGAGGGACACCCAAAAATAATTGAACAAGACTCTCAGAGAGTTAACCCTGATGCACGTAGTCCTCCTAAAAAGAAAAAGAAAAAGAAAAACAATAGGACTTTGCATGCCTCTAGTGAACCTGAAGTAGAAAACCCTCCTGATAATGATAATGAAGTCTCTATCTCTGATGCTGAAACTCAATCTGGTAGTGAACACTCACCTTTTGATAATGAAAAAGATGATGATGAGGTTCATGAAGAAACTCAAACAAATAATAAAGAACCAGACAATGAAGTTGAGATAGAACCAGCAGTTGATCTTGATAACCCACAACCTAAGAATAAAAGATATGATAAAAGAGACTTTGTGGCTAGAAAACATGGAAAGGAAAGAGAACCATGGGTTCAAAAACCTATACCCTTTCCACCTAAGTCAACTAAAAATAAAGATGATGAAGAATTTGAACGCTTTGCGGAAATGCTGAGACCAGTCTTTCTGCGTACTCGCTTGACTGATATCCTTGAAATGCCTCCTTATGCAAAGTACATGAAAGACATCATCACCAATAAGAGAAAAATACCAAAAGCTAAAATCTCCACTATGCTTGCTAATTATACCTTTAAAGATGGAGTACCTAAAAAACTTGGAGATCCGGGAATACCAACTATACCTTGCTCCATCAAAATAAATTATGTGGAAACTGCTTTGTGTGATTTAGGAGCTGGTGTTAGTGTTATGCCTTTCTCTTTATATAAAAGACTTGACTTGAATAAACTCACACCTACTGAAATATCTTTGCAAATGGCTGACAAATCAACTGCCATACCTATCAGTATTTGTGAGGATGTGCCCGTTGTTGTTGCTAATGTTACTATTTTGACTGACTTTGTTATACTTGAGATGCCCGAGGACGACAACATGTCGATTATCCTTGGTAGACCCTTTTTGAATACTGCAGGGGCTGTTATTGATTGCAATAAAAGCAAGGTCACTTTTCATATCAATGGTAATGAGCATACGATGCACTTTCCGAAGAAACAATTTCAAGTGAATGGTATTAATATTATTGAAAAATCTCCGACAATCACTCTTGGAAGTTTTCAACTACCTCTATCTACTGTTAAAAAGAAATATGAAATGCTTATTGTTGGGGAAATTCATATCCCCGTTGAGGTAACTTAGTGATTTACGAAAGTTCTTCGGTTTCATGCTAATCGAAAGTGGTTGTTAATAAGATTTGATCAACCTTATTAATGGATCATTTTTTAGAGGTATGAAGTTGATGAATTTAGTAAGCACTACCTTCTGTCCCAACCTTTTGTTTTCTGTTTATATTACCTAAATTAAATAAAATGCCATGCCTTGCCAGTTTTCTGAGTTTTCCGTGCAATAAAAAAAAATTTGACCCTAAAATAAAAGTTCTCAGAATGCTTTGAAAATTTAATATGATTTTTTTCTGAATATTTAAGAATTTTTAGTGCAAATAATATCAGAGGGAGACCCCCAGGTGCGCCCTGGTGGGTTGTGGTCCCCACGTGGGCCCCCCTCACTTATCTCTTCATCCCACATCATCACCTACCTCCAGAAAAAATTCACCATTGCTCTTGCTCTCGTGTTCTCGCTCTCAAACCCGCGGATTTCAATCTCTTTGCTCGAAGCTCCGTTTCCGAATCTGTTTCGGGGGATTGTTGCTTGGTATGTGACTCCTCCGTGTGTCCAATTAGTTTTTGCTTTAGTTGTTTGTATTTTGAATAATTAGCTACTCTTGGTGCTGCTGTAGATGAGCTTGCATGTTGAATTCTTAGAGTTTTAAGTAGTTTGAATGCTTGCTATGGCCTCTATGCTTCCCTATGAGTAGTTGCTATCAATCTTGTTAAGTTTTGTTGAGAAAAATTTTGTGGACTAAAATTTTCAGAATTTTGCTCATAGGAAAAACATGAGTATCTTTAGGAAGTTTGCCTCCAAGAAGAACTCCAAGGGAGTAATTGGGGAGTCATCTGACAGTGATCTCCGCACCCGGAGGTTGGCGGAGTTACGGCCGTGCGAATGGCCGCATACCCCGTTCATGGAAGGGGCCGGAATCCTCCAAGAGTTCGCACAATATGCTGCTAATGCCAGCCTCACTGACTTCATCACAGCTGAATGCGAATAGTATCATCTCCTCACAAATTCCTTTGTGCAAAGTTTTACTTTCCTTCCTAAGAATAATCCCCCTGAAGTGCAGTTTAATTTATACGCTGGACCCCATCAGATACCGCTTACTGAATTTTGTGAAATATGCTTGCTTCCTTTTGATGGTGGGTTGGTAGAGCCTAGGCCTGCAGAGTTTGAAGGTTTTTACCGTACTCTGTCTGTGGGGGACGAGAGAGGAGTGTCGAGTGTCACCGCCACTAGCTTGCAATATCCTGTTGTTCATTATTTTGCTCTTTTCATTGCAAAGTGCTTGCTTGCTAGAGAGAAGGCGGGTGCACTCAGTGCCCCAGACCTTGCTGTTTTACGTCGTGCACTGGAAGGCGACAACACTTATAGCTTGGGAGCTATTGTGGCATGCCGCCTCCACATTAATAAATCCAAGGGTAAAATACATGGTGGTATTTACGCCACTCGCCTGGCAGCTCACTTTAATGTTCAGATACGCCAACATGATTACCCTTTGCCCAAGGTTCACCTAGATCGCGCTGCTATGGAATACCATCAGTTTATTGATGCCAATTATCCTGACATTCCTCTTCCTTATAATCTGGTTTTTAGTGTGAAAACTCTGGATATTATTCCACTGCCTGCACCTGCTTTATTTAATCCCATTGCCAGGTGTGGATACAGGATTATGCCTGCAGACATTATCGCTTATCGGAACAACCAGGCTACGGCACAGGAGGAGCCTCAGCAGTGGGACCCTCAGGTGCCCGCACCTCAGCACTTCAACATAGGACCTCATGGCTTCTACGACTGGTGATTACCAAGTTAGGCCAAAAGCCTAAGCTTGGGGGAGTACGTATTTCCACCGACATTACATTCGTGTTTACACATTTCATTTCAGTTGTCGGTGTCCACACTTTTTCATTGTATTATCCATGTTAGAATTATTTTCTTACTTTCTTCTTGTGTGTTTGAAAAACTTTGAGAAAATCCAAAAATATATTTCTTGCTTCTTTTTGATTTATCTTCTTAGTTTAAATTCTTGTAGCACTAAAAAGAAAAACCCAAAAAGATTTCCTTTTGCTTGTTGGGAGCTTTCCCGTGTAAATAGTTTTCTCGTTTTTTTCCCCTTTATTTGCTTTCCTTCAGAAAACCAAAAACTCCAAAAATATTTCAGTGTGTTTTTCTGAACTTCTTTTCTTTTATTGAGTCATACCGAGGAGAAGACCACAATGAAAATGTTGAGTGGCTCTCATATGCATTATTGTTGATTTAACAAAGAGCCCAATTTACCTTGTCTTCTCCTTTTGAATAAAATGTTTGCAGATTCCAACTTAGTCCATGACACTCTTGCACTATTATCATTTTCATATCGTTCGGTCATGCAAGTGAAAGGCAATAATGACGATATTCGATGAACTGGCCGTGGCAGAGAGAAACGGGTATGAACTCGACATGTTCTGTTTTTGTAAATATGTTTAACCTAGTATCCATGATTCAGCCTATTATGATCAAACATGTTTGCAATGACAATTAGAGATTATAGTTTCTCATGCAATGCATAAGTAGCTAGGAGTGGATAATGATTTATCTTGGATGTTAACATTGCGTTAAATCGATTGTGATGTAGTATGATGATATGGTATCCTCCTCTGAATGTTCGAGTGGCTTGACTTGGCACATGTTAATGCATGTAGTTGAATCAAAACCAACATAGCCTCTATGATATTTATGTTCATGGTGTTCATATCCTACTCATGCTAGTATCCAATGTTACTTATGCATAATGCATGTCATGACCGTTGTTGCTCTCTAGCTGGCCGCTTCTCAACCTAATTGCTAGCCTTCGCCTGTACTAAGTGGGAATTCTTCTTGTACATCAAAAACCTTGAACCCAAGTTATTCCAAATGAGTCCACCATACCTACCTATATGCGGTATTACCCTGCCGTCCTAAGTAAATTTGCATGTGCCACCTATAAAAACTTCAAATAAATATCCTTTTTGTGTGCCTGGATTGTTCATAGAGCGACAGGAGGTAGTTGGTATCTTCCATGCTAAGAGGGTTATTCTCATGATGAGTGTTTATTCACTCACCATTGCACGAGAAAGGGGCGGTAATAGGGATTCCCAGTCCCGAATTCAAAAATTGCAAATAATTAAACAAAACTCCCCCAGGACTGATGTTGGTATGGACGGTACCCGTGGATTTGGCTAGCCGTGGAGTGTGCTTGTTGGTGGAGGGGGAGTAAATCTTTACTTTTATCGCTTGGGAACCGCCACTAATGTGTTTAGCATGGAAGATACTGATAACTGATGGTCGCGAAGTAAACAAGAAGGGTGCATCTCTCAAAATTTCATTTACCTCTGTTTTTAAAAATTGAGCTCTGGCACCTCTGCAAATCACTGCTTCCCTCTGCGAAGGGACTATCTATTTAATTTTATGTTGTGTCATCATCTTCTCAAATAAGCACCAGAACCTGAGAGCACTGCTGTCAAGCTTATGCATTGTGTGTAGCTAATGTTGGGTGCATCATGACTGGATTTTTTCTACCATGAATTACAATGTTTAGTCGCTGCTCGGACTTTGGAGGAGCTCTTCATTTATGTTTTGTGGTCTCAGAAAGGGCTAGCAAGATACCACTATTGTCATATTGTACCATGGTTGTTTTGACAACGTGTTGTTGTTTGAGATATCTTATTATTGCTCGCTAGTTGATTATGTCATTGATATGAGTTAATATAATTTTTAAAAGTTATTGTCGACATGCTTAGTTATAATATTGGCTGAAAACCTGGGTGCTGTTTAAGCTTATTTATGCAAACAAGAGCAAAAGAGTTCGTAAAAGTTTTTCTTTTTCACTTTTAGTTTATCAACTGAATTGCTTGAGGACAAGCAAAGGTTTAAGCTTGGGGGAGTTGATACGTCTCCGTCGTATCTACTTTTCCTAACGCTTTTCCTCTATTTTGGACTCTAATTTGCATGATTTGAATGAAACAACCCGGACTGACGATGTTTTCAGCAGAACTACCATGGTGTTGTTTTTGTGCAGAAATAAAAGTTCTCGGAATGGAACAAAACTTTGCGAGGATTTTTTATACAATAAAAGATAATTTCTTGAGCCAAGAACCACCGGAGGGGGGCACCTGGGTGGGCACAACCCACCAGGGCGCGCCACCCCCTCCAGGCGCGCCCAGGTGGGTTGTCCCCACCTGGTGGCCCCGCAGACCCTGAAACCGACGCTATAAAATCACATATTTCCAGAAAAAAAATAAGGGAGAAAGAATTATCACGTTTTGTGAGATGGAGCCGCCGCCACCTCCTGTTCTTCATCGGGAGGCCAGATCTGGAGTCCGTTTGGGGCTCCGGAGAGGGGGATCTTCGATCTTCGTCATCACCAACCCTTCTCCATCGCCAATTCCATGATGCTCCCCACCGGGAGTGAGTAATTCCTTCGTAGGCTCGCTGGTCGGTGAGGAGTTGGATGAGATTCATCATGTAATCGAGTTAGTTTTGTTAGGGCTTGATCCCTAGTATCCATTATGTTCTGAAATTGATGTTGCTATGACTTTGCCATGCTTAATGCTTGTCACCTTGGGCCCGGGTGCCATGATTTCAGATCTGAACCGTTTATGTTATCACCATTATATCTATGTTCTAGATCCGATCTTGCAAGTTATAGTCACCTACTACGTGTTATGATCCGGCAACCCCGGAGTGACAATAGTCGGGACACTTCCCGGTGATGATCGTAGTTTGAGGAGTTCATGTATTCACCGTGTGTTAATGCTTTGTTCCGGTTCTCTATTAAAAGGAGGCCTTAATATCCCTTAGTTTCCAATAGGACCCCGCTGCCACGGGAGGGTAGGACAAAAGATGTCATGCAAGTTCTTTCCATAAGCACGTATGACTATTTACGGAATACATGCCTACATTATATTTATGAACTGGAGCTAGTGCCATATCGCCCTAGGTTATGACTGTCACATGATGAATATCATCCAACAAATTACCGATCCAATGCCTGCGATTTTCCTACATATTGATCTTGCTAAGTTACTACTGTTACTGTTGCACTTGCTACAAAATCACTGCTATCACTATTACCATTACTATTGCTGTTGCTACTACTATCAAAACTATCATACTACTTTGCTGCCGATAATTAATCTCCAGGTGTGGTTGAATTGACAACTCAGCTGCTAATACTTACAAATATTCTTTGGCTCCCCTTGTGTTGAATCTATAAATTTGGGTTGAATACTCTACCCTTGAAAACTGTTGCGATCCCCTATACTTGTGGGTTATCATCCGCTTTGATGCAGCAACCAAGAGGGGAAATGACACATATTATGGTTATATAGTGGACATATGGGAACTTGACTATGGACATGATTTTAAGGTCCCTTTGTTTCAGTGCAAATGGGTCAATCTGTCAGGAGGCGGGGTACAGGTAGACCCACAGTACAGAATGACAACAGTGGATCTGAACAATCTTGGGTACACAGACGAACCATTCGTCCTAGCCAATGATGTGGCGCAGGTTTTATATGTGAAGGACATGTCTACCAAACCGAGAAAAAGAAAAGATAAGGAAGCGAATACATCATACGATGAGCCAAAGCGCCACATAGTTCTTTCCGGAAAAAGAGACATCGTGGGAGTGGAGGGCAATACAGACATGTCTGAAGATTATGAAAAGTTTCATGAAATTCCTCCCTTCAAAGTCAAGGCTGACCCAAGCACCCTGTTAAATGATGAAGCTTATCCATGGTTATGGCGGAATAAGCAAAGGACACAAGCGAAGAAAAGTGAACACTTTCTCTCCACAACTATTATGATGATGCCTTTGATCTAGAATATCACTGCAGTTACATGTGAAGAAATGAAATGCCTTTTGTAACAGATGAGTTTTCGTCCGAAACCCTGATACTTCGAAAGAGATTGTCCGTTTTGTACACGAAGTGCATCCAGTTTTTTTTGTAACCCTCTCAACTTTTTAGAACATGCTATGTCGGTGAAATGATGATACCATGACAAATTTCAACCTTTTTGTAACACCCCAAAAATCGGGTTATCGATTTTTGTGCTGTTATTCCTTCCTAGCTTTTCTTTCCCGAATTTTTCATCTGAAATCTGGTGAGTGACCAGGTGCATCCAGATAATCCTCAGCCTCTCCAAGAATTTTCCATGCTCTTGTGCCAGTCAAGTTCCCGTCTGTAAACCCCGAACCTCATTTAAACCCTAGTTCCAAAATATCGGAACTAGAAATCCTGCCTTTGCGTTTACAAAGGAGCTATCATTTTTCTTGCTCAGTTGATCCTCCCAAAATTTCCAGAGATCATCCTTCACTCATAAACCCTAGATGTGCTAAAATATTGCCAAGTCATATGCAATATTTCTCATCTAGAATTAATTCCTTTTTCTGCCTTTCAGAGGAATTAAATCCAGAAAAATATCTATCCATCTCCAAAGTTCATGAAAACTTGTGGAGATATTCTTTATGATCATATTGAGCTCTCATAAAAATATTGGCCATAATTAAATAGGGAAAATTGCATTTTCCTATTTTAAACCAATATTTCAATTTGGGGCCTTTCCAAAGGAACTACCATTTTGGTAGTTAGGAAAAATCCCAAATAAATTGTGGAGCTTGTCCTATCCCTATCTTCACCATTTCCATCGACATCTCAAGTTCCACCCATTAAATTTTGAGCACAACACCACTTTGCATATTCTGTTCAGATTTTTAGTTTGCAAAGGAAGTGCTTGATTCCTTGATCTCCTTGGGCTGAAGTTATGCATGGTGATTCATTATGAGATATTACCCCTGGATACCAAAAATCATCTCATTCCATCTAGGCAATCTTCCTCAGTAAATTATCTAAGTTTCTGTACAGATTGCATCTCTATGAAGGAAATACCCTCATAGATGATCAATTTGAGCTGAAACTTTTCCAGACAGTTCCTATGACCATATCATCACTCTACACCAAGAATCATTCAAATCCATCTAGCCATTTGACCCCAGCATCATCATTTGCATTTCTGGTCAGTGGGTAAGGTTACAAAGGAAGTAACAACTAGCTCTATCCATTTGTGCCCAAATTTTGCCAGCATGACTACCTTAGTAAGTGCTCGACCCCAGCCAAAGATCTTGCCAATAGGTGCACTGTGGTGGCAACTGCACATATCAAACACATTGCTGCCTGATGTTATTTGACTTCGGTGCGGTCACACCAGAGCTCACTGTTCGTGCTTGAGGGGTCAACTCCAACCAGAGAAGGACAGGGAATACACTAGACATCATTTGGCAGCGAGTGCGCCGTGGCACCACCGTGGCCACATGGTGACCACGGGGAGAACAGGACGAGCGGGCGCTTTGTGCTCAAGAGGCTTCGGGAGCCCTCTCCGACGGGCTCTGGCTTGTCCAGAGGCGTCAGCAAGCTCCCCACCGCATTCGTGCATCGTCTGGAATCCTCTCCGCCTCGTCCCGAAGCTCGTAGCTGCCTCTGCCGCCTTCGAGTCTTCGCCGGAGCATCGCCGCTTCGCCGTGCTTCTTGGTGCTTCGGCCACCATGACGAGACCCCCCTCCCTCGACTATAAATAGCGCGTCTTCGAGCCCCCTCTGCTTCACCAACAAGCCCAGCCCCTCCCAATCCTCCTAGTTGAGCTCCATGAGCTCCTCCCTCCGCCATGGCCGCGGCTCTGCCGCCGTTGCCATCCGGCCACCCCGGCGCCCTGGCCTTTCCCCTCCTCTCCAACCCTGTCCCCGGCCTCCCCTACGGCTCACTGAGCTGCCGCCGTCTCCATTTTAGTGGGGGGGAGCGCTGCCGAAGTAGCTCCCCTGGCGCCCATCTCCGCCGCCCTCCGGGCAGTGGTCGCGACGCTGCCGGCTGGCTCGCGTAGCCCCGCGGCTGCCCTTGGGCGCAGTGTGGAGCGCCGGTTCGAGCGGACCCAGCGGCGGCCCTCCCTGTGCTGCCAGTCGCTGGTGGCGAGCGCCGTCCGAGCCGCTTCGGCGCCTCCCCTATCTCTCTGTTCGGTTGGGGATGAGAGCGAACCAGAGAGAGAGAGGAGATAAGAGAGAGATAAGGCCGGCCCCACCCAAAAGTCAACGGGCCCACGTGTCAGGATAAGTGGAAGCGTAAAATCCGAAATACGCTTTCAGTTTTTCCCAGCCGCCGGCCGAACCTGCTATTTTGTGAACATCCGTCCGTTAAGCACTGAGATGGACACTATTTTGTCCGTTTTACCGCCAAATGAACGAACGGCTGTAACTTCGCGACCGTAACTCTGATTGAGGTAAAACCAATGCCCACGTCTTAGAATCATCGAGCCCGTTCTGATGGTGTCATTTTCATAATGTTTTCACACTGTGAAAATGACCATTTTGCCCTTGCCCTTCGATCTGCCCCTCCGAGAAGGAAACGTTTCTGGCAAATCTTTCTGGAGTTTTATCGCACTTCCTCCAGGCGTATTCATCGACTCCAGGCAAGCCAACCTCTTCCATGAGCTCCAAACTTGCGTGATGACTTTGCTTGCACCCTTTGTGTTCATTGTAGTACCTCTGTATCACCTGTTAGCCTGCACTTGCATACACCTGTTGTGTCATCTGTTTTAGATGTTAGCATTACTTTTCATCTAATATCATGCCTTGTTTTCATGCCGTATCCTGCCATGCTAGTAACAATATTTTGAATACCGTTATCATGTGAGTGCCATGATTTGATATCTTGCCATGTTTGTCAACGTTGTAATGATTCTGCTATGCTGATGTTAAGTGGCAGTTCACACTTATAATTGTTAAGGTAATGGTGGGATGATGGAGATATATGATAAATTTAGTTGGTTGGTCAAGAGTCACCTGTCCGGGCTTATCCGTGCAACAACATTTACCGGTATGGGATGGCCTTGACTTGGTTTGATCGCGTGCTCTTTCACCGGTACCTCCAAAGAGGGAGGGTTATGCGCACGCGCTGCCCTGGCCGGTAGGCGGCGATAACCCTGTGAGCCCAGTTGAGTTGTTTGGGTACCCATCCCTGTTTGGGACAGTTTTGTTTGGCCACGATGGTGGCAGGTATCAGGAGTGACACAGGGGCCACCCAGGGCAGAACTCCGGGGGAGGATGATGCCGGTGATACGATGGGAGAGTCACAGGTCAGGCAGGTTTCGTTGGAGCAATGCTGGTCCACCCGAATGGGATCACGAGGTCAGTGCTCCATACTGTGGGTAAAGTGCGCAATCTCTGCAGAGTGTAAAATCTATTCGAATAGCCGCGTCCACGGTATTGGACAGCTCGTCCAGACCTCGCTAGGTGATCAACCGTAATGATGATAATAATGGTGGAAGAACCTGTCCTGCATGGACAACAGATGTTGTCAAGAGTATGGTATGTTAGCCATGAGATGGCTATGGAAGAGATGGTCAGATGACCGAGAGAATTGGATTTGAATCAGGTTCAGATTGGATCATGAGATTATTCGAAATATGGATTATTTACTGGATGCATGCTTTACTTTACTGTACTTCAGTAGTTATTTTGCTAGATAACCCCGTTATGTCGTGATGATCAACGCTGCTAGATGTTTAAACATGCCAGATAATCTTGCTACGACATGATGATTAATAATGCTAGATAGGTATGCTATGCCATGCTTGATTCATGTTTTCCTGTTAATTCCATGCCACGTTTAGAATAAATTCTTGCATAGCATATGGCTTGCTTTGTCATCTGCTTGTTTGGATGCTATGTATTTGGTTGTCTTGCGAGTACATTCAAAGTACTCACCTGGCCTTGCACGTGTCCAGTTGCAGGAGAAGATCCGTCGTGCTAGATCGTAACCCAGCCAGTCCTGTGAGTTATGGAGCCCAGCCAGAGACGATGTCACCACTGAACCAAGACCTTCGCTGCCATTTTAGATAGCCTTGAAGCTATGTAATATTGTTGTAAGCAATAGTATTGTAATACTCCGTTTCATATAATAAAACTATTTTGTGCCTGGAATTGCTGTATCATGTCTCTGACGTGCGCCAGGTCTTATACTGGGGCTGGCGTGCGTCGGCCCTCTATCGGGGTGCCACAAGACTTGGTATCAGAGCCAGGCTGGCTATAGGTTACCCTAGCACTAAACCACTCCTATCTTTTAACCGGTAGTGAGCCCCATAGATTTGACCCATCCCTGGCATCCGACATGATCACTGTTGATCAACAGGCGGTGTAGTCGGAATGGACGTGTCCCTGCTTAGCTGTCCATCCCCCCAGCCATCCCTGGATTAGACCATGACCCTACCCAGCTGTCGGCTGTGCCGACGTATCTTCTACCCGGCACGAGAAGGATCCAGGCCATGCTGGTGTGTTCCAGCTCGACTGCCTATTTAACCCCGGCCACATACGAGTCGCAACTCTCTCCATTCAGTAAGCCAGATCCCCGTAGGAGAACCCAGGCTAGTATCCGCAAACCAGCAGCCATGGCTAATTCCTCGAAAATGCATAAGTTCCATAGCTAAACCGTGGCCAAAGGTTATGATGGATTTCTGCCTATCCTTTCTAATATGCTCACCCAAGCCCTTAGCTGTAATACTACCCCAGTGTATTTGGTGTTCCAATCGGAACTCGTCCCTCACCTTTGCCGATATGAGGTGAAGGTGCTTCTCCGCCCAAGTCCAGCAAAGGATGGGAAGCCCTTGGTTTTTAAGGGCAAACCCATGCCCACCTCTGCTTTGGATGTACAGACAGCTGCTGCGGAAGCCATCACCCGTCTTTTCTTCTAGTTTCCGCAAGTAGCGGAGATGACGGAGTTCCGCTATTTTCCCGCTTCGTCCAATACAGGTTGCGAGTTCTTCAGCGCAGTTGGTGAAGCTGACCCGGCAGTAGCTCACCTGGTTCAGTTCATTGATGCCCAGGGACTACTAATTGCTGGCATTATTCGAGAGTTCCAATCCATTGACCGTGACACCACCCGGGTTGTTACGGAAGCATACCGTGATGCCCGTCAAGCTGCATCCCAGACCACCCTTCCCCTGCTGCCAAACCCAGTGCCACCTTCTCAACTAGTGCCACCGTCATAGCCAGTGCTACCCTCGCAGCCCGTGAACCCATGGCAACCTGGCATCATCCACCCAAGTTATGCTGCTAGAGCTATTCATCGTCTTCGTCGTCGGGAAGTGTTCCGTCAAGTTCTAGCCGCAACCCAAGCAGTTGTGCCCCAACTCATTGTGGTGTCCGACGATGAAGATGGAAGTTGGCTCAGCCTGTGTCCCCCAAGAGAGCCCCAACAAGAGTAGGCCCATTTGCGGCTCTGGCAGCGACCGAAGCTAGGAGATACCGCGAGCATGTGTGTTGCGAAGACTGTTTCTTCGTCCTCGTCTAGGATTAGGATCCTGTAGTTCGGAGTGAGTTGTTGCTATTAGCTGCTTAGTAAGGTTGTGCTTTGTTGTAATGCTTGTATCGCTTGAGCCTGTGTGTTGTTGTAATATTATGTATGCTTGTTTGCTCTATGTGTTTAATTCATCTGTCTCTCTGTTAAGCAGAAATGTTTAACAAAGCTGGCAGTGGATTTTTTTAACAAGATTTTAGTCAGTAGAGCACTTACACCTAATAACATTGGACTCGCCTAGAGTCCCTAATAAAATGCGAGCTGGTGTAGGTGTATGTATACCAGGAGTGCATACACCCACTAGCATTAAAACACCTTAGTGTAATCTGCCCGATATGTTTCTTTCATCTGTCGGCATTCTGCTACTATATGCATTCTGCATTTGCTTGCATATTAATTTGAATAGATTGTATGTGCATCGTGTGAGCAATGTCTGCACGCCAAGTTCTTCCCCCTGAGTACAGCCGCCGCGGTACTCGGGTAGAATGCAAAGGTGCCCCAGCCCTACCCATCTATGCATACTCCATTTGCCAGTTTTCCTGAACTCAGTGTTCTGGAAAACCAGCTCTATCCAGTAATTTCCCTCGTCCCAAATTTTTCCAAACCCAGCTGCAATCTCGGAGAAATTCTGAGAAATTTTATTGCAGCATAAACCGTTACAACTCCTCTAGTCTAAGATTTAAACCTCGATTCTACCTTCAGCGAGGAGCAACCAGCAGTGTGGCTTCCACACTGGTAGAGCACCGCTGACCACACCGTACTAACCACAGACCCAGTGGTGCCTCTGTCACCATCTTGTGGGATGCTGACCACCCCCCCCTTTCGCTCCGCCGCAGCCCGCGCTTATTCCGCTGGCCTAAGACGGCGGAGATGATCACCAGCCACCGCTCGGTTAGCGGCATCTCGACGATCATCGAGGATCATCGCACACAGCAGCAGCGAGGAGCCAACCAATGCCGCCAGCAGACCCACCAGGAGGATGAAGATCAGCTCCGAACCCACGTCCGCCATTAACGCCTTGCCTCGCGCTCCTGCAACCACAAGGAGAAGGTGAAGAGGAAGAAGAGGTGAGGTAAGATGCGAGGTGGGGGAAGAAGAAGAAACTGCGGTCGTTTTATAGCCCAAATCCGGTGTACGGTGAGCGAGGTCCAGGAGAACCACGCATCGCTCGATCACCGGCGTCCAAGAGGCGAATCCGCGAGCAGTGCCGACCGGCGCAGGCCCGCGATGGGAGTGCTCTCTCCGTTGGTCCCGTGCATGCCGCGCACTATCGCTGTAGGGAGCTTTATGTCCTTGGAGCTAGGCGTGCGCAGTGCCTAGCCGCACTCAGGACAGCGTGGGAGCGAGAGAGAGAGAGCCGGTGGCTGAAGAAAGAAGAAGCTGCCAGTGGGCCCTAGGCCCACCTGCCATCGAGAGAGGCCACTGTTCATTGTGGTGCCCCGAGCATTTTTGGAAGAAGGAAATTTTGCTTTTTCTAAAAATGTCAGGGCTATCTAGCGGCCCCTACCCGTGAAGTAAATCCCGCGATACCCGTATCTCGATCAGGGGGTACCAATCTTCGGTACTTTTAACTCGGTTTTTTCAACCACAGGGTTAAAACTCAACCCAGAAGTTTTTCCAGGAGTCGCGATTTTTGTTCTGAGCTAACCCTAGGAATCTCGAGGACGAGATTCTCTTAAGGGGGGGGGGGGGAGGTTTGTAACACCCCAAAAATCGGGTTATTAATTTTTGTGCTGTTATTCCTTCCTAGCTTTTCTTTCCCGAATTTTTCCTCTGGAATCTGGTGAGTGACCAGGTGCATCCAGATAATCCTCAGCCTCTCCAAGAATTTTCCATGCTCTTGTGCCAGTCAAGTTCCCGTCTGTAAACCCCGAACCTCATTTAAACCCTAGTTCCAAAATATCGGAACTAGAAATCCTGCCTTTGCGTTTACAAAAGAGCTATCATTTTTCTTGCTCAGTTGATCCTCCCAAAATTTCCAGAGATCATCCTTCACTCATAAACCCTAGATGTGCTAAAATATTGCCAAGTCATATGCAATATTTCTCATCTAGAATTAATTCCTTTTTCTGCCTTTCAGAGGAATTAAATCCAGAAAAATATCTATCCATCTCCAAAGTTCATGAAAACTTGTGGAGATATTCTTTATGATCATATTGAGCTCTCATAAAAATATTGGCCATAATTAAATAGGGAAAATTGCATTTTCCTATTTTAAACCAATATTTCAATTTGGGGCCTTTCCAATGGAACTACCATTTTGGTAGTTAGGAAAAATCCCAAATAAATTGTGGAGCTTGTCCTATCCCTATCTTTACCATTTCCATCGACATCTCAAGTTCCACCCATTAAATTTTGAGCACAACACCACTTTGCATATTCTGTTCACATTTTCAGTTTGCAAAGGAAGTGCTTGATTCCTTGATCTCCTTGGGCTGAAATTTTGCATGGTGATTCATTATGAGATATTACCCCTAGATACCAAAAATCAGTTCATTCCATCTAGCCAATCTTCCTCAGTAAATTATCTCAGTTTCTATCCAGATTACATCTCTGTGAAGGAAGTACCCTCATAGATGATCAATTTGAGCTGAAACTTTTCCAGACAGTTCCTATGACCATATCATCACTCTACACCAAGAATCATTCAAATCCATCTAGCCATTTAACCCCAGTATCATCATTTGCATTTCTGGTCAGTGGGTAAGGTTACAAAGGAAGTACCAACTAGCTCTGTCCATTTGTGCCCAAATTTTGTCAGCATGACTACCTTAGTAAGTGCTCGACCCCAGCCAAAGATCTTGCCAATAGGTGCACTGTCGTGGCCATTGCATATCAAACACATTGCTGTCTGATGTTATTTGACTTCGGGGCGGTCACACCAGAGCTCACTGTTCGTGCTTGAGGGGTCAACTCCAACTAGAGAAGGACGGGGAAGACACTAGACATCATTTGGCAGCGAGTGCGCCGTGGCACCACCGTGGCCACATGGTGACCACGGGCAGAACAGGACTAGCGGGCGCTCTATGCTCAAGAGGCTTCGGGAGCCTTCTCCGACGGGCTCCGGCTTGTCTAGAGGTGTCAGCAAGCTCCCCACCACATTCGTGCATCGTCTAGAATCCTCTCCGTCTCGTCCCGAAGCTCGTAGCTACCTCTGCCGCCTTCGAGTCTTCGCCGGAGCATCGCCGCTTCGCCGTGCTTCTCGGTGCTTTGGCCACCATCGCGAGACCCCCCTCCCTCAACTATAAATAGCGCGTCTTCGAGCCCCCTCTGCTTCACCAGCAAGCCCAGCCCCTCCCAATCCTCCTAGTTGAGCTCCCTGAGCTCCTCCCTCCGCCATGGCCGCGGCTTTGCCGCCGTTGCCCTCCGGCCACCCCGGCACCCTGGCCTTTCCCCTCCTCTCCAACCCCGTCCCCGGCCTCCCCTACGGCTCGCTCAGCTGCCACCGTCTCCATTTTAGCGGGGGGAGCGCTGCCGGAGCAGCTCCCCTGGCGCCCATCTCCGCCGCTCTTCGGGCAGTGGCCGCGATGCTGCCGGCTGGCTCGCGTAGCCCCGCGGCTGCCCTTGGGCGCGGTGTGGAGCGCCGGTTCGAGCGGACCCAGCGGCGGCCCTCCGTGTGCTGCCAGTCGTCGGTGGCGAGCGTCGTCCGAGCTACTGCGGCGCCTCCCCTATCTCTCTGTTCGGTCGGGGATGAGAGCGAACCAGAGAGAGAGAGGAGATAAGAGAGAGATAAGGCTGGCCCCACCCAAAAGTCAACGGGCCCACACGTCATGATAAGTGGAAGCGTAAAATCCAAAATACGCTTTCAGTTTTTCCCAGCCGCCGGCCGAACCTGCTATTTTCTGAACATCCGTCCGTTAAGCACTGAGATGGACACTATTTTGTCCGTTTTACCGCCTAACGAACGGCTGTAACTTCGCGACCGTAACTCCGATTGAGCTAAAACCAATGCCCACGTCTTCAGATCTTCGAGCCCGTTCTGATGGCATCATTTTCATAATGTTTTCACACTACAAAAATGACCATTTTGCCCTTGCCCTTCGATCAGCCCCTCTGAGAAGGAAACGTTTCCGGCAAATCATTCCGGAGTTTTATCGCACTTCCTCCAGGCGTATTCATTGACTCCAGGCAATCCAACCTCTTCCATGAGCTCCGAACTTGCGTGATGACTTTGCTTGCATCCTGTGTGTTCATTGTAGTACCTCTGTATCACCTATTAGCCTGCACTTGCATACACCTATTGTGTCATCTGTTTTAGATGTTAGCATTACTTTTCATCTAATATCATGCCTTGTTTTCATGCCGTATCCTGCCATGCTAGTAACAATATTTTGAATACCGTTATCATGTGAGTGCCATGATCTGATATCTTGCCATGTTTGTCAACGTTGTAATGATTCTGCTATGCTGATGTTAAGTGGCTGTTCACACTTATAATTGTTAAGTTAATGGTGGGATGATGGAGATATATGATAAATTTAGTTGGTTGGTCAAGGGTCACCTGTCCGGGCTTATCCGTGCAACCACATTTGCCGGTATGGGACGGCCTTGACTTGGTCTGATCGCGTGCTCTTTCACCGGTACCTCCAAAGAGGGAGGGTTATGCGCGCGCCTTGCCCTGGCCCGGTAGGCGGCGATAAACCTGTGAGCCCAGTTGAGTTGTTTGGGTACCCGTCCCCGTTTGGGACAGTTTTGTTTGGCCACGATGGTGGCAGGTGTCAGGAGTGACACAGGGGCCACCCAGGGCAGAACTCCGGGGGAGGATGATGCCGGTGGTACGATGGGAGAGTCACGGGTCAGGCAGGTTTCGTTGGAGCAATGCTGGTCCACCTTAATTGGATCACGAGGTCAGTGCTCCATACTGTGGGTAAAGTGCACAACCTCTGCAGAGTGTAAAATCTATTCGAATAGCAGCGTCTACGGTATTGGACAGCCCGTCCAGACCTTGCTAGGTGATCAACCGTAATGATGATAATAATGGTGGAAGAACCTGTCCTGCATGGACAACAAATGTTGTCAAGAGTATGGTATGTTAGCCATGAGATGGCTATGGAAGAGATGGTCAGATGACCGAGAGACTTGGATTTGAATCAGGTTCAGATTGGATCATGAGATTATTCGGAATATGGATTATTTACTGGATGCATGCTTTACTTTACTGTACTTCAGTAGTTATTTTGCTAGATAACCCCATTATGTCGTGATGATCAATGCTGCTAGATGTTTAAACTTGCCAGATAATCTTGCTACGACATGATGATTAATAATGCTAGATAGGTATGCTATGCCATGCTTGATTCATGTTTTCCTGTTAATTCCATGCCATGTTTAGAATAAATTCTTGCATAGCATATGGCTTGCTTTGTCATCTGCTTGTTGGGATGCTATGTATTTGGTTGTCTTGCGAGTACATTCAAAGTACTCACCTGGCCTTGCACGTGGCCAGTTGCAGGAGAAGATCCGTCGTGCTAGATCGTAACCCAGCCAGTCCTGTGAGTTATGGAGCCCAGCCAGAGACGATGTCACCACTGAACCAAGACCTTCGCTGCCATTTTAGATAGCCTTGGAGCTATGTAATATTGTTGTAAGCAACAGTATTGTAATACTCCATTTCATATAATAAAGCTATTTTGTGCCTGGAATTGCTGTATCATGTCTTTGACGTGCGCCAGGTCTTATCCTGGGGCTGGCGTGCGTCGGCCCTCTATCGGGGTGCCACACTTTTAACAGTTCATTTGTAGTGCTTTTTAATTTCAGGGTCATTTAGCTTTTAAAAAATCAGTAAATGCATGAAAAATACCAAATGAAGTCAGAAAGGGTTGAAAATTGATGATGTGGCTTTGAATGGTGCATTTTGAACACACAAAAAGTCTAGAGTTTGAATAAGTTCAAAAAAATGAAATCCTTTTGTAACAGATGAGTTTTCGTCCGAAACCCTGATACTTCGAAAGAGATTGTCCATTTTGTACACGAAGTGCATCCAGCTTTTGCCGTAACCCTCTCAACTTTTTAGAACATGCTATGTGGGTGAAATGTTGATACCATGGCAACTTTCAACCTTTTCAGAGTTCATTTGTAGTGCTTTTCAATTTCAGGGTCATTTAGCTAAAAAAAATCAGTAAATGCATGAAAAATACCAAATGATGTCAGAAAGGGTTGAAAATTGATGATGTGGCTTCGAATGGTGCATTTTGAACACACAAAAAGTCTGGAGTTCAAATAAGTTCAAAAAATTGAAATCCCTTTGTAACAGATGAGTTTTCGTTCGAAACCCTCATACTTCGAAAGAGATTGTCCATTTTGTACACGAAGTGCATCTAGCTTCTGCCGTAACCCTTTCAACTTTTTAGAACATGCTATGTGGGTGAAATGATGATACCATGGCAACTTTCAACCTTTTCAGTGTTCATTTGTAGTGCTTTTCAATTTCAGGGTCATTTAGCTCAAAAAAACAGTTAATGCATGAAAAATACCAAATGAAGCCAGAAAGGGTTGAAAATTGATGATGTGGCTTTGAATGGTGCATTTTGAACACACAAAAAGTCTGGAGTTCAAATAAGTTCAAAAAATGAAATCCCTTTGTAACAATGAGTTTTCGTCCGAAACCCTATACTTCGAAAAGATTGTCCATTTTGTACACGAAGTGCATCCAGCTTTTGTCGTAACCCTCTCAACTTTTTAGAACATGCTATGTGGGTGAAATGATGATCCATGGCAACTTTAACCTTTCCAGATTCATTTGTAGTGCTTTTCAATTTCAGGTCATTTAGCTCAAAAAAATCAGTAAATGCATGAAAAATACCAGATGAAGTCAGAAAGGGTTGAAAATTGATGATGTGGCTTTGAATGGTGCATTTTGAACACACAAAAAGTTTGGAGTTCAAATAAGTTCAAAAATGAAATCCCTTTTGTAACAGATGAGTTTTCGTTCGAAACCCTCATACTTCGAAAGAGATTGTCCATTT
Source organism: Thinopyrum elongatum (assembly GCA_011799875.1). Lineage (NCBI taxonomy): Eukaryota > Viridiplantae > Streptophyta > Magnoliopsida > Poales > Poaceae > Thinopyrum > Thinopyrum elongatum. The sequence continues at coordinate 627,801,643 of CM022303.1, read as the reverse complement.
TGTACACGAAGTGCATCCAGCTTTTTCCGTAACCCTCTCAACTTTTTAGAACATGCTATGTGGGTCAAATGATGATACCATGGCAACTTTCAACCTTTTCAGAGTTCATTTGTAGTGCTTTTCAATTTCAGGGTCATTTAGCTCAAAAAAATCAGTAAATGCATGAAAAATACCAATGAGTCAGAAAGGGTTGAAAATGATGATGTGGCTTTGAATGGTGCATTTTGAACACAAAAAAGTTTGGAGTTCAAATAAGTTCAAAAATGAAATCCCTTTGTAAACAGATGAGTTTTCGTTCGAAACCCTCATACTTCGAAAGAGAAGATTGTCCATTTTGTACACGAAGTGCATCCAGCTTTTTCCGTAACCCTCTCAACTTTTTAGAACATGCTATGTGGGTCAAATGATGATACCATGGCAACTTTCAACCTTTTCAGAGTTCATTTGTAGTGCTTTTCAATTTCAGGGTCATTTAGCTCAAAAAAATCAGTAAATGCATGAAAAATACCAAATGAAGTCAGAAAGGGTTGAAAATTGATGATGTGGCTTTGAATGGTGTATTTTGAACACACAAAAAGTCTGGAGTTCAAATAAGTTCAAAAAAATGAAATCCCTTTGTAACAGATGAGTTTTCGTCCGAAACCCTGATACTTCGAAAGAGATTGTCCATTTTGTACACGAAGTGCATCCAGCTTTTGCCGTAACCCTCTCAACATTTTAGAACATGCTATGTGGGTGAAATGATGATACCAAAACTTTTATAAAACTCTAATAGCAAAAAGAATGAAATAAAAAACTTTTATAAAACTCTAATAGCAAAAAGAATCAACTAAAAAGCTTTTATAAAACTCTAATAGCAAAAGGAATCAACTAAAAATAATCAATAAAAAGTAAAATTTATGCAACTGAAAAGAGTCAACTAAAAAGCTTTTATAAACCTCTAGTATTTTTCAAACTAAAATTATATAAAATTTATGCAACTAAAATTATCAAAGTATTTTTTGTTCAAAACATTAATAGCAAAAAGAATTTACAGAAAGTATTTTTTGTTAGAAACTTTAATAGCAAACTAAAATAACAAAATCTGTTTTTGATTAAATATAATGATAAAACACACTAATATTACATAGCAGGAAAAAGAATCACTCAAAAATATATTTTTAAAGTAAAGTTATTCACAAACTAGTGATTCACACAAATTTCATAGAATTCAAATTTCACAGAAAGTTTATAATTTTTGTGACCTAAAGCAAAAAAGAATCTCTCAAAAACTCTAAAAAATTAAATAATGCAAATTTTTTTTTTAAAAAATGCCGCCTACAAGGCCACCACGGCCTGCATACGACTAGAAACCCAGCTAGTTGGGCCAGGATGTAGGCCCGCAGGCTTAGCAGTGTGAGATTAGGCCCGTAGGCCTGCAGTTCAGAGGAGTTCGAGAGAGAGGATGGGGCAGAGCTTATAAACAACACTCGACGCGTCTCAGCTAGCGAGGTGGGACTAAACATCCCACCGCACCGCGCCAGCTATAGCACAAGGCCATTGGTCCTGGTTGGTGCCATGAACCGGGAACAATGCACCCCTTTGGTCCCGGTTCGTCGCACCAACCGAGACCAATGCCCACCTTTGGTCCCGGTTCGTGCCACCAACCGGGACCAAAGGTCTCTGCTTCCCGCCCTTTGGCCTGACGAAAAGAGACCTTTGGTCCCGGTTGGTGGCATGAACCGGGACCAAAGGTGGGAATTGGTCTCGGTTGGTGCCACGAACCGGGACCAATGCTCCGGGTATATAACCAGCACTTAGCAGTTTCTCCAAAATCTATCACTTCTTCCCCGCCCGAAGCCCCTGCTCCTCTCGTCGCCGTCGCCGCCCGACGCCCCTGCTCCTCTGGTCCACCTCGCCGTCGCCGACGCCGCCGACGCCGTCAGGCTGCTCAACGTCGCCACCGCCGCCGCCGTCGCCCTCTGCCCCGACGCTGCCACCGCTCCCCGCGCCCCTGCCCGCCCCAACGCCGCCCGCCGTGCCCTGCCGCCCCCTGTGAGCACCATGCCCTGCTCCCGCACACCTCCCCTGCCCCGCCGCTGCCGCCGTGCACCTCCCCAAGCTTTCGTTTTTTTTGTAATTTTTAGATGTTTTTACGTGTTTTTTAAATGTATTTTTTTAGATGTATATATATGAAAACTTGGTCTATTTTTTCTGTAGTATATATATGAAAACTTGGTCAATTTTTTTTGTAGTAGATGATGATGAAGATATGATGATATATGAAAACTTGGTCAATTTTTTTATACTAGATGATGATGATATATGAAAACTTGGTCAATTTTTTCTGTTGTAATTTTGTTCGATGATATATGATGATATATGAAAACTTGATGATATGATGATATATGATGATATACTTTATGTTTTAGATGTTTTATTGAGTAGGAATTTTTGATGTTTCAGATGTATATATGTATGCTTTGATGTTTTAGATGTTTGAATGTATTAAAAGTTTTTCATATTGAAAAAAGTTTGAATGTTGCATATTTCTTGATGCAACATTTGATCCAATGTAACTAGATGCAATAATTTTGATCATGTGTCAAAGTTTGATCATATGTCAAAGTTTGAATTTTGACATATGCAACATTTGATCATATATCAAAGTTTGATCATATGTCAAAGTTTGAATTTTGACATATGCAACATTTAATAAGGGATTTATCAAGAATGCTCCCATTAATAAGAGATTTATCAAGAATGCCCCCATTATGGATGTGCATAATTAAGTTGATCCATATTTTTCCTGATCTCATCTACGCTTCTATATGTGCACGTTCTCTTGTGTCAAAGTATTGAAGAAATCCATGGTTTCATCATTAGCCGGAAGTAACAGGCGCATGATGGTATGAAGCTCTCCAAAGTTATTTTGGAACGGAGTCCTGATAGGATAATTCGCTTTTTGGTACGAAGATCAGCAAAGGCCTTCCAAATAGCGATATTTGGAAGACTCTTGCTGAACTTCGTACCAAAAAGTGAATTATCTTATCCGGGACTCCGTTCCAAAACAACTTTGGAGAGCTTCGTACCATCATGCGCCTGTTACTTCCGGCTAATGATGAAGCCATGGTTTTCTTGAATCCTTTGACACTAGACAACGTGACATATAGAAGGGTAGATGAGATCAGGAAAAATATGGACCATTTTCTGCACATCCAGAATGGCGCCATTTTGTTAAATCCCTTAAAGGTTAAGAGAATCCCTTGTTTGACATTCATGAGAGAGGCGGTCCGGACGTCGGACATTCATGAGAGAGGCGGTCCGGTCCGGTCGCCGGACATGTCATGTGATATGTAGTATTTTTTTGTTCATAGAAAACTCCGGTAACTCTTCAACATGAGGGGGGACGTCGATCAACCCCCTCTCGCCCGACCAAACCCTAGAAGTGTCGAGGCCACCCCAAACTCTAGAAGCGTTGTCGAGGCCACCCCAAACCCTAGAAGCATTGTCGAGGCCACCCAGCCCAAACCCTAGAAGCGTTGTCGAGGCCACCCCAAATCGTAGAAGCGTCGAGGCCACTAATATGATTCCTTGTTGTGATTAGCTAGCTAGGTCTATGTTTGCCACTAATATATCCATCTCTCATGTTTGTATATTAATTGCCATGTTCTAATATTTGCAGAAACTATGGATCAAAGAGACTTAGAACAAGAAGAGTTGTTGGGGGACATAATCCGTGACGGACGTGATGTCTTGTCGTTTCTCAACGACACCGATGGTCTGGAAGGAGAGGATGACGGCTCTGGTGATCGAACAATGGAGGAGGAAGGACATGATCATGACGGCTCCGGTGACCGAATGGCGGAGGAAGAAGGAGACCATGATGACAGCTCCGGTGACTGAACGGAGGAGGGAGCTGTTGCAAAGTCCGGTGAGGTATATATATTAATTAAGCATGTGCTGACTAATTGATGCATTAATTGTTTTGGTACATACATATATTAACGCTTCTTTCTTCTTTTATAGCCCTCCAGATCGAGCCAAACTTCCATAACGAGACGAGGCCCGAAGAAAAGGTTGCGCCAGGATGAAAGGTTCACGATCACAGCACTCGCGGACGATGGCCTACCGATTGAACCCAAGCGGACCAAGGACGCATTTGTTGCTCAGTGCGGAGCTATTGTTAGGGACAGCATCCCGATCAACATCTAGAAATGGAATAAGCCTAAAGATGACCCTGAAGTTTCTTATGTCAACGATAGACAGAAAGCTGATCTTTGGACCGCGCTGAAGGCAAATTTCACCCTACCGCCAGAGGAGGATCCGAATAACCCAGTTATAGAGCCAAAGGTCAAGGCGTGTGCTCTTAAGAAGATGGCAGATCTATTCAGGAGGTGGAAGAAAGAGTTGAACACAAAGTTTTTCGACAAAGGGAAGACTCCAGAATTCACCGGCCGATATGAGAAGATAAGAGATCACTGGCCCGCATTTGTGGCCTACAAGACATCGGAGAAGGGTAAGAAAATGTCAGAGACAAACAAGAAAAATGCTGCAAAGAAGCAGTATCACCATCACACGGGGTTAGGTGGCTACCTCAAAGCCCGGCCGTTGTGGGACAAAGCTGAGCAAGACCTGCTTGCTAAAGGGGTCCAACCAGCGACATTGAACTGGCCAGACCGTTCAAGGACTTGGTTCTTTGGGGTTGGGGGAACTTTGGACCCAGAAACAGGGGAGTGCCATTGGACAGACGAGCAACTTGCAATACCCGTCAAGAAGCTTCAGGCTTATATCACCGCAGCGCAGGAAGGGACGTTCATTCCCGACAGAGAGAAGGACGAGCTGACTAAGGCCCTCGGGAATCCTGAGCACCCTGGATGAACACGAGGCACAACAGGCTCTGTTCTGTGGGTGGTTGGGTTTGCTGGCGCAGGCGGTTACAGAAGCCGGGAGAGAAAGAGGAAAGCGGAGCTGAGCGAAATGCAGAAGCTCAATGCAAGACTAGTAAAGCTAGAGGAACTTGCAGTTGCCGGCCAACCATCTCAGCGGCACGAAGCTACCCCAGAAGCTACCCCGCCATCTCAGCAGAGAAGCAGCGTGGCTTCCACGGAGCTCATTCAGCCTGATTCCACGGCTCCTCGCTACCCCGTGGATACTATCACGGAGACACAACATTGTGAGCTTATGACGAAATGGCAGAACCTGACTTTGAAGGCGGCTGTCGGCTCTGTTGCACCTCCTCAACCCGACGGAACTTTTCACTGCCGTCCGATTCCACATGGCTATGCTGTTGTGACGGTGGATGAAATAATGGAGGGATTTGAGGAGCTGGAGCTTGACCACCCTACAGGTGAAGGGGAGAATCAACTGCTTTATGCTTTGAGGAGTACATGTCTATGGAGGAAGGAGTACATCAAGCTTCCAAACTGGACGCCTCCTCCTCCTCCTCCGGCGAGTCAGGGCACTCCGCCTCCTCCTCCTCCTCCTCCCCCTCCTTCGGCGAGTGATCAGGGCACTCCGCCTCCTTCTCCGCCTCCTCCGGCGCGTGAGGGCACTCCGCCTCCTCCGGCGCGTCGGAGCACTCCGCCTCCTCCTCCGCCTCATCAGCAACGGCGGAAGAGAGCCGCCGCCGCTCCGGCGGCTAGCAGAACAAGCAGAGGCGGGAAGCAATTCAGATACGGTCCATCTCTCAAGCCTCTGGAAAAGTTACCATATGAGAGGACCGATGAGGAAACCGTGAAAATCAGTGCTGCCGAAGTACATGAACATTTTGCACAGAAACCTCCACCTCCGAAGGAGACGCAGGATCCGGTGAAAGTGAAGCGCACTATCAATGCCCTGAAGCGACCAGCACCTCCTCCGCCGCAATCCAACTATGAGTGCATTATTGAAAGGACATATAAGGAAGCGGAGCGGTCGGGAAATACTTGCAGTCATGCATGGTTAGCAGAACGAAGAAGTGGGAAAAAAATCCCCAGCTCGGCGAACAGGCAAACCAATCATGCCCCCCGTTCAAGGTGTCTAGCGATATCGTCGCTAGTCATCCGGGGATGGTGCCCGGTACCAATCCTGCTGATTACCTGAGCGATGATGTAGAATTTGAAACAATGGAGGTGGACGAATTCAGATACCAGTACGGGCAGCCTCTTGTCAAACCTGATCATCCTCCTCTAACAACGATGATGCGAAGATTGCATGAATGGTACATGAAAACCTGCAGTGAGTCTGGGAAGGATAGTTTGATGCTGAGAATTAAAGAGGAGCACGACCTCGTTGGAACTGAGCTGTTGCATGTTGAATTTGTCGAGTTATTCCAGTTATAGAATCAAATGGCCCTCGACAAACAACTCGTGACTTGCTACTGTCTGTAAGTACTACTTCTGTAATTAAGTCTCTATATATAGCTCAGCTCTTTCATTGCATGTATATATAATTATCCTCACTATATTATGCAGATTGAAGATCGTCGAATGCAGGAAAGCACAAATCTATGACATTGGGTTCATTAACCCAAATATCATACATGAATGGACGGTTAAAAATAGAGTCACAGATACCGAGGACAACTTGCTACAATCGTTGCTTAAAAATCAAAACAAAGAGAAAATACTCTTTCCTTACAACTTCAAGTGAGTGTTACCGTCTTGTGCATATTCGGTTTCCCTTACTCGAGGTTATAGTAATGTAATTGATGAGTTATGCATGCGTGCGCAGGTTCCACTTTATTCGGCTAGAGATTAAGCTTGACCGGGGAGTAGTAACTGTCTTAGACTCGAGACGAAAAGATCACCAGGACAATGCAGACATGACTGAAATGCTCCAGAAGTAAGTTCAATCAATCATTATCGCACCATATCGGCAACTTTGTTCATTTCCTGATATCAAGTAATTATTTTCTTTGTCTGGCAGGGTTTGGAAAGAGTTCACCGCAATTGCTCCGGGACTGCCGAGGGAGCTGCGATTTACACACCCGAAAGTAAGTACTACTAGCTAGTTCCGCGCATCTCCCATTGATTCTAGCTAGTTTCATCAATACCATTTATCATGCTTGATTATTAGTTTGATTGAACTCTATTTCTCGTAAAGTGCTTGTGGCAGGAAGCCGGGAATGATTTTTGTGGATACTACGTTTGCGAGTTCATCTACAACGCGACGGCCTCTCAGCGGGGCTACTCTGAAAAACAATATGAAGTACGTAAACAATAATATTCATAATTTTATTTTATTACCATCATTTGTGTTGAGTTTCATTCATATATATGTATTGACCCCCTTCGTTAAATTAGATGTGGCAGATGCGGGATGAACTCCTACCACATGATCGCATACGAGCTATTCAAGAGGAATTGGCGGGATTCTTTGTTGACCACGTCATACATAAAGCCGGAGAATACCATGTGGATATAGACTTTAGATGTTAGGGATTGTAAGAGATCTTATATTGTATATATGTAGCTAGTAGCGTCGGATAGATATATGAAAACTTGTTGTTTGACCAATCTCTTGAAGAAAGAGAGGTCACTTCTCTCTGTATATGTTCATGGCGATCTTGTGTACTTAATGGTTCCTTCATTTTCTTACTAGCTAGCGTGTCGAGTTCTCTCTATACATATAGTAGCTAGCGTCAACCAAGCACGGAGATAAAGAGAGGTCACTTCTCTCTATTAGCTAGCTAACACAATATGAAACCCCTAAATTAACCATCCAAAACCCCTAAACCCCCCGTTTAAAAAAAACAAAAACCCCAGCTCCTACCAGATGCTGAAGCGTGGATGACTTTTGGTCCCGGTTGGTGTCACCAACCGGGACTAAAGGTCCTCCTGCCTGGGCACCCCGCAGCGGCCACGTGGAGCCCCTTCTGTCCCGGTTCGTAAGCGAACCGGGACTAAAGGTTTTGGGCTTTAGTCCCGGTTCCAGAACCGGGGCTAAAGGGCCTTTGGAACCGGGGCTAATGGGCCGTTTTCTACTAGTGATATAGTAGACCAAAATACATTAACATGAAATATCCCAAGCCATGCTAAATAAAACATCAGCACTGGTAATGAAAATGAAATCCTCTAGTGGAAATGAAAACTATAACGCAGGAAGTAAGATCAGATTTCAACTTCATCAATCTAAATAGTGAAGTTTACTTTAATGGCCTCAACAGTCAACACCCCCTCTTCTAGTATCCCTGAAACAAGAACATAAAATTATTTTTATCTGTGTGCTCGTACTGCATGAAAAATGGACCACAAAGGCAGAGGAGGAAACAATATAAGACTCGGTAACTCACTCCGCCAAGAATATTTTGGTTAGCACCAGCATAAGTAAGCACTTCATCATACCAGGTAAGACCAAGGAAAAAATAACGTGCTATACAAAATAGCGTCGCCCATGAAAATAAGATATTAGCATGCCAGAAGCAGGTTCAGTTAGCCAAGACCCCTCCTGTGTCGCCCCTGCGCGGCGACCAGGGGGGAACCTTAGCGCCGCCAAGTCCTCGACTCCCTCTCCCACCTCTCCTGCCCACCGCTGGGGCAAAGCCCAGTTGGCGTCGGCGGCGGCGGGACCTCTCCTCCCTGCAGCAGCCGGACCTGGCGCGGTTGGCGTTCGGCGGCAGTTGGTGGCGCGTTGGCGGCGGGGCGCGCCGGCGAGGACTCAGGGGGCGACGCGCGCTCGTGACTCCCCTTGGTGGTCGCGTGGGGGGCCGTTCGGGGCGCTCCTATGGTGGCCGGTGGTCGATCTGTTTCAGATCTACCCGCCGGTACCTCGGGCGGATGTCTTCTACAGAAAATGTATGCACCAAGAAATAAATTTGCATCTATAGACTACATAGTGAAGGAAGCTCCATAAATGAAGATTAAAAAGTGATGCTTCATAAAAATAGCAAGAAGGATTCAAATAGGATAAACACATATTAAACAAAAACCAAGTTTTTCATTTATTTCTTCAATCTATGGAAATAAAATTGCTAGGTGTAGATTCACTAGTAGAAAACAGGGCTTTGGTCCAGGCAGGGCCAGCCCATTAATCCCGGTTCACTAACGAACCGGGACCAAAGGGGACATTGGTCCCGGTTCGTGAGGCCAGGGGGCCGGCCGGGCCTCGTGGGGCATTGGTCCCGGTTTGTCTGGCCCCTTTGGTCCTCGTTCCAGCCAGGAACCAGGACAAATGGGCCTCGCTCCTGGCCCGCAACCATTGGTCCCGGTTCGTGGCTGGAATCGGGACCAAAGGGGGACCTTTGGTCCCGGTTCCATCCACGAACCGGGACCAATGAGATGCCTATATATACCCCCTCGCCCGCGAGCACAGCAGTGGAGTGCTCTGTTTTTTGGGCCGGCCGTGGGAGAGCTTTGTGGTGCTCTAGCTCACCTCCTGTGCACATGAGGTGTTCGATGAAATGCCCAAGCCACACTTAAGCTTTCTCCTCTCGAAGCTCCTTGTCGAAGCTCCATTTTCCTCAAGATTTGTCTAGGTTTGGCGGTCCGTCCTGTCCTGTCTCCGTCCTCACTGCCGTCGATCGCCCGCGCCGATCTCATCGCCAGCACCACCGTGGTGAGCCTCTTGGTCTTATCTTCTTTGTAAAAGAAAAAAGTTCTTACTTGTATGATTTAGATAGATACTTGTGTAATTTTCTTACTTTTATTATTGTTTGTTATTATATAGTGCGATGGTTTTGGTATCCGCCTCCGTCGGCCCTCGTCCTATCTATGATTCGGATGTGGTATATATTATCTTTTATAACTATTTGGTTCATTTAGTGTTTATAACAATTATGCCGACCAACGTGACATAGGTTGTTTTATCTAGGAGGTATGTGAACCGGAAATTCCAACCGACCCTATTGTCGAGAGGTTAAATTTAGTTGAAGAAGAAAACAATTACTTGAAGAAAAATTGAAAAAAATTGAGGAGGGGAAGATGATATTGGAGTTTCATGTTGCGGATGTCGTCGATGATCACAAGATCAAGATGGATAAAAAGCTCTTGAAGATTAGAAAGATGAAAAAATATGCCATTCATACCGAGGCTTGGTATCATTATGCCGTTGGATCAATTGTTACCTTAGTTGCAATTATGACCGCATTTGTTGTTGCATTGAAATGTTTTACATAGTTTCAATGTATGGTTTAATTAGATGCTCTGGAGAGCTATATGTTGTTCAATGAGAACTCTGTATGTACTTTGGTTTTAATGTGATGATGAACTTCTATTAATTAATTTGGTCAGTTCTGTATTCATGATGTTCTGTAATGGTTTTTGACACACTTAATTATATATAATGCACGCAGATGAACCGGCAATGGATGTACGGTGACAGACGCACCTCCGAGTACATTAAGGGTGAGCATAATTTTCTCGAAGTGGCTGAGGCAAACAAGCAGAATGGTTTTATGTGTTGTCCATGCCCTATATGTGGGAATACGAAGTCTTACTCTGACTCAAAAACCCTTCACACCCCCCCTGCTTTATAAGGGTTTCATGCCACACTATAATGTTTGGACCAAGCACGAAGAAAGAGGGGTTATGATGGAAGACATCGAAGAAGAAGAGGATGATGACAGCTATGTGCCCCCTGAATACGGTGATGCTGCAACGGGAGAAGCTGAAGATCAAGAGGAACCAGACGATGGGCCCGATGATGATCTTCGCCGGGTCATTGTTGATGAAAGAGACAATGCGAAAGTGAAAAGGAGAAGCTGAAGTTCGATCGCATGTTAGAGGATCACAAAAAAGGGTTGTACCCCAATTGCGAAGATGGCAACACGAAGCTCGGTACCACACTGGAGTTGCTGCAGTGGAAGGCAGAGAATGGTGTACCTGACAAAGGATTTGAGAAGCTACTGAAAATATTGAAGAATAAGCTTCCAAAGGATAACGAATTGCCCGATAGTACGTACACAGGAAAGAAGGTTGTATGCCCTCTAGGATTGGAGGTGCAGAAGATACATGCATGCCCTAATGACTGCATCCTCTACCGTGGTGTGTACGAGGATTTGAACGCATGCCCAGTATGCGGTGCATTGCGGTAGAAGATCAGACGAGATGACCCTGGTGATGTTGACGGTGAGCGCCCCAGGAAGAGGGTTCCTACCAAGGTGATGTGGTATGCTCCTATAATACCACGGTTGAAATGTCTGTTCAGAAACAAAGAGCATGCCAAGTTGATGCGATGGCACAGAGAGGACCGTAAGAAAGACGGGAAGTTGAGAGCACCCGCTGACGGGTCGCAGTGGAGAAAAATCGAGAGAAAGTATTGGGATGACTTTGCAGGTGATGCAAGGAACGTATGGTTTGGTTTAATCGCGGATGGCATTAATCCTTTTGGGGAGCAAAGCAGCAGTCACAACACCTGGCCCATGACTCTATGTATCTATAACCTTCCTCCATGGCTGTGCTTGAAGCGGAAGTTCATTATGATGAAAGTTCTCATCCAAGGCCCTAAGCAACCCGGCAACGACATTCATGTGTACCTAAGGCCATTAGTTGAAGAACTCTTACAGCTGTGGAATGGAAACGGTGTACGTGTGTGGGATGAGCACAAACAGCAGGAATTTAACCTGCATGCGTTGCTGTTTGTAACCATCAGTGATTGGCCTGCTCTCAGTAACCTTTCAGGACAGACAAACAAGGGATACCACGCATGCATGCACTGTTTAGATGACACCGAAAGTATATACCTGGACAAATGCAGGAAGAATGTGTACCTGGGGCATCGTCGATTTCTTCCGACCAACCATCAATGTCGAAAGAAAGGCAAGCATTTCAAAGGCGAGGAAGATCATCGGAAGAAGCCCGCCATCCGTACCGGTGATCACATACTTGCTATGGTCAATGATTCACAAGTAATCTTTGGAAAGGGTCCCGGCGGACTATTTGTTCCGAATGACGCTGAGGGACACGCACCCATGTGGAAGAAGAAATCTATATTTTGGGACCTACCCTACTGGAAAGACCTAGAGGTCCGCTCTTCAATCGACGTGATGCACGTGACGAAGAATCTTTGCGTGAACCTGCTAGGCTTCTTGGGCGTGTATGGGAAGACAAAAGATACACCGGAGGCACGGGAGGACCAGCAATGTATGCACGAAAAAGACGGCATGCCTCCAAAGCAGTATGAAGGTCCTGCCAGCTACGCTCTTACCAAAGAAGAGAAGGAAATCTTCTTTGAATGCCTGCTCAGTATGAAGGTCCAGTCTGGCTTCTCGTCGAATATAAAGGGAATAATAAATATGCCAGAGAAAAAGTTCCAGAACCTAAAGTCTCATGACTGCCACGTGATTATGACGCAACTGCTTCCGGTTGCATTGAGGGGGCTTCTACCGGAAAACGTTCGATTAGCCATTGTGAAGCTATGTTCATTCCTCAATGCAATCTCTCAGAAGGTGATCGATCCAGAAATCCTACCAAGGTTAAGGAGTGATGTGGCGTAATGTCTTGTAAGTTTCGAGCTGGTGTTCCCACCATCCTTCTTCAATATCATGACGCACGTCCTAGTTCATCTAGTCGACGAGATTGTCATTCTGGGCTCTGTATTTCTACACAATATGTTCCCCTTTGAGAGGTTCATGGGAGTCCGAAAGAAATATGTCCGTAACCGCGCTAGGCCAGAAGGAAGCATCTCCATGGGCCATCAAACAGAGGATGTCATTGGGTTTTGTGTTGACTTCATTCCTGACCTTAAGAAGATTGGTCTCCCTCAATCGCGGTATGAGGGGACATTGACTGGAAAAGGCACGCTAGGAGGGGACTCAATAATATGTAGGGACATGCATTCTTGGTCTCAAGCACACTACATAGTTCTACAGAACTCTACCTTGGTGACCCCGTATGTCGATGAACACAAGAACATTCTGTGCTCCAAACACCCGGAGCAGTGTGACGACTGGATTACATGTGAACACATCAGGACTTTCTGCAGTTGGTTGCAAACACATCTCAGGGGTGACAACACTGTTTCTGATGAGCTGTACTCGTTGGCCAGGGGACTATCTTCGACTGTATTGACTTACAAAGGTTACGAGATAAATGGGAATACATTTTACATGATCGATAAAGATCAAAAGAGCACCAACCAAAACAGCAGTGTCCGCTTTGATGCAGCAACCAAGAGGGGAAAGGACACATATTATGGTTACATAGTGGACATATGGGAACTTGACTACGGACATGATTTTAAGGTCCCTTTGTTTCAGTGCAAATGGGTCAATCTGTCAGGAGGCGGGGTACAGGTAGACCCACAGTACGGAATGGCAACAGTGGATCTGAACAATCTTGGGTACATAGACGAACCATTCGTCCTAGCCAATGATGTGGCGTAGGTTTTCTATGTGAAGGACATGTCTACCAAACCGAGAAAAAGAAAAGATAAGGAAGCGAATACATCATATGATGAGCCAAAGCGCCACATAGTTCTTTCAGGAAAAAGAGACATTGTGGGATTGGAGGGCAAGACAGACATGTCTGAAGATTATGAACAGTTTCATGAAATTCCTCCCTTCAAAGTCAAGGCTGACCCAAGCACCCTGTTAAACGATGAAGATTATCCATGGCTATGGCACAATAAGCAAAAGACACAAGCGAAGAAAAAGTGAAGACTTTCTCTCCACAACTATTATGATGATGCCTTTGATCTAGAATATCACTGCAGTTACATGTGAAGAAATGAAATGCCTTTTGTAACAGATGAGTTTCCGTATGAAACCCTGATACTTCGAAAGAGATTGTCCGTTTTGTAAACGAAGTGCATCCAGTTTTTGCCGTAACCCTCTTAAATTTTTAGCACATGCTATGTGGGTGAAATGATGATACCATGGCAACTTTCAACCTTTTCAGAGTTCATTTGTAGTGCTTTTCAATTTCAGGGTCATTTAGCTCAAAAAAAATCAGTAAATGCATGAAAAATACCAGATGAAGTCAGAAAGGGTTGAAAATTGATGATGTGGCTTTGAATGGTGCATTTTGAACACACAAAAAGTCTGGAGTTCAAATAAGTTCAAAAAAATGAAATCCCTTTATAACAGATGACTTTTCGTCCGAAACTCTGACACTTCGAAAGAGATTGTCCATTTTGTACACGAAGTGCATCCAGTTTTTGCCGTAACCCTCTCAACTTTTTAGCACATGCTATGTGGGTGAAAGGATGATACCATGCCAACTTTCAACCTTTTCAGAATTCATTTGTAGTGCTTTTCAATTTCAGGGTCATTTAGCTCAAAAAAATCAGTAAATGCATGAAAAATACCAGATGAAGTCAGAAAGGGTTGAAAATTGATGATGTGGCTTTGAATGGTGCATTTTGAACACACAAAAAGTCTGGAGTTCAAATAAGTTCAAAAAAATAAAATCCCTTTGTAACAAATAAGTTTTCGTCCGAAACCCTGATACTTCGAAAGAGATTGTCCATTTTGAACATTCATTTGTAGTGCTTTTCAATTTCAGGGTCATTTAGCTCAAAGAATGAACTAATAGCAAAAAGAATGAACTAAAAATAATCAATTAAAATATTCTGTTATGATCAACTAAAACAAAACTATAATATTCTTCAATAGCAAAAAGAATCAACTAAAAAGCTTTTATAAAACTCTAATAGCAAAAGGAATCAACTAAAAAGAACTTTTATGAAACCGCGGAGAGGGTGGGAAAACTGCAATAAATGGAGAGAACAAGGAGGGCAACTAAAATAGCGAAAGGAGGGGTGTGGCTTTGAAAACATGAAAGCAAAAACGGAATTTTTCATAAAGAATGATTTTTTCTTAGAAACTTTAATAGCAAAAAGAATTATCGTAAAGAATTTTTTTGTTAGAAACTAAAATAACAAAATCTATTTTTGAATATAATGATAAAACACAGTAATATTAAATAGCAGGAAAAAAAATCACTCCAAAATCTATTTTTATAGTAAAGTTAATCACAAACTAGTGATTCACACAAATTTCAAAGAATTCAAATTTATACTATTCAAATTTGAAAACTAATGGTACTAACAGAAAGTTTATAATTTTTGTGACCTAAAAGAATTAAAAAATAAAGCAAAAAACAAAAGCAAATAAATAAAGCAAAAAACAAAACAAAAAAACTAGAAAAAAATAGAAAAAAAAATGCCACCTACTGGGCCACCACGGCCTGAATACGACTAGAAACCAAACCACGGGCCAGGATTCAGGCCCGCAGAAGGCCCAGTAGGCCCACAGGCAGCGGAGTGTGAGGTTAGGCCCGTAAGCCTGCATTTGAGAGGAGCTCGAGAGGGCAGCGGCAGTGGGGCTTATAAACCACTCCGCGCCCCTCTCAACTAGCGAGATGGGACTAAACTTTTGGCCGCGGGTAGCACAAGGCCTTTGGTCCCGGTTGGTAGCACCAACCGGGACGAAAGGGGTGCATTGGTAATGGTTCGTGGCACGAACCGGGACCAATGCCCCCCTTTAGTCCCGGTTGGTGCCACCAACCGGGACCAAAGGTCTCCTTTTCCCCCCTTTGGGCTGTTGAAAAGAGACCTTTGGTCCCGGTTGGTGGCACACCCGGGACTAAAGGGGGCATTGGTCCCAGTTCGTGCCACGAACCGGGACCAATACTTCGTGTATATAAGAAAACACTTAGCATTTTTCTGCAAAAATCACTTCTTCCTCCGCCCCGACGCCCCCAGCTGCTCCCTCGTCGCCGTCGCCGCCGAGCCCTGCCCCGACGCCGTCAGGCTGCTCCCCCGCGTCGTCGCCGATGCCGTCGGCTGCTCCACCTCGCCGTCGCCGCCCCCGCCACCGACGCCCTCGCCCCGACGTCCCCGCCGCTCCCCCGCCCCGCCCCCCCGACCCGCCCGCCGTGCGCCCCTGCCCTGCCGTGCCCTCCTCCCCTGCCCGACGCTCCCTCTATGAGCACCGCGCCCTGCCCTGCCTCGCTGCCGCCCGCCGCCGTGCTTTTTTTTTTTGTTATATATGCTATTTTTTTTGTTACATGTTTTTAGATGTTCATATATGTTTGTATGTATTTTTTAGATAGATGTTTCGTGGAGATGAGATGAGATGGAAGAGAACTTTTTAGAGAAATTTGCATAGAGAATTTTTTTAGAGAAATGGTGGAGTTCACATATAATGTATATATGTTGAATTTTTTATATGATGAAAATTGTTTTGTTCTATATAATGTATATATATGTAGTGTGGCTATGTATGTATGGATGTTCATAAAATTGTTTTGTTCATATATGTATTAATTGTTTTGTTCATAGCTTTTTTTATATGATTGAATTTTTTTTTTCATAGCATTTTTCATAGCCATATATATGTATGTGGCTATATGTATGTATATATGGATGTTCATAGAATTTTTTTTATATGTATGTGGCTACATGTATATGTCGTTGTCGATATAGCCCCTCCCCGATGACTTCGACATGAGGGGGGGGGTCGATATACCCCCTCCCCGATAACATTTTTTTCTAAGTTACTAAGGTAAAATGTTCACCCCCCCCCCCCCCTCCTCGATATACCGGGCGACCAACTCTCGAGGCCACCCAAACCCTAGAAAAAAAGCGTTGTCGATCTCCTACCCCCTCCCGCCCCTACCCGACAAACTCTCGAGGCCACCCAAACCAATAGAAGAAAACTCCGGTAACTTCAACATGAGGGGGGATGTCGATCAACCCCCTCTCGCCCGAACAAGTCTATGTATCATTTTATATCGTGGTGGACATATATCAAAGTTTGATCATATGTCAAAGTTTGAATTTTGACATATGCAACATTTGATCATATATCAAAGTTTGATCATATGTCAAAGTTTGAATTTTGACATATGCAACATTTGATCATATGTCAAAGTTTGAATTTTGACATATATAGATTTATCAAGAATGCCCCCATTATGGATGTGCACAAGTTGATCCAATTTTTTTCTGATCTCATCTATATATATATTCTTCTATATGTCACGTTGTCTGTCAAAGTATTGAAGAAATCCACGGCTTCATCATTAGCCGGAAGTAACAGGCGTATGATGCTACGAAGCTCTTCAAAGTTGTTTTGGAACGGAGTTCCGGATAGAATAATTCGCTTTTTGGTACAAATTTCAGTAAAGGCCTTCCAAATAGCGATATTCGGAAGGCTCTTGCTGAACTTCGTACCAAAAAACTAATTATCCTATCCGGGACTCCGTTCCAAAACAATTTTGGAGAGCTTCGTACCATTATGCGCCTGTTACTTCCGGCTAATGATGAAGCCATGGTTTTCTTGAATCCTTTGACACTGACGACGTGACATATAGAAGGGTAGATGAGATCAGGAAAAATATGGACCATTTTCTGCACATCCAGAATGGCGCCATTTTGTTAAATCCCTTGTTTGACATTCATGAGAGAGGCTGTCCGGACGTCGGACATTCATGAGAGAACTCCGGTAACTCTTCAACATGAGGGGGGACGTTGATCAACCCCCTCTCGCCCGACCAAACCCTAGAAGCGTCGAGGCCACCCCAAACCCTAGAAGCGTTGCCGAGACCACCCCAAACCCTAGAAGCGTTGAGGCCACCCAAATTTACCAAGTTAAAAGAGCGTTGTCGAGGCCACCCCAAACCCTAGAAGCGTTGTCGAGGCCACCCCAAACCGTAGAAGCGTCGAGGCCACTAATTAATATTCCTTGTTGTGATTAGCTAGCTAGGTCTATGTTTGCCACTAATATATCCATCTCTCATGTTTGTATATTAATTGAAATGTTGTAATATTTGCAGAAACTATGGATCAACAAAGAGACTTGGAAACAGAACAGTTGTTGGGGGACATAATCCTCGACGGAGGTGATGTCTTATCGTATCTCAACGACACCGATGGTCTGGAAGGAGAGGGTGAAGGCTCCGATGATCGAACAATGGAGGAGGAAGGACATAATCATGATGGCTCCGGTGACCGAATGCCGGAGGAAGAAGGAGACCATGATGATGGCTCCGGTGATCGAATGGAGGAGGGAGCTGTTGCAAAGTCCGGCCAGGTATATATATTAATTAAGCCTGTGCTGACTAGCTAATTGATGCATTAATTGTTTTGGTATGTACATATATTAACTCTTCTTTCTTCTTTTAAAGCCCTCCGGATCAAGCCAAACTTTGGTAACGAGACGAGGCCCGAAGAAAAGGTTGCGTCAGGATGAAAGGTTCACGATCACAGCAATCGCGGACGATGGCCAGCCGATTGAACCGAGGCGGACCAAGGATGCATTTTCTGCTCAATGCGGAGCTATTGTTAGGGACAGCATCCCGATCAGCATCCAGCTATGGAATGAGCCTAAGAAGAACGAAGACCCTCAAGTTTCTTATGTCACCGATAGACAGAAAGATGATCTTTGGACCTCGCTGAAGGCAAATTTCACCCTACCGCTAGAGGAGGATCTGGAAAAGCCAGTTATAGAGCCATTGATCAAGGCGTGTGCTCTTAAGAAGATGGCAGATCTATTCAGGAGGTGGAAGAATGAGTTGAAATCAACGTTTGTCGATAAAGGGAAGACTCCAGAATTCACTGGCCGATTTGAGAAGATAAGAGATCACTGGCCCGCATTTGTGGCCTACTAGACATCGAACAAGAGTAAGAAGATGTCAGAGACAAATAAGATAAATGCTGCAAAGAAGAAGTTTCACCATCGCACGGGGTCAGGTGGCTACCTCAAAGCCCGGCCGCTATGGGACAAATCTAAGAATGACCTGCTTGCTAAAGGGGTCGAACCAGAGACATTGAACTGGCCAGACCGTTCAAGGACTTGGTTCTTCGGGGTTGGGGGAACCTTGGACCCTGAAACAGGGAAGTGCGTTTGGACGGACGAGCAACTTGCAATACCCGTCAAGAAGCTTCAGAAGTGTATCGCCACAGCGCAGCAAGGGACGTTCATTCCCGATAGAGAGAATGATGAGCAGACCGAGGCCCTTGGGAATCCTGAGCACCCTGGACGAACATGAGGCATGCCAGGCTCCGTTGCGTGGAAGGTTGGGTTTCCCGGCGCAGGCGATTACAAAACCCGGGAGAGGAAGAGGAAACTGGAGCTCACCGAAATGCAGAAGCTGAATGCAAGAGTACAAAAGCTAGAGGAACAAGTTGAGAGCCAGCGAGCTGCCGGAGCTACCCTAGAAGCTACCCCGCCATCTCAGGGGAGAAGCAGCGTGGCTTCCACCGAGCTCGTTCAGCAGCCTGACTTCACGGCTCCTAGCTACCCCGTGGATGCTATCATGGAGGCTCAACATTGCCAGCTTATGACGCAATGGCAGAACCTCAAAGTCAAGGCGGCTGTCGGCTCTGTTGCTCCTCCTCAACCTGACGGAACTTTTCACTGCCGTCCGATTCCACATGGTTATGCCGTTGTTATGGTGGATGAAGTAACGGAGGGATTTGAGGAGCTCGAGCTTGACCACCCTACAGGTGAAGGGGAGACTCAGCTGGGTCTTGCTCTGAAGACTCCATGTCTATGGCGGAAGGAGCACATCAAGCTTCCGAACTGGACGCCTCCGCCTCCTCCTCCGGCGAGTCAGGGCACTCCGCCTCCTCCTCCTCCGGCGAGTGATCAAGGCACTCCGCCTCCTTCTACGGCTCCTCCGGCACGTGAGGCTGGCACTCCGCCTCCTCCTTCGCCTCTTCTGGCGCGTCGGAGCAGTCCGCCTCCTCCTCCGCCTTGTCAGCAACATAGGAAGACAGACGCCGCCGCTCCGGCTCCTCCGGCGTGTCGGAGCACTCCGCCTCCTCCGCCACGTCAGCCACGGCGGAAGAGAGACGCCGCCGCTCCGGCGGCTAGCAGTACAAGCAGAGGCGGGAGGCAATTCAGATACGGTCCATCTCTCAAGCCTCTAGAAAAGTTACCATATGAGAGGACCGACAAGGAAAGCGAGGAAATCTGTGCTGCCGAACTGAGGGACTTTTTTGCAAAGAAACCTCCACCTCCGAAGGAGATGATAGATCCGATGAAAGCGAAGCGCACAATCGATGCCCTGAAGCGACCACCACCGCCTCCGCCGGATGACAACTATCTCCGCGCTCTTAAGAAGACATATGGAGATGCGCGCCAGTCGGGAACTACTTCCAGTGATAAAAGGTTAGAAGAACGAAGAAGTGCGAAAAAAATTCCCCAGCTCGGCGATCAGGCGAACCAATCATGCCCCCCGCTCAAGGTGTCTAGCGATATCATCGCTAATCTTCCTGGGATGGTGCCCGGTACCAATCC
Source organism: Thinopyrum elongatum (assembly GCA_011799875.1). Classification (NCBI taxonomy): domain Eukaryota; kingdom Viridiplantae; phylum Streptophyta; class Magnoliopsida; order Poales; family Poaceae; genus Thinopyrum; species Thinopyrum elongatum. Next base: position 627,781,497 of record CM022303.1, on the reverse strand, counting down.
TGATGATTACCTGGGCGATGATGTAGTGTTTGATATCTTAGAGGAGGATGAATTCAGATACCAGTACGGGAAGCCTCTCGTCAAAGATGGAAGTCGTGCTCTAACAACGATGATGCGAAAATTCCATAAATGGTACATGGAAACCTACAGCAACTCTGGGATAGATGCTTTGACAATGAGAATTAAAGAGGAGCACGACTTCGTTGGATTGGATTATATTACTGTTGATTTTGACGAGTTTTTCCAGTTATACAATCAAAAGGCCCTCGACAAATCACTCGTGACTTGCTACTGTCTGTAAGTACTACTTCTGTAATTAAGTCGCTATATATAGCTCAACTCTTTCATTGCATGTATATATAATTATCCTCACTATATTATGCAGATTGAAGATCGTCGAATGCAGAAATGCACAAATCTATGACATTAGGTTCATTAACCCAAATGTCATACATGAATGGACGTTTAAAAAGAATGTCGAAGAAACCGAGGCCAACTTGCTACAATCGTTGCTCAAAAATCAAAACAAAGATAAAATACTCTTTCCTTACAACTTCAAATGAGTGTTATTGTCTTCTGCATATTCGGTTTCCCTTATTACTCGAGGTTATAGTAATGTAACTGATGAGTTATGCATGCGTGCGCAGCTTTCACTTTATTCTGCTAGAGATTAACCTTGAGCGGGGAGTAGTAACCGTCTTAGACTCGAGACAAAAAGATCCCCAGGAGTATGCGGACATGACTGAAATGCTCCAGAAGTAAGTTCAATCGATCATTATGGCACCAGATCAGCAACTTTGTTCATTTCCTGATATCAAGTAATTATTTTCTTTGTCTGGCAGGGTTTGGAAAGAGTTCACCGCAAGAGCACCGGGACTGCCAACCGAGCTGCGATTTACACACCCGAAAGTAAGTACTACTACCTAGTTCCGCGCATCTCCCATTGATTCTAGCTAGTTTCATCAATACCATTTAGCATGCTTGCTTATCAGTTTGATTGACCTCTATTTCTCGTAAAGTGCTTGTGGCAGGAAGCCGGGAATGATTTCTGTGGATACTACGTTTGCGAGTTCATCTACAACGCGACGGCCTTTAATAAGCGGGGGTACTCTAAAAAACAATATGAAGTGCGTAAGCAAAAATATTCACAATTTTATTTTATTACCATCATTTGTGTTGAGTTTCATTCATACACATGTATTGACCCTCTTCTTCAATTTAGATCTGGTAACTGCGGGATGAACTCCTACCACAAGATCGCATACGAGCAATTCAAGAGGAATTGGCGGGATTCTTTCTTGACCACGTCATCAATCCAGCCGGAGAATACCATGTGGAAATTGACTTTAGATGTTAGGGATTGTAAGAGATCTTATATTGTATATATGTAGCTAGTAGCGTCGGATAGATATACGAAAACTTGTTGTTCGACCAATCTCTCGGAGAAGGAAAGGTCGATCACTTCTCTCTGTATATGTTCATGACGATCTTGTGTACTTAATGGTTCCTTCATTTGCTTACTAGCTAGCGTGTCGAGTTCTCTCTATACGTATAGTACCTAGCGTCGACCAAGCACGGAGATAAGAGAGGTCACTTCTCTCTATTAGCTAGCTAACACAATATATGAAACCCCTAAATTAACCCTCCAGGAGGGGGGGGAACCCCCGAGAACCCGGCCGGCCCTCGGGGGGGGCCCCCTCCCCCCTTAAAAAAAACAAAAACCCCAGCTCCTGAGCTGCTGACGCGTGGATGCTTTTTGGTCTTACCAACCGGGACTAAAGGCCCTCCTGCCCGGGCTCCCCGCGGCGGCCACGTGGAGCACCTTCTGTCCCGGTTCGTAAGCGAACCGGGACTAAAGGTTTTGGGCTTTAGTCCCGACCCTTTAGTCCCGGTTCCAGAACCGGAACGAATGGGCCTCTGGAACCGGGACAAATGAGCCTTTTTCTACCAGTGATTCTCCTTTATGACGGGCTTGTTTCTAATTACAATTTATTTATTTCAAGCATAGGTATTTTTGTAAAGCTTAGAATGGACATCAACATTTGAGAATTGCCGGAATGGCTGCTCTGTGATGTCTGATTCTAAGAGGCGAACAGGTTCCATGGTGTTTCCCGGGTGGATAACTGCAAACAAAGATCTAGAATCCATACACACATAAGGTGGAGACCACAGGAACCAATACACTGTAAAGCAAATCCAATAAGGAGGTTAGGTGTTCATACTAAAAACATGCATTCTTCTAATTAGACTTTACCTTTGCTTTTGAAGAAGATATATAGTCCCTGGACAGCTTTGTGTATGCTCACAAGACATAACAGAAAAAAGGAACCGGAACATGAAGTCATTCTTAGTTAGTATGAAAAAACTGAATCAAAAAGTTAAGCAACATAATTCAGCTACTACAGTTCCATTTGGGAGATTCCCCCAATAAACATTTCAAAAATAACATTTTCCAAATAAGTTTTCTGCTCCAGACCTTCTCGGTTTAATCCAGGAACTCTAAGAACAAAGCGCTTTAGATTTTCATGGTTGACGTTCATTACCTGTAGACTGAAAAAAAAAGCACATTGCAGTACCAGATTTCAACAACTTTATGGCTCTTATATTTTGCTGCCATTATAGTGCCTCGTCCGAAAACACATGAGTTATTATTAGAAAATTTACCTGCATATCGGTATAGATTTTTAATTCAAAACTTTGTGCAAACCAAACAACAATATAACCTCCAATACAGAAATATATCTAATGGATATGTTTTTATGGCATAGATCCAACAATGTTGTGCTAACTTCCCCGTTTTTCTATATGGATGCGTACACTACAAGAGAAGCCACTCCCAAGATTAAAAATCATCACAATTGGTACTCTAGTGTTGGTAATCATCTGCCTTGCCCTTGACCAATCATTTACTTTAGAGAATCTGCACAAATCCATTTAACTTGGAGCATGAAGGAAAACCAAATCAACAAATAGAGAATTTTAGAACAAAATGAACAGCTGCTATCGGGGGTTGGAAACTTAAGAATTCCCTAAATGTGCTAGTAATAACATGTCCAATAGCCATCTGAGATTGAAGACTAAAACATTCCCCAAATCAAAATGCCAGAACCAGTCTCCAAGATTTACCCGAAACAATTGGCTACAACAAGTATGAACACCACCTGCACAAAATAAGGATTGGTGAGATATTAGAACACTGTAATCATTGTGTGGAAGAGGGGTTGTACAGGAAAGAAACAAAGGTAGATAGAGGGTAACCAAGCCAAGAACCATGCTGCTAGAGTTTGGAGAGTGCTAGGTGAGGAAGCTTATATGCACAGATGCTTGTACTGAAGAAAACAGAAAGTCATGCCTACTGCATCAAGTGGCACACACATCATCCACCATGAGTCAACCAGAAATTGAAGATTGAGTAGTTCCTTCAAACCAAGAATCGGTTTCGCCCCTCGAACAGAGACAGTCGAGCGCCGGTTCGTATTAACCTGATCGGTGTGAGGGATATGAGGCCCCAAGCAGCTACCGTGTCACCCAGCTAGCCTCTCTACCTGTAACCTGGTCTCGTCGTGACTCTGCATTTTAACAATGAATTATACATTTCCCACCTAAAAGAAATAGTTATGCAGTCAGTCAAGGACGTCTGTATAGGGATGGGTTTGGGTAACAAATCATATGAATTCAATACAACTTACAGTATTCTCATCTGGATCAATGAAATTCAGGTACTCAAGTTTGACAGCCTCCGATTCAGATTTCTTGAAGTAGAATATACTGATCACCTTCTATTGACATCTACTACAAAGGATCAATAAATAAAGAAGTCAGATGTACATGAAGGTACTTGTCTTACAGCCATTCCAGCCCCTAGAAGCACCGCACGCCCAGAGCCCCTCCCAATAGAGAGGCCCCAATTGAAACCTGCCAGATGTCTGACGTACCTCCGGCTGGGTGCTCGACGTGGTGGATCTGGCGACGGCGCGCCCGAGGACTCCAGATATGGTGAAAAATTGGACACATGCTTCACGGACGTAGTGCGCCAATGATTTGGGGATGGAGCTCGTCGCCGGCTCGAGAAAAAGATGCTCCCTGCTGCGCCTTTAGCAGTAATGTTGCTTGGGATCATGGTTCAGCCGCACCTATACTTGGTGCCGTACATCGTCTCACATCATGTTTGGAGATTTGTGCCTAACGCCCATCATATTTTATGACAAGAGTATCAACCACCGTTTAACAACCCTAGTGTTGCTAAATGCTAACAAACCTAGTGCATGGTAAGTGTCATAGGGAATAAAATAGGAACTTTGCATGGGTGCATGTAGTTTTCTCCATGCGGTCAGCACTGTTCAACATTTTGTATTGCCTCGTTATGCGCAACAGCATTATTATTCTTTCTTTTACATGGCTGTATATCAACATGGTTATTTGGGCCTCACAAAAAAATGGTTTTTTGGTTCATTTATATCTTTTGAATAATTTCTTGAAAAAAAATTTGTAGCAGCAGCAGGATACAGATGAGTTATGTGAAAGCATGTGAAATCTTTCCTTTTTTGAGAGCACGAGAGTTCTTTTCTACCAAGAATGCAAAAGTATCCTTTTTGCATGAAAAATTAACATAAAAACACACACACACATCGATGTACCATGGGTGCACTGTAGCCATTCTAGGAAAAATAACCAAAATATTCTACTAATTGGTTGATTTGCATGGGACAACCAGGACGGGAAGTAGCATTGGGACACCTGCTTGCACTAGTAGAAAACAGGGCTTTGGTCCAGGCCAGCCCAGCCCATTAGTCCCGGTTCAGTCAGGAACCGGGACACATGGGGGCATACGTCCCGGTTCGTGCGCCCAGGGGGCTGGCCGGGGCTCGTGGGGCATTGGTCCCAGTTCGTCTGGACCCTTTGGTCCCGGTTCCAGACACGAACCGGGACCAATGGGCCTCGCTCCTGGCCCACATCCATTGGTCCCGGTTCGTGGCTGGAACTGGGACCAAAGGGTGGCCTTTAGTCCCGGTTCCAACCACGAACCGGGACCAATGTTGTGCCTATATATACCCCTCGCCCGCGAGCAGAGCACTCCACTACTCTGTTTTTTCTGGCCGGCGAGGGGAGGTGTTTGTGGTGCTCTAGCTCACCTCCTATGCACATGAGGTGTTCGATGAAATGCCCGAGCAACACTACTTAAGCTTTCTCCTCTCCAAACTCGACCTTCAAGCTCTATTTTCCTCAAGATTTGTCTAGGTTTAGCGGTCCGTCACGTCCCGTCCCCGTCTTCACCGCCGTCGATCGCCCGCGCCGATCTCATCGCCGGCATAACCGTGGTGAGCCTCTTGTTCTTATCTTCTTTCTAAAAGAAAAAAAATTCTTACTTGTATGATTTACATAGATACTTGTATAATTTTCTTACTTTTATTATTGTTTGTTATTATATAGTGCGATGGTTTTGGTATCTGCCCCCGTCGGCCCTCGTCCTGTCTATGATTCGGATGTGGTATATATTATATTTTATAACTATTTGGTTCATTTGTTGTTTATGACAATTATGCCGACCAACGTGACATAGATTTTTTTTATCTAGGAGGTATGTGAACCGGAAATTCCAACCGACCCTATTGTCGAGAGGTTAAATTTAGTTGAAGAAGAAAACAATAACTTGAAGGAAAAATTGAAAAAAATTGAGGAGGAGAAGATGATATTGGAGTTGCATGTTGCGGATGTCGTCGATGATCACAAGATCAAGATGGATGCAATGCGCTTCAAGATTAGAAAGTATAGAAAATATGCCATTCATACCGAGGCTTGGTATCATTATGCCGTTGGATCAATTGTTACCTTGGTTGCGATTATGATCGCATTTGTTGTTGCATTGAAATGTTTTACATAGTTTCAATAATGTATGGTTTAATTAGATGCTCTGAAGAGCTATATGTTGTTCAATGAGAACTATGTATGTACTTTGGTTTTAATGTGATGATGAACTTCTATTAATTTGGTCACTTATCTGTTCATGATGTTTTGTAATGGTTTTTGACACACTTAATTATATATAATGCACGCAGATGAACCGGCAATGGATGTACGGTGACAGACGCACCTCCGAGTATATTAAGGGCGTGCATAATTTTCTCGAAGTGGCTGAGGCAAACAAGCAGAATGGTTTTATGTGTTGTCCATGCCCTATATGTGGGAATACGAAGTCTTACTCTGACCGGAAAATCCTTCACACCCACCTGCTTTGTAAGGGTTTCATGCCACACTATAATGTTTGGACCAGGCACGGAGAAATAGGGGTTATGATGGAAGACAGCGAAGAAGAAGAGGACGATGACAACTATGTGCCCCCTGAATATGATGATGCTGCAACGGGGGAAGCTGAAGATCAAGAGGAACCAGACGATGTGCCCGATGATGATCTCCACCGGGTCATTGTTGATGCAAGGAGACAGTGCGAAAGTGAAAAGGAGAAGCTGAAATTCGATCGCATGTTAGAGGATCACCAAAAAGGGTTATACCCCAATTGCGAAGATGGCAACACAAAGCTCGGTACCGTACTGGAATTGCTGCAGTGGAAGGCAGAGAATGCTGTGCCTGACAAAGGATTTGACAAGCTACTGAAAATATTGAAGAAGAAGCTTCCAAAGGATAACGAATTGCCCGACAGTACGTACGCAGCAAAGAAGGTCGTATGCCCTCTAGGATTGGAGGTGCAGAAGATACATGCATGCCCTAATGACTGCATCCTGTACCGCAGTGCGTACGAGGATTTGAACGCATGTCCGGTATGCGGTGCATTGCGGTATAAGATCAGACGAGATGACCCTGGTGATGTTGACGGCGAGCCCCCCAGGAAGAGGGTTCCTGCCAAGGTGATGTGGTATGCTCCTATAATACCACGGTTGAAACGTCTGTTCAGAAACAAAGAGCATGCCAAGTTGATGCGATGGCATAGAGAGGACCGTAAGAAAGACGGGAAGTTGAGAGCACCCGCTGACGGGTCGCAGTGGAGAAAAATCGAGAGAAAGTACCGGACTGAGTTTGCAGGTGACCCAAGGAACGTATGGTTTGGTTTAAGCGCAGATGGCATTAATCCTTTCGGGGAGCAGAGCAGCAATCACAGCACCTGGCCCGTGACTCTATGTATCTATAACCTTCCTCCTTGGCTGTGCATGAAGCGGAAGTTCATTATGATGCCAGTACTCATCCAAGGCCCTAAGCAACCCAGCAACGACATTGATGTGTACCTAAGGCCATTAGTTGAACAACTTTTACAGCTGTGGAATGGAAACGGTGTACGTGTGTGGGATGAGCACAGACAGGAGGAATTTGACCTGCATGCGTTGCTGTTTGTAACCATCAATGATTGGCCTGCTCTCAGTAACCTTTCAGGACAGACAAACAAGGGATACCATGCATGCACGCACTGTTTAGCTGACACCGAAAGTATATACCTGGACAAATGCAGGAAGAATGTGTACCTGGGGCATCGTCGATTTCTTCCGACCAACCATCAATGTCGAAAGAAAGGCAAGCATTTCAAAGGCGAGGCAGATCACCGGAAGAAGCCCGCCATGCGTACCGGTGATCACGTACTTGCTATGGTCAATGATTTACACGTAATCTTTGGAAAGGGTCCCGGCGGACTATCTGTTCCGAATGACGCTGAGGGACGCGCTCCCATGTGGAAGAAGAAATCTATATTTTGAGACCTACCCTACTGGAAAGACCTAGAGGTCCGCTCTTTAATCGACGTGATGCACGTGACAAAGAACCTTTGCGTGAACCTGCTAGGCTTCTAGGGCGTGTATGGAAAGACAAAAGATACACCGGAAGCACGGGAGGACCTGCAACGTTGGCACGAAAAAGACGGCATGCCTCCAAAGCAGTATGAAGGTCCTGCCAGCTACGCTCTTACCAAAGAAGAGAAGGAAATCTTCTTTGAATGCCTGCTCAGTATGAAGGTCCCGTCTGGCTTCTCATCGAATATAAAGGGAATAATAAATATGGCAGAGAAAAAGTTTCAGAACCTAAAGTCTCATGACTGCCACGTGATTATGACGCAACTGCTTCTGGTTGCATTGAGGGGGCTTCTACCGGAAAACATTCGATTAGCCATTGTGAAGCTATGTGCATTCCTCAATGCAATCTCTCAGAAGGTGATCGATCCAGAAATCATACCAAGGCTAAGGAGTGATCTGGCGCAATGTCTTGTCAGTTTCGAGCTGGTGTTCCCACCATCCTTCTTCAATATCATGACGCACGTCCTAGTTCATCTAGTCGACGAGATTGTCATTCTGGGCCCCGTATTTCTACACAATATGTTCCCCTTTGAGAGGTTCATGGGAGTCCTAAAGAAATATGTCCGTAACCGCGCTAGGCCAGAAGGAAGCATCTCCATGGGCCATCAAACAGAGGATGTCATTGGGTTTTGTGTTGACTTCATTCCTGACCTTAAGAAGATTGGTCTCCCTCAATCGCGGTATAAGGGGAGACTGACTGAAAAAGGCACGCTAGGAGGGGACTCAATAATATGCAGGGACGGGCATTCTTGGTCTCAAGCACACTACACAGTTCTACAGAACTCTACCTTGGTGACCCCGTATGTCGATGAACACAAGAACATTCTGCGCTCCAAACACCCGGAGCAGTGTGACGACTGGATTACATGTGAACACATCAGGACTTTCGGCAGTTGGTTGGAAACACATCTCAGAGGTGACAACACTGTTTCTGATGAGCTGTACTCGTTGTCTAGGGGACCATCTTCGACTGTATTGACTTACAAAGGATACGAGATAAATGGGAATACATTTTACACGATCGCCCAAGATCAAAAGAGCACTAACCAAAACAGTGGTGTCCGCTTTGATGCAGCAACCAAGAGGGCAAAGGACACATATTATGGTTACATAGTGGACATATGGGAACTTGACTATGGACATGATTTTAAGGTCCCTTTGTTTAAGTGTAAATGGGTCAATCTGTCAGGAGGCGGGGTACAGGTAGAGCCACATTACGGAATGACAACAGTGGATCTGAACAATCTTGGGTACACAGACGAACCATTCGTCCTAGCCAATGATGTGGCGCAGGTTTTCTATGTGAAGGACATGTCTACCAAACCGAGAAAAAGAAAAGATAAGGAAGCGAATACATCATACGATGAGCCAAAGCGCCACATAGTTCTTTCAGGGAAAAGAGACATCGTGGGAGTGGAGGGTAAGACAGACATGTCTGAAGATTATGAAAAGTTTCATGAAATTCCTCCCTTCAAAGTCAAGGCTAACCCAAGCACCCTGTTAAGCGATGAAGAATATCCATTGTTACGGCGCAATAAGCAAAGGACACAAGCGAAGAAAAAGTGAAGACAGATGAAGTCAGAAAGGGTTGAAAATTGATGATGTGGCTTTGAATGGTTCATTTTGAGCACACAAAAAGTCTGGAGTTCAAATTAGTTCAAAAAAATGAAATCCCTTTGTAACAGGTGAGTTTTTGTCCGAAACCCTGATACTTCGAAAGAGATTGTCCATTTTGTACACGAAGTGCATCCAGTTTTTGCCGTAACCCTCTCAACTTTTTAGCACATGCTATGTGGGTGAAATGATGATATCATGCCAATTTTCAACCTCTTCAGAGTTCATTTGAAGTGCTTTTCAATTTCAGGGTCATTTAGCTCAAAAAAATCAGTAAATGCATGAAAAATAACAGATGAACTCAGAAAGGGTTGAAAAACTGTGAGGATGTTGCTTTAAATGGTTCATTTTGAGAACACAAAAAGTGTGGAGTTCAAATAAGTTCAAAAAATAATCCCTTTGTAACAGATGAGTTTTCGTCCGAAACCCTGATACTTCGAAAGAGATTGTCCATTTTGTATACGAAGTGCATCCAGTTTTTGCCATAACCCTCTCAACTTTTTAGCACATGCTATGTGGGTGAAATGATGATATCGCTCATTTTCAACCTCTTCAGAGTTCATTTAAGTGCTTTTCAATTTCAGGGTCATTTAGCTCAAAAAATCAGTAAATGCATGAAAAAAAACAGATGAAGTCAGAAAGGGTTGATGAAATTAGATGATGTTGCTTTGAATGGTTCATTTTGAGCACACAAAAAGTCTAGAGTTCAAATAAGTTCAAAAAAATAAAATCCCTTTGTAACAGATGATTTTCGTCCGAAACCCTGATACTTCGAAAGAGATTGTCCATTTGTACACGAAGTGCATCCAGTTTTTGCCGTAACCCTCTCAACTTTTATGAAACTCTAATAGCAAAAATAATAAACTAAAAGAATGAACTAGAAAACTTTGATGAAACTCTAATAGAAAAAGAATGAACTAGAAAACTTTAATGAAACTTTAATAGCTAAAGGAATCAGCTAAAAAACTTTTTAAACCTCTTGTATTATTGAAACTAAAATTATATAAAATTTATGCAACTAAAATTATCAAAGTATTTTCTCTTCAAAACATTAAAAGAAAAAGAATTTTCATAAAATAAATAAAAAAAGCAAAAAAGAAAATAAAATAAATAAGTAGAAACAAAATAAAATAAATAACTAGAAACAAAATAAACTTTAATAAATAAGTAGAAACAAAATAAAATAAAATAAAATTTAATAAAATAAATAAAAATAGCAACAGTAAGTATTTTGTTGTAAGTAGAAACAAAATAAAATAAATAAAGCAACAAAGAAAACAAAATAAAAATAAAAAAAAGTGTCGCCTACTGGGCCAGCATGGCCTGAATACGACTAGAAACCCAACCATGGGCCAGGATTCAGGCCCGCAGCAGGCCCAGTAGGCCCACAGGCACATAGTGCGAGTTTAGGCCCGAAAGCCTGCAGTTGAGAGGAGCTCGAGAGAGTGGGCGCAGCAGCGCTTATAAACCACTCTCGAGCTCTCTCAACTAGCGAGGTGGGACTAAACTTTTGGCCGCGACGCGGGCAGCACAAGGCTTTTTGTCCCGGTTGGTGGCAGCAACCGGGACTAAAGGGGTGCATTGGTACCGGTTCGTGGCACCAACCGGGACCAATGCACGCCCTTTAGTCCCGATTGGTTCCACCAACCGGGACCAAAGGTCCCTGCTTTCCGCCCTTTGGGCTGCTGAAAAAAGACCTTTGGTCTCGGTTGGTGGCACCAACCGGGACTAAGGGGGGCATTGGTCCCGGTTGGTGCCACTAACCGGGACCAAAGCCTTTGCTATATAAGTCAGCACTTAGGAAATTTTCAGATTTCCATCGCCAGTTCGTGCCCGACGCCCCAGCGCTGCTCCTCATCGTTGTCGCCGTCGTCGCCCCTGCCTCCGACGTCGTCACCACGCCGCCCCTGCCCCGAGCCCTCGACGCCGTCGCCGCCCGCTCCCCGCACCTCGTCGTCGTCGCCCAGCGCCCCTGCCCCCGACCACGCCGTCGCCGCGCCGGCCCCTCCCCGGCCCGCCCCCGCCGTCGCCGTCGTCGTCGCCGTCGCCATCGCCGTCGCTAGCCGCCCCCGCTGTGAGCCGCCGCGCCGCCCCGTCTCTGTTTTTTTTTCATTTTTTATTAGATTAATTTTTTGTTCATATATATATATAATGTATATATTTATGTATGTGCCTATATGTATGTAGATGTTCATAATGTATTAATTTTTTTGTTCAGAGCATGTTTTTGTTCATGATGAGGGGGGTGGGGGTCGATGTACATATGTATATATATGATGTAATTTTTTTGTTCATATATATATATAATGTAATTTTTTTCAATGTATATATGTATGTGGTAGCTATATATGCATGATGAGGGGGGTGGGGGTCGATATACCCCCTCCCCGATAACTTTGACATGAGGGGGAGGGGTCGATATACCCCCTCCCTGATAACTTCGACATGAGGGGGGGGTCGATATACCCCCTCCCCGATAACTTCGACATGAGGGGGGGGGTCGATATACCCCCTCCCCGATAACTTCGACATGAGGGGGGGTCGATATACCCCCTCCCCGATAACTTTGACATGAGTGGGGGGGGGTCGATATACCCCCTCCCCGATAACTTCGCCGCGTGCTCCCCCGAGCTCGGCCTTGCTCTTCCACTGCTCAAATGTCCAATATAACTATGTATGTATGTATGTATGGATGGATATAGAAAATGTTCATATATGATGTTTTTTTTTGTTCATAGCAATTTTTTTCCATGTATGTATGTATTTTTTTTAGATGTGCTATGTTTTTTCAGATGAGATGAAATGAGATGAGTTGTCCATTTGTTGTATAAACATAACCCCGATAACTTCAATTCCCCTCGGGCTTATATTTTTGTGAGCATAGAAATTTTTGTAACTTATATGTGTTTGATCACCGCAGACTTATATACTTGATTGGACTATGGAGTGCATATTTAGTCGAGTCCAACATCAATATTTGTGAATGATTTCATATTGTTGGGCACCGCGGATAGTTGTGAGAGGAGTTTTTCCTTTGATTTTGAGGCATGTGATCTAGATAATGTCCAATGCCTCATATCGCGAACATAGTTATATTGGACAATTGATCTTCATATAAATGAAGCATAAAAGTTTAGCAAACAGTTTGGCAATCACTTAGAAATTTTCATGTTGTAGGAGTACATGTAAAAAAATTTAGAGTTGTTCATTCACTTCGACATGAGGGGGGACGTCGATCAACCCCCTCTCGCCCGAACAAGTCTATGTATTATTTTATATCGCGGTGGACATATATAAAAAAGCGTTGTCGATCTCCTACCCCCTCCCGCCCCTACTCGACAAACTCTCGAGGCCACCCAAACCACTAGAAGATAACTCCGGTAACTTCGACATGAGGGGGGACGTCGATCAACCCCCTCTCGACCGAACAAGTCTATGTATTATTTTATATCGCGGTGGACATATATCAAAGTTTGATCATATGTCAAAGTTTGAATTTTGACATATGCAACATTTGATCATATGTCAAAGTTTGATCATATGTCAAAGTTTGAATTTTGACATATGCAACATTTGATCATATGTCAAAGTTTGATCATATGTCAAAGTTTGAATTTTGACATATATAGATTTATCAAGAATGCCCCCATTATGGATGTGCACAAGTTGATCCAATTTTTTTCCTGATCTCGTCTATATATATATTCTTCTATATGTCACGTTGTCTGTCAAAGTATTGAAGAAATCCATGGCTTCATCATTAGTCGAAAGTAACAGGCGTATGATGCTACGAAGCTCTTCAAAGTTTTTTTGGAACGGAGTTCCTGATAGAATAATTCTTCTTTTGATACGAATTTCTGCAAAGGCCTTCCAAATAGCGATATTCGGAAGGCTCTTGCTGAACTTTGTACCAAAAAGCGAATTATTCTATCGGGAACTCCGTTCCAAAACAACTTTGAAGAGCTTCGTACCATTATACGCCTGTCATTTCCGGCTAATGATGAAGTCATGGTTTTCTTGAATTCTTTGACACTAGACAACGTGACATATAGAAGGGTAGATGAGATCAGGAAAAATATGGACCATTTTCTGCACATCCAGAATGGCGTCATTTTGTTAAATCCCTTGTCGGTCCGGACGTCGGACATTCATGAGAGAGGCGGTTCGTAGAAGAGTTGTCGAGGCCACCCCAAACCGTAGAAGCGTCGAGCTAGCTAGGTCTACGTTTGCACTAATATATCCATCTGTCATGTTTGTATATTAATTGCCATGTTGTAATATTTGCAGAAACTATGGAGCACCGAGACATCGAAGTAGAACAGTTGTTGGGGGACATAATCCTCGGCGGAGGTGATATCTTGTCGTATCTCAATGACACCGATGGTCTGGAAGGAGAGGGTGAAGCAGGCTCCGGTGATCGAACAATGGAGGTGGAAGGACATGATTATGATGGCTCCGATGAGCAAACGGAGGAAGGAGCTATTGCAAAGTCCGGCGAGGTATATATATTAATTAAGCCTGTGCTGACTAGCTAATTGATGCATTAATATTTTTGGTATGTACACATATTAACTCTCTTCTTTCTTCTTTTCTAGCCCTCCGGATCGAGCCAAACTTCGGTAACGAGACGAGGCGCAAAGAAAAGGTTGCGCCAGGATGAAAGGTTCACGATCACAGCAATCAAGGGTGATGGCCAACCGATTGAACCCAGCCGGACCAAGGAAGCATTTTCTGCTCAGTGCGGGGTTCTTGTTAGGGACATGATCCCGATCAGCATCCACCAATGGAATAAGCCTAAGAGCGAAGACCCTCAAGTGTCTTTTGTCAACGATAGACAGAAAGATGATCTTTGGACCGCGCTGAAGGCAAATTTCACCCTACCGCCAGAGGAGGATCCGGATAAGCCAGTTATAGAGCCATTGGTCAAGGCTCATGCTCTTAAGAAGATGGCAGATCTATTCAGGAGGTGGAAGAATGAGTTGAAATCAACGTTTGTCGACAAAGGGAAGACTCCAGAATTCAGCGGCTGATTTGAGAAGATAAGAGATCACTGGCCCGCATTTGTGGCCCACAAGACATCGGAGAAGAGTAAGAAGATGTCAGCGACAAACAAGAAAAATGCTGCAAAGAAGGAGTATCACCATCGCACGGGGTCAGGTGGCTACCTCAAAGCCCGGCCGTTGTGGGACAAGGCTGAGAAGGACCTGCTTGATAAAGGGGTCGAACCAGAGACATTGAACTGGCCAGACCGTTCAAGGACTTGGTTCTTCGGGGTTGGGGGAACCTTGGACCCTGAAACAGGGAAGTGCCATTGGACGAAGGAGCAACTTGAAATACCCGTCAAGAAGCTTCAGAAGTATATCGCCGCAGCGCAGGAAGGGACGTTCGTTCCCGACAGAGAGAACGACGAGCTCACACAGGCCCTCGGGAATCCTGAGCACCCAGGACGAACACAAGGCACGGCAGGCTCCATTGCGTGGAGGGTTGGGTTTCCCAGCGTAGGCAGTTACAAAACCCGGGAGAGGAGGAGGAAAGTGGAGCAGACGGAACTGCAGTCGCTGAATGCAAGGGTACGAGCGCTAGAGGAACAAGCACTACTAGTTCAGAGCCAGCGACCTGCCGGAGCTACCCCAGAAGCTACCCCTCCATCTCAGCGGAGAAGCAGCGTGGCTTCCACCGAGGTCCTTCAGCAGCCTGACTTCACGGCTCCCAGCTACCCCGTGGATGCTATCACGGAGGCTCAAGATTGCCACCTTATGACGCAATGGCAGCACCTCAAAGTCAAGGCGGCTGTCCGCTCTGTTACACCTCCTCAACCCGGCGCAACTTTTCACTGCCTTCCGATTCCACAAGGCTATGCTGTTGTGATGATCGATGAAATAACGGAGGGATTTGAGGAGCTCCAGCTTGACCACCCTACCGGTGAAGGGGAGACTCAGTTGGGTCTTGCTCTGAAGACTCCATGTCTATGGCGGAAGGAGCTCATCAACCTTCCGAACTGGACGCCTCCGCCTCCTCCTCCGGCGAGTCAGGGCACTCAACCTCCTCCTCCGCCTCCTCCTCCGGCGAGTCAGGGCACTCCGCCTCCTCCTCTGCCTCCTCCTCTGGCGAGTGATCAGGGCACTCCGGCTCCGTCTCCGCCTGCGCCGGCGCGTCCGAGCAGCCCGCCTCCTTCTCCGCCTCGTCAGCAACAGCGGAAGACAGCCGCCGCCGCTCCGGCTGCTCCGGCGCGTTGTAGCACTCCGCCTCCTTCTCCGCCTCGTAAGCAATGAAGGAAGACAGCCGCAGCCACTCCGACTGCTCCGGCGTCTAGCAGTACAGCCAGAGGCGGGAGGCAATACAGATTCGGTCCGACTCTCACGCCTCTAGAGAAGTTACCATACGAGATGACCGACGAGGAAAACGCGGAGATCTGTAAAGCCCAAGTGAGGGACTTTTTTGCAAAGAAAAATCCACCTCCGGAGGAGAAGATGGATCCGGTGAAATTGAAGCGCACTGTGAAGAACCTGAAACGACCACCACCGCCTCCGCCGGATGACAACCATGTCCGCGCTCTTAAAAAGGCAGTGGAAGGAGCGCGCCGGTCGGGAACTACTTCAACTGACAAAAGGTTACAAGAACGAAGAAGTGGGAACAAAATTCCCCAGCTCGGCGAACAGGCAAACCAATCATGCCCCCCGCTCAAGGTGTCTAGCGATATCGTCGCAAATCTGCCGGGGATGCTGCCCGACGATGCACATTTTGATACAATGGAGGTGGACGAACACAAATACCAGTAGGGAAGCCTCTCGTCAGACCTGGTGATCCTCCTCTAACAACGATGATGCGAAGATTCCATAAGTGGTACATGGACACCTGCAAGTCTGGGAAGGATATTTTGACGCTGAGAGTTAAAGAGGAGCACGACCTCGTTGGAATTGATCTGTTGTCTGTTCCATTTGAGGAGTTCTTCCAGTTTTTCAATCAAAAGGACCTCGATAAAATAATCATCACTTGCTACTGTCTGTAAGTACTATACTTCTGTAATTAAGTCTCTATATATAGCTCAGCTCTTTCATTGCATGTATATATAATTATCCTCACTATATTATGCAGATTGAAGATCGTCAAATGCAGAAATGCACAAATCTATGATATTGGGTTCATTAACACAAATCTCATAGATGAATGAACGGTTACATATAATCCGAAAGAAACCGAGGCCAACTTGCTACAATTGTTGCTTAAAAATCAAAACAAAGATAAAATACTCTTTCCTTACAACTTCAAGTGAGTGTTACTCTCTTCTGCATATTCGGTTTCCATTATTACTCGAGGTTATAGTAATGTAATTGATGAGTTATGCATGCGTGTGCAGCTTCCACTTTATTCTCCTAGAGATTAAGCTTGAGCAAGGACTAGTAATCGTCTTAGACTCAAGACGAAAAGATCCCAAGCAGTATGCGGCCATGACTGAAATGCTCCAGAAGTAAGTTCAATCGATCATTATCGCACCATATCAACAACTTTGTTCATTTCCTGATATCAAGTAATTATTTTCTTTGTCTCGCAGGGTTTGGAAAGTGTTCACCGCAGAAGTTCGGGGACTGCCGGGGGATCTGCGATTTACACACCCGAAAGTAAGTACTACTAGCTAGTTCCGCGCATCTCCCATTGATTCTAGCTAGTTTCATCAATACCATTTATAATGCTTGATTATCAGTTTGATTGACCTCTATTTCTCGTAAAGTGGTTGTGGCAGGAAGACGGGAATAATTTTTGTGGATACTACGTTTGCGAGTACATCTACAACGCAACGACCTCTAAGCGGGGCTACTCTGAAAAACAATATGAAGTGCGTAAGCAATAATATTCATAATTTTATTTTATTATCATCATTTGTGTTGAGTTTCATTCATATATATGTATTGACCCCCTTCTTCAAATTAGATTTGGCAGATGCGGGATGAACTCCTACCACAAGATCGCTTAAAGGCAATTCAAGAGGAATTGGCTGGATTCTTTCTTGACCACGTCATCAATCCAGCCGGAGAATACCATGTGGAACTTGACATCAGATGTTAGGGATCTTATATTGTATATGTGTAGCTAGTAGCGTCGGATAGATATACGAAAACTTCTTGTTCGACCAATCTCTCGGAGAAGGAGGAGGTCGATCACTTCTCTCTGTATATGTTCATGACGATCTTGTGTACTTAATGGTTTCCTTCTTTTACTTACTAGCTAGCGTGTCGAGTCCTCTCTATACGTATAGTACGTAGCGTCGACCAAGCACGGAGATAAGAGAGGACACTTCTCTCTATTAGCTAGCTAACACAATATATGAAACCCCTAAATTAACCCTACAAAACCCCTAAACCCCCCCCCCCCCCCCCCTCCAAAAATAACACCCGCCCCCCCCCCCCCCTTTAAAAAAAACAAAAACCCCAGCTCCTGAGCTGCTGACACGTGGATGATCTTTGGTCCCGGTTGGTGTTACCAACCGGGACTAAAGGCCCTCCTCTCTGGGCTCGCCGCAGCGGCCACGTGGAGCCCCATCTGTCCCGGTTCGTATAAGAACCGGGACTAAAGGTGTTGGGCTTTAGTCCCGACCCTTTAGTCCCGGTTCCCGAACCAGGACAAATGGGCCTTATGAACCGGGACAAATGGGCCTTTTTCTACTAGTGTTGGGTCCACGTAGATTCAGAAAAGAAAGGGCGTAGCCGCGTAGGCCTGGTCCCCGATACTGTTCGAGAATTATCCTAATCTTTGAAATTTGAGTGCTAAGCTGGCTCATATCCCCATGGAAGCAGTATTGATCGAACGGCACCGAGCGTGGGTGCGGGTGGACCATGGTCCTGAATCACGCCTCTCGCGCCTTTAGGGAAGACAGGAGCAGGAGGACAGCGGCAGGTAGGCATAGAGGGAGGCGCCGCTCCGACAGGGTGGAACGGGAGGAAATGCTGGATGACCGTCCATCGGGGATCGCACGTTACATCGTGTAGGTGAACGAGAGGGCCTCGATTTGGTTTTGGGAGTAGCTGCCCATAGGATAGTCGGGCCAAGAGCAGCCCACGCGCGAGAGGAGACGTATCGGACGGCCAGCAATGATCCAGCTAGGAAATCTGACGGCCAGGAGCATGGATGTGTGAGAGGGCTGGAATGTGGTGCAGTTTTACTGTCCTTAAGTTTAACAAGTGGACTAAACGCTCGGATAGCTTCTGTATGACAGTAGAGGTGCAAAACGTGATCGAGGTTGTGGGGGCTTCAAACTACTTAGGAAGAAAATTTATGAAACTGTATTAAAGATTATAGATTGTGCTTGTGCTCATGAAATATTACATCTCTTAAAAATGTTTAAGCTTCACGGCGTGACCACTTATGCAGCCATGGAAGCTGAGACTACACAAGGAGAACAAAGAGGAAAGAAGAGGAGGAACGAGCCAAGCAAAATAGAAAACAATTCTAGTGCTCCTCCTGGGAAGAAGGTGCGAAAGATGGGGGCCTCCCACTTCAACAAGAGCAGCTCGGTTTTACGGAGAGTTGTGAGCGCTTCTACAGGAACAGACGGTGCCGATGCTCCTCCATCCAGCAGCTCTCCTCAGGCAGTTGTACCGAGAAGGACAGCAATCCACATCGATTTCGGACGCTGGCGTGGCTGGTGGTGAGCGACGACACATGCTATATGGGGTGATAAATGGTAAACCAACTGCTACATTGCAAATAATTGTAAACTATTTTAACCACCTAACTGGAAAAAACCTACAAACAAAGAAGACGTCTTCCAAGTCCTCCGAAGCAAATGTATGTTGTGTTCAAAAAATAAGTTTATGAAAGAATGGATATTTTCGTCTAAGCACTGATGCACTGAAGCCAGCACCATTTTCTATTTAAACAAGCCACGATGAATTAGCATCAAAAGGGGTGACAGTGTATGAATGCAATCATCCAAAGTATTTCACCATCAGAAAATAAATGTTTACCATAGAGAAAAAATGATCTCACAGATTATATCATTAGGAGACAAAGTGGTCATTTACTTGGTCTCCGTCAATAAGATGCATATAGTTGCCCCAACTAAAAATTGATGATATCATCAGTGTAAGCTGCATGATAATCATTTGTCATGCCTTTTACAGCACGATCATAGATTTTTCCCGCCTTCAACACTACAAGAACTAATCTCAGAAAAATAAGAAAACTGCGATACTGAACCACCATTGCTCCAAAGTTCAAAGGATGAAGACATCATCATTTAAAGAAAATGAAAACCAAACTCGAGCAGATACGATAAGCCCACCGCTCCATAGTGCGAATACTTGACTAGCGATTGACACTTCTTATACAGGAAGAAGCACCAATCTCTTATTGATATCATGTGTGCAATGATTGTAACACTGCATAGAAAGGCACGTACGTCAGATATGGCCGATCACCATACTCAAGACTGGAGATCACTTTGACTTGCCGACTATTCATATTATAGCACATGAATTTGGTATGTCTTCCCCTTCCCGTGGTGAAGAAGATCAAGTCATACTCTGGATGAATCGACATCCAGCAGCAACTATTAAGAATTGTTCCTCCAGATATGTGTGAAGTTTCCACACTATGCTTCAACATCCACTCTTTGTTGCCATAATCCTTGAGAGCATAAACCATTAGTCGAAGCTTAGCATGATTTTCATTTCTCTGAAAACTGGAATAATGCAAGCACCCCTGTGACTGCTGAAGAAAACCAGTACTATACACATCATGAGGGATACGAAAAGTCGTCCATGTTTCCCTCTCCACAGCGCAGCGCATGATGTACTGCTGTAGGCGTGAAAATGCATACAGTCGTTGAGGAAAACAGCAGACATGTACTCAGGACCAAGAAGCCAAATATTATCGTCCCATCTATTTTCTTTAGGAAGCCACCTCCCGGTTTTCGATGAATACACATCCACCCTGCTGAGCCTGAGGCCAAAGTCGACATTATGATCCATCGACACCTTCAGCAACACAAACACATGAAAATGGGAAGACACGGATGGATCGAAACCCAAACATACAGAGCCCACCACCATGCCTGCATTGCTGGTTTCCGGCAGCATGACCCACTCCTCCCTCGCAGGATTGCACACAATGTAACGGCACTCGTCACCCCCGGCAGCGTACCAGCGGCAGAGGAGGAGGCCGCTGCAGCAGTCCAATAGATCGACACGCCGGTGGTTGGGCATGAAGGAGAAAGAGGTGTCTATCGGAGGGCAGCTTCTCCCCGAGACATTGGCGAGATGGTGTGCTGATTTCAGGCGCTCAAAGGCGGTGCTGGTGTAGAAGAAGCCGGCCAGAGTTTGTGGGAGCTTTTTGCGGTGGTCGGGGTGGACAATGAGGCTGAGCCAATGCTTGGACACGCACTTGAAGCGGCAGAGAGATTTAGCGGGGACGCGCGAGAGGATCTCCACGAGGAGGTCGTCGGTGAGCCTCTCGGCCGCCGTCCCGCTGGGAGGAGAACCGAAGGACCTGCACAAACATAGATGGAGGAGAGGTCAGGGGCTTGCTGAAGGAGGAGGAAAGATGAAGATCCTGCTGCTTCGAGTACCTGGCGCGAGCCGAAGCGCGGCCTTCCTCCCATGGGGGAGAGCGATCAGCTGGGGCTGACATGCCGGAGCAAGAAATCGGCGGCGGCGGTGCCGTCGAACGAGGCGGACGGGAGGAAACCTATGGCTACGGGTCTGAGACTTTCCTTCTTTTTTTTGAGGTAGGTCTGAGATTTTCCTGCTCCTGCACTAGTAAATGAATGGGCCGTCGGTACGAAGTAATTGGGCTAATCTGTGTGCATCTTCAACACCTCAAAACAAATATATTCTGTGTGCATCTTCAGGCACTGAGCTGTAGCTTGTACATGCGTTAGTAACAGTGCATTGTTTTTTTTTTCACATACCAAACCCATGCTGATTGCAACTAGAAACCCATTCTCACTTTGTGGATTTGAATATGAAATTATGTTAATTTTTCAGTTCTTAAAGAGTTCTTCAAAAACTTCTAAAAAAAAGAGTTCTTCAAAAACTAAGGCTAGAATTCTATGGCACAAGAAAGGTACATGTTGTTGAGTTTTCCTCTATGATGGTGATGTTCATGTGCAAGCTGCCACATCAACTAATTTATGTTGTGCAGTCAGTAATGCTTCAAAATATAGGGAAAGAGTTGTTGAAGCTTAAGAAGAAAGTGAGGTTTATTCTTTTTGTTATCTCCCGGGACATCGAACTGGTTAACAGAAAGAGAGCAGAGCTAATCCTGGAGCTTAAGTGGAAGGGGTATGAACCTTCCCCAAAGAGAAACATTACAGCCGAGCAAGTTGCTCTACGAGGAGCTACAGAAGCGGAAGAAAGTGCAGCAGTAGGAGTTCATGCGATCGATTATAAGTATCTTCTCACAGCGGCATTTGGTACATAAGTATATATATATATACTAAAGCGGGAGCGATCCGATTTTTTTCTTTTTTTGACTATTTTTGGCATCTACTGTTCATTTTAAGGCGGCGTCAACAGCATCAGTGAACAGTAACAAGCCCTACACAGTAACCTCTGCTGTTCATTTCATGGCGACGTCATCATCGGTGAACTGAACCGTACACAGTAACCAGTCATGAACAGTACCAGCGTTTTTTAAAAGATTACTGATCATTTTACGTCGATATCAGTAATCATCTACAAATGGTGCCAAAAAATGTGAACGGTAATCGTCTGTGAACAGTACCATGGGTGAATAGTCATCTCAGATAAACAGTACTTTGCTTAAATAGTACTTCGGATAATCTGATTTTCTCCCCTTACTTCTTTTAGCTTTCACCGAAGAAAAAATACGCACGTTTTTAAAAAAAAACTAAGATATTTTTTACACAGCATTTCTCCCCCTTCCTCCACCCTCGCGTCCTTACACAGAGAGTTAGGATTTAGAATTTTATATACATCATTTCTCAACATCGGCGTACCGATGCATAGCCGCCTTAAGCGTCTCCTGATCCTGTCCGATGATAGTGCTGCCAGAGCACAAAAACAGTAGGTTTGAACTATATATTCCCATGAACAGTAATCAGTGGGAAAAATAAGTTCTCGGCCGATTACTGCCCATTTTTACAACACAATAACAGTTAAAAGTGCACTAACAAATACAAAAAAAATAGAACATTATCTTAATAAACTCAGGACTACTAATCGAAACAATAGCCCAAATAAAATGAAACAACAACCCCCAATAACCTAGAGCAATAAAACCAATGAAACGGAACAACACCTGAATAAACCGAAAATATTAACCCACACGAACCATAAAACTGAAACAGTAACCGAATTTTAAACCAAACAACACACCCGAATAAACTGGAACAACTAAAAAAAAGTAAAACAACACTACGCACTCACGTGAACAATAATCCAGAAGAAATATATAAAAAAAACCAAAAAAATGGGACTCCTCCTCCCTCAACCCGGAACAGTAAAACCAATGAAACGGAACAACACCGGAATAAACCGAAAACATTATCCCACCCGAACCATAAACCAAAACAGTATCTACTAACAAATAATCAAACACAAACCAAACATTATTCGAATAAACTCAGAACTACTAACCGAAACAATAACCCAAATAAATCAAAACAACAACCCTGAATAATCCAGACCAATAAAACCAGTAAAACAGAACAACATCTAAATAAACCGAAAACATTAACCCACAAGAACCATAAAACCGAAACAGTAACAAAATTTTAAACCAAAACAATACCACTAATAAACCGGAACAAAAAAAAACACTACACATTTACGTGAATAGAAATCCAAAAGAAATAAAAAAATCCAAAAAAAAATGGGACTCCTCCTCCCTCGACCCGGAACAGTAAAACCAGTGAAACGGACCAAAACGGTATCTACTAACAAATACCCAAACAAAAACTAAACATTATTCGAATAAACTCAGGACTACTAACCGAAACAATAGCCCAAATAAACCGAAACAACAACTCCGAATAATCCGGAGCAATAAAACCAGTAAAACAGAACAACATCTAAATAAACCGAAAGCATTAACCCACAAGAACCATAAAACCGAAACAGTAACCAAATTTAAAACAATACCCCTAATAAACCGGAACGAAAAAAAAACAACACTACGCATTTACGTGAACAGAAATCCAAAAGAAATAAAAAAATCCAAAAAAACTGGGACTCCTCCTCCCTCGACCCGGAACAGTAAAACCAGTGAAACGGACCAATACCGGAATAAACCGAGAACATTAACCCACCCAAATCATAAACCAAAATAGTACTTGAATTATAACCCAGAACAATACACCCGAATAAACCGGAACAATATAAACAGTAAATCAGCAGTATGCATTCACATGGATAATAATCCAAAAGAAATAACCAAAAAAAATAAAAATACTTGTTGTTTTCTTGCTTATTTCGATAAAATACAGACGAGTTCGGTCACGGGCGCGACGTGCGCCGCGCTTCTTCAGCGCTAGTTTAATCCAAAGAAGAAGGTATAGGAGGCTCGTCACACAACAGAAGAAAATTAGAGGACGAAGCTGAACGTCTGAGCAAAGCAACTCCGGAAACTCTGGTTGAGAGACCTTGATGCCCTTGAAAAGGAACTGGGCGTAATTAGGCAGCGTCTCTCTCTAATGTTTTGCTCCATGTTATGTGTTTCACTTCTCACTCATTGATTTTGGTGCAGGTAAGGCGGGAAGGCATGTGAAGCAGCACCCAAGAAGACTGCAGGCAAAAGTCACAAGGTACAGAGCAATTTGCAATAAGTGATACAGGTCTTTGCTGCTTTCACAAGTCAGTTTTAACATCTTCATAGGCAAGTGCACCGGCAGCATTGAGAGATGATGAGGACAGAGTGCTTGAACTAAAAGATCATTGTCCAGTTTCTTATAATCCTGACTACTCTCCAGAGCATAGTGGTAGGGATGCAAGGCAGCGCCAGAACCCGTAACGCTCAGTATACAAATTATAAAAGGTTAGTTCTAGCTAGGCCGTGGTGCTGTTAGGCAAAGTTGTACTAATTCAGCACCTTGGCAGGTCTATGCGGGACGCCACTCTGCACCCCTACATAGTTGTAATGCCCATATACAATCTTTGTGTTTGTGCTCATGAAATATTCTATCTCTTACAATTTATGGCGTGACCACTTGTGCAGCCATGGAAGTTGACATTACAGAAGGACAACGGAAAGGAAAGAAGAGGAGGAACGAGCCAAGCAAAAGAGACAGCAACTCCAGTGCTCCTCCTGAGAAGAAGGTGAGGACCTCCCTCTTCAACAACAAGAGCGGCTCAGTTTTGCAGAGAGTTGCGAGCACTTCAACACTAACAAAAGATGCCGACGCTCCTCCTGTCGGCAGCTCTGCTCAGCCAGTTGCACCGAGGATAACAATCTACATCGATTCCGGCCGCTGGAGTGGCTGGTGGCGAGCGATGACACAGGCTATCGCTATCTGGGGTGACAAACTGTAAACCAACTGCTACATTAAAAATAATGTATAACTATAATTAGCATCACCATGGAGAGGGCACAACATCGCTTAATTCAAACTCTTTTACCTATCTACCTGAAAAAACCTACAAAATAAGTGGACGTCTTCCAAGTCCTCTGAAGCAAATGTTGTGTTCAAAAAGCAAACTTTATGGCAAAAGAATGGATATTTTTATCCAAGCACTGATGCACGCCTTGATGGTGTTCTGCCAGCACCATTTCCTATTTGGACAAGCCACAGTTAATTAGCATCAAAGTGAGTGACAATGTAATCATCGAAATGTTTCACCATCAGAAAGCAAATGTCTAGTATTACAGAAAAAATGATCGTACGCATTATATCATTAGCAGGCAAAGCAGTCATTTACTTGGTCTCTGTTACTAAGATGCATATACTTACCCCAACTACAAATTGACAATATCATCAGTTTAAGAACCATGATAATCATTTATCGTGTCCTTTACAACATGGCCATAGTATCTTTCCCTTCAAACAGTACATGAACTAATCTCAGAGAAAACAGACAAGTTGCCATAGTACTAAATCACCATAGTTCCAAACAATAAAGCATATACACACATCAGTAAACAAAATGAGAACCAAACTCAAGAAGACATGCAAAGCCCACTGTACCACAGTACGAACAATTTCACTTCTTATGAAGGCACCATCGGTCTCATATATATGTCATTTGTCCAATGATTGTAACTCTGCATACAGTGGCACATCTGGCAGATTGCTATATGCAAGATTGGAGATCACTTTTAGTTCCTGACTATTCATATTGTAGCACATAAATTTGGTAGTTTGTCCAGCGGTGAAGAAGATCAAGTCACACTCTGGATGAATTGCAATCACATGGTGACCATTAAGATGTATCCCTCCAGATATGTATGAAGTTTCAATGGTATGCTTCAACATCCACTCTTTGTTTTCATAGTCCTTGAGAACATTAACAACTAGTCGAAGCACAACATCATCTTCACCCTGGAAACTGGAATGATGCAAACAGCCCTGTGACTGCTGAAAAATACCATTAGGCACATAACTAGGGATACGGAAGGTCCTCAATGTTTTCCCCTCCGTGTCCACAGCAGCTACACAAATGGGTGATGGCTTACAGCCATAGGCAATAAAATGCAAGCATCCCTTAGACTGATTCTGACGATCAAGATGTACAATACTCTCATTCCACCCCCTTTCCATACGAACCCATCATAGTTTCCGACGAATACACCTCCACTGCTGCGAGGTACAACTCATGGTGGACATCATCCATCAACACACACATAGAAGTGGGAAGACACGGCCCGATCGAAACCCAGACGTACAATGCTCACCTTCCTGGCCTGGCTGTGTTCCGGCAGCATGACCCACTCCTCCCTCGCGGGATTGCACACGATGTAATGGCACTCGTCACCCCCAACGGAGTGCCAACAGCAGAGGAGGAGGCCGCCACAGCAGTCCAGCAGATCAATTCTGGCCAGTGGCCTGGCTGGCGGTGAGCGATGACACAGGCTATCTGGCAAATTGTAAACCAACTGGTACATTACAGGTAATTGTAAACTCTTTAACTACCTATCTGGGAAAAAACTAAAAACAAAGAGGACGTTTTCCAAGTCCTCTGAAGCAAATATTGTGTTCAAAAAATAAAGTTTCATCAAAGAATATCCAAGGTCCAAGCACTGATGCGAGCACCATTTCCTATTTAAACAAGCCAGAATTTATTACTGCAGCATCAAAGGGGTGACAATGTAACCACCCAAGTGTTTCACCATCAGAAATAAATGTCTAGCATTGAAAAAAAGATCACACACATTATATCATTAGCAGGAAAATCGGTCATTTACTTGGTCTGTCAATAAGATGCACATACTTGCCCCAACTACAAATTGACGATATCACCAGTTTAAGCACCATGATAATCACTTATCAAGTCTTTTACAGCATGATCCTATCATTTTCTCCCTTCAACGCTACAAGAACTAACCTGGAAGAAATAAGAGAAGCTGCCACAATACTGAACCACAATTCCAAACTTCAAAGGATGTAGACATCATCATTTAAAGAAAATGAGAACCAAACTTGAGCAGACATGATAAGCCCACTGCCACATGGTACGAATACTTGACTAGCGATTCACATTGCTGTGCAATGATTGTAACTCTGCATAGAATGGCACGTACGGCAGATATGGCAGTTCACCATATTCAAGATTGGAGATCACTTTGACTTGCCGACTATTCATATTATAGCACATGAATTTGGTAGCCCATCCCATGGTGAAGAAGATCAAGTCACACTCCAAATGAATTGCGATGCAACGGTGATCAATAGGTGTCCATCCAGATATGTGTGAAGTTTCAATGCTATGCTTCAACATCCACTCGTTTTTGTTATTGTCCTCAAGAACATAAACAACTAGTCGAACCACCTCATCTCTATCTTTCTGAAAACTGGAATAGTGCAAGCAGCCCTGTGACTGCTGAAGAAAACCATGATCCAGATCACCAGGGATACGGAATCTCGTCCATGTTTCCCCCTCCATGTCCACCGCAACTACACAATAGGATGTCGTCATGCAGTAGGCATAAAAATGCATAGAGCCGTTGAGGAAAATGGTAGAATGTTGCTGAGAACCAACAAGAAAAAGATTGTCGTTCCATTTCTTTTATTTATGAATCCATCTCCTGGTTTCGGACGAATACACATCCACTCTGGTGAGGCAACAGCCAAAGTCAGAATCATGATTCGTCAACACCAGTAACACAAAAACATGGAAGTGGGAGGATACAGCCGGATCGAAACCCAAACGTACAGTGCCCCTCGTGCCTGCATTACTGGGTTCCGGCAGCATGAGTGTACCTGGACGCGAGCCGAGCCGAGCCGAGCTCGGGCCGAGCCAGCCATTAGCTCGCCTAGCACGAGCCGAGCCAGCCCGAGCTAACTGCTCCGGCGAGCCTGATTCCCAGGCTCGACCCGAGTTTTGTGCTGGCTCGGTCCAACTCGGCAGCTCGTGTGCATGCACTGTGCACTGCACATCAGCGTGCAGACTAGTACTTATGTGTGCAATTGGGCTTAAATACTCACTTTTCGACTGCATATACACTCAAATGCATCAATTGCTAGATCAGACAAAGACAAGTGTAAACAAATATAGGAAATTACATCACTTGCTAACTCCATAGTTCAGACTTCAGAAACTACATCACTTGCTACAAGACATATGCATACTCCAAAGTTCAGAAACTACATCACTTGCTACCTGACATCACTTGCTAACTACTTACCGACGATTCAGCTTCAGCCGGAGAAGTAGGCGAGACGGGCGCGTTGGCGGATCTGGTCCAGCCGTATGCAACAGCAACGGCTGCGCGCGCGCCGGCACCTTTGGTGTCAGGTAGACGCCGAGGGGGAGCCGGGTGTGGCCGCGCTCGCGCCTGCTGCTTTGCCTTCACATGGGGATCGACAAGGAAGATGCTTGGATTGGCCTTGGAGCGAACCGCCGGCTCGATGCCGAAGTCCATGCAGGTCGTGCCCTTGCCCTTTTTCTTCTTTCTTGTGGCCAGCTTGTCCTCAAGAATGGCATCGGTTGGCGTATGGATGTATGGTGCGGCGAGCCGGCGAGGACGACGCCGAGGGATGGCGGCGGCGGCGGCTGCTAGCTCAGTGCTCGGGGGTGGGAATGGGGATGAATGGTTCCATTGTACTCGTGGGGACTAGGTCAAGTGGCTGGGCCATTTTGGGCTGCAGAATTTGACGAGCTCACGGGCTGGCCCGAGTCAAGCTGGGCTCGGCTCGAGGCCGAAACAAGCCCAAGAACGCAGCTCGGCTCGGCCTTTTTACTTCTTGGGCCGAATCAGACTCGGGCCGAGCCTGAGCGAGCGCGAGCCGAGCCAGAAAGCTCGAGTTGGTCGTCCAGATTTAAGCATGACCCACTCCTCACTCGCGATGTAACGGCAGTCGTCACCCCCGACGGAGTGCCAGCGGCAGAGAAGGAGGCCGCCGCAGCAGTCCAGCAGATCGACTTGCCGGTGGCTGGGCAGGAAGGCGAAAGAGGTGTCTATCGCAGGGCAGCTTCTTCCCGAGACATTGGAAAGATGGTGTGCTGAGATCGGGAGGCGCTCAACGTCGTTGCTGGTGTAGAATAACCGGCCAGGGTGTGTGGGAGCTTTTTGCGGTGGTCAGGGTGATGAATGAGGCTCAGCCAGTGGTTGGAGATGCACTTGAAGCGGCAGAGCGACTTGGCGGAGACGCGCGAGAGGATCTCCACGAGGAGGTCATCGGTGAGCCTCTCGGCCGCCGTCCCGCTGGGGGCAGAAGAGGAAAACCTGCACAGACACAGATGGAGAGGTCAGGGGATGGGGATCCCTGAATGAGGAGGAAGCCGATGATCCAGCTGCTTCGCGTACCTGATGCGAACCGAGGCGCGGCGTTCGTCCCACGGGGTTGAGCGATCAGCTGGGGCGGACATGCCGGAGCAAGAAATCGGCGGCGGCGGTGGCGGCGCCGTCGAGCGAGGCGGACGGGAGGAAACCTACAGGTCTGAGGCTTTTACTTCTCCTGCACTCGAAAATGAATGGGCCATCGGTGCGAAGTAAATGGGCAAACTGTGTTGCATCTTCAGGCGCTGGGCTGTAGCCTGTACATGCGTTAGTAACAGTGCATTGTTTTGTTCCCCTCAAAAAACAGTGCATTGTTTTGTTTTTCACATCAGTTTTTTTTAACACAACACAGACATAGACCCTCATACAGACACACACATACACTCACCTCTATGAACACATGCACGCACGCACACCTTACCCCTATGAGCACCTCCAAGGGACTGAGCCGGCAAATCATTTTGAGATTGACGAAGTCGCCACAGATGCCTTTGTAGTCGACAGGAACGTCTCCTTCCACTGAACGCACATTACCGGAAGGGCTGAAATAAATCCAGAAAAATGCAAGCATCACTTTCAAGTATAGGATTAAAACTGTGGTGGGCTGGGGATACCACTGTTATGCTAACCATATGTTTTTTTTACATGTTACTGGATTAACGAATGCAAAGTTCGAACCATGATCTAGCTGATTGCTTGATGACGGAGTTTGTGTTCAATTATGGGTCATTAATCCTAATTTAATAAGTGGACTAAATGCTCGGATAGCTTCTGTATGAGGTGCAAAACGTGATCGAGGTTGTGGGGTCTTTAAACTACATAGGAAGAAATTTTAACAACAACAACAACAACAACAACAACCCTTTGTCAAAACAAAAAAAACACAGGAAGAAGATTTATGAAATTGTAGAAAATTTATGAAACTGTATTAAAGATTAAAGATTATGCATATTACAAGTGTCCCAATCCTTTTCCTTGAAAAAAACCCCCAATCCTACCTTTGCTATTTATATTGGTTTATATAGGTGTGAATGTTTCTTCTAGATATTAGGACATCAGTAAGACCACATTGCTAAAAAAAAGACCACCATGGGATATGTATCCAGGACGTTACTTTTTAAAAATTAAACTACTTACCCGCAAAAAAAAACCACATACAAAGCGGATGTCTCATGGGTGCTCTGGAGCAATGATGTGTCCAATAAAAACTACTAGTTACTCCTTCTGTAAACTAGTGATCTAAAAGATCTTATATTAGTTTACAGAGTGAGCATTTCATAAAATATTCAGTATGACGGTCCAAGCACAATTGGATGATCTTCTGCTAGCAACATTTCCTATTTAAAACATACCACAAGTAATTAGCATTAAAGGAAGTGACAATGTATTCATCCAAAGTGTATTACCATCAGAAAACACAACATCTAGCTGTAAATAAAAATGATTTCACACATTATATCATCAGCAAACAAGGGACCATTTATTAGGTCCCTGTCATTACGATACTAAGATGCTTACATTTTGCCAAACTGCAAACCGAATATATATGTTTACGGTACACGATATTCATCATGACTTTTTTGGTAACTCATAATTGTATCCTCACTCTAACACTAAACGAGGTTAACCGAACACATGCTTGTAGTAATGTGGAGAAGCATTTATATGCAGAAACAAGTATCGACAACAAAATGTTCAGTGCAAACTCAAAAGAACTAATCTACGACAAATTGACCTAGTAGCCGTACGCGGTTTTTTGGCTCCCAGGTGCTCCACCCCCCTATATGAACATTAAATTCAAAAAAATACTGAGAAAATTCAAAAAAAATCTGGGATTTTGGAATATGGAACTTGGCACAGGCTGATGGGGTGGTGGTTGGCGGCTGATGGGGTGGTGCATTTCGAAATGCCTGGGGTGGTGGTGGTGGTTGTGGATCGGGGGAAACCCCTGTCGGCCTGTCCGACACCGATGCGATGACGCTTGCGGGCATCGTCGAACCTTCCTGAGGGGCGTCGGGTATATCCCTTCCCCACTATCCCTCGCGTACCGGGGGAAACCCTAGAATTTGTTCGAGCAACAGCGGCGGCATCGTCGCATTCCTTCTTGAAGGTGTTACTTGGTGCGTGGCGCTTCGGGATGCTGGGAGCGTGGTGATACTTCTTTGGAGGGTGCAGCGGTTGCCGGCCTTCCTTTCTTCGTTGATCTGCCGGTGTCGGCATTTATTTCTCTTTCTTTTTCTTATTTTTCTTTTGGGCTTATCTGTGTTGTGGCCCCAGCGAGCTGGATGTATCGGATGTATCGGGTGTTTGCTTTATAATATAAAGCGGGGGGAAACCCTTTATCGTAATATCGAACTTGGGGCCAATCTACTTCCGTGCAAATTTCCGCGAAAAAATGACATTTGTGGTATTCTCAGTGAAAAAGACAAAAAATCCTATGTACAAAAAAAAACTGTTTAAGTGGATCATAGGTCGGATTGTATTTTCTTCGTCACGGATACATTTCTTGGTATTTTTTTCACGAAACTTTACACCGGAGTAGAATGGGCACCTAGGTTTGATATCCCAAGATCCCAGATTTTTTTTATTTTTCCTGGTATTTTTTGAATTTGATATTCATATAGGGGGGGGGGGGGGGTGGAGCACCCAGGTGTTCCTTTGCATTTTCCCTAGTTGCCTCCATACATAACCACCTTTGCTCTGAATTTTAAAGCATATACATTAGGGCACTCCAATTAGAAAAGTCGAGAACCAATGTCAGTAGACATACCAAGCCCATGTTGATTGCAACTATAAACCGATTCTCTCTTTGTGGATTTGAATATGAAATTATGTTGCATTTTCAATTTTAAAGAGTTCTTCAAACTAAGACCTGAATACTATGGCAGAAGAAAGGTACATGTTGAGTTTTCCTCTATGACGGTGATGTTCATGTGTAAACTCCCACATTAACCAATTTATGATGTGCAGGCAGTAATGCTTCAAAATATAGGGAAAGAGTTATTGAAGCTTAAGAATGGAGTAAGGTTAATTCTTTTTGTTATCTCCCGAAACATCGAGCTGGTTAACAGGAAGAGAGCAAAGCTAATCCTTGAGCATAAGCGGAAGGGGTATGAACTTTCCCAGAGAGAATCCTTACATCTGAGCATGTTGTTCTCACTAGTGGAAAACGGTCCATTTGTCCCGGTTCCAGAGGCCCATTAGCCCCGGTTCTGGAACCGGGACTAAAGGGTCGGGACTAAAGTCCAAAACCTTTAGTCTCAGTTCGCTTACGAACCGGGACAGAAGGGGCTCCACGTGGCCGCTGCGGGGAGCCCAGGCAGGAGGACCTTTAGTCCCAGTTGGTAACACCAACCGGGACCAAAAGGCATCCACGCGTCAGCATTTGGCAGGAGCTGGGGTTTTTGTTTTTTTTAAAGGGGGGGGGGGCGGTTTAGGGGGTTTTGGAGGGTTAATTTAGGGGTTTCATATTGTGTTAGCTAGCTAATAGAGAGAAGTGTCCTCTCTTTCTCCGTGCTTGGTCGACGCTAGCTACTATACGTATAGAGAGAACTCGACATGCTAGCTAGTAAGCAAATGAAGGAACCATTAAGTACACAAGATCGTCATGAACATATACAGAGAGAAGTGATCGACCTCTCTTTCTCCAAGAGATTGGTCGAACAACAAGTTTTCGTATATCTATCCAACGCTACTAGCTACATATATACAATATAAGATCTCTTATAATCCCTAACATCTAATGTCAAGTTCCACATGGTATTCTCCGGTTGGATTTATGACGTGGTCAAGAAAGAATCCCGCCAATTCTTCTTGAATTGCTCGTATGCGATCATGTGGTAGGAGTTCATCCCGCATCTGCCACATCTAATTTGAAGAAGGGGGTCAATACATATATATGAATGAAACTCAATACAAATGATGGTAATAAAATAAAATTGTAAATATTATTGCTTACGCACTTCATATTGTTTTTCAGAGTAGCCCCGCTTAGTGGTCGTGGTGTTGTAGATGAACTCGCAAACGTAGTATCCACAATAATCATTCCCAGCTTCCTGCCACAAGCACTTTATGAGAAATAGAGTTCAATCAAACTGATAATCAAGCATTATAAATGGTATTGATGAAACTAGAATCAATGGGAGATGCGCGGATCTAGCTAGTAATACTTACTTTCGGGTGTGTAAATCGCAGCTCCCTCGGCAGTGCCGGAATAATTCCGGTGAACTCTTTCCAAACCCTGCTAGACAAAGAAAATAATTACTTGATATCAAGAAATGAACAAAGTTGCCGATATGGTGCAATAATGATCGATTGAACTTACTTCTGGAGCATTTCAGTCATGTCTGCATACTCCTGGGGATTTTTTCGTCTCGAGTCTAAGACGGTTACTATTCCCCGCTCAAGCTTAATCTACAGCAGAATAAAGTGGAACCTGCGCACGCATGCATAACTCATCAATTACATTACTATAACCTCGAGTAATAAGGGAAACCGGATATGCACAAGACAGTAACACTCACTTGAAGTTGTAAGGAAAGAGTATTTTCTCTTTATTTTAATTTTTAAGCAACGATTGTAGCAAGTTGTCCTCGGTTTCTGCGACATTCTTGTCAATCGTCCATTCATGTATGACATTTGGGTTAATGAACCCAATGTCATAGATTTGTGTTTTTCTGCATTCGACGATCTTCAATCTGCATAATATAGTGAGGATAATTATATATACATGCAATGAAAGAGCTGAGCTATATATAGAGACTTAATTACAGAAGTAGTACTTACAGACAGTAGCAAGTCACGAGTGTTTTGTCGAGGGCCTTTTGATTGTATAACTGGAATAACTCGTCAAATTCAATAGACAACTGATCTATTCCAACGAGGTCGTGCTCCTCTTTAATTCTCATCGTCAAAGTATCCTTCCCAGGCTCGCTGCAGGTTTTCATGTACCATTCATGGAATCTTCACATCATCGTTGTTAGAGGAGGATGATCAGGTTTGACTAGAGGCTGTCCGTACTGGTATCTGAATTCTTCCACCTCTAACATATCAAACACTACATCATCGCCCAGGTAATCTGCAGGATTGGTACTGGGCACCATCCCCGGATAATGAGCGACGAGATCGCTAGACACCTTGAGCGGGGGGCACGATTGGTTTGCCGAGCTAGGGAATTTTTTTCCCACTTCTTCGTTCTGCTAACCTTACATCACTTGAAGTACTTCCAGACCACCGCGCATCTCCATATGCCTTTTTAATACAGTGGACATAGTTGGAATCCGGCGGAGGCGGTGGTGGTCGCTTCAGGGCATCGATAGTGCGCTTCGCTTTCACCGGATCTATCGTCTCCTTCGGAGGTGGAGGTTTCTTTGCAAAAAAGTCCCTCACTTCAGCACGAGGGATGTCCTCATTTTCCTTCTCGGTCCTCTCGTATGGTAACTTTTCCAGAGGCTTGAGAGATGGACCGTATCTGAATTGCCTCCCGCCTCTGGCTGTACTGCTAGCCGCCGGAGTGGAGCGGCGACGTCTCTCTTCCGTCGCTGCTTACGAGGTGGAGAAGGAGGCAGAGTGCTCCGACGTGTCGGAGGAGCCGAAGCGGCGGCGTCTGTCTTTCGCCGTTGCTGACGAGGCGGAGGAGGAGGCGGACTACTCCGACACGTCGGAGGAGGCGAAGGAGGAGGCGGAGTGCCCTCACGTGCCGGAGGAGCCGGAGAAGGAGGCGGAGTGCCCTGATCACTCGCCGAAGGAGGAGGAGGAGGAGGCGGAGTGGCCTGACTCGCCGGAGGAGGAGACGGAGTGGCCTGACTCGCCGGAGGAGGAGGCGGAGTGGCCTGACTCGCCGGAGGAGGAGGCGTCCAGTTTGGAAGCTTGATGTACTCCTTCCGCCATAGACATGTAGTCCTCAGAGCATAACCCAGCTGATTCTCCCCTTCACCTGTAGGGTGGTCAAGCTCGAGCTCATCAAATCCCTCCATTACTTCATCCACCGTCACAACAGCATAACCATGTGGAATTGGACGGCAGTGAAAAGTTCTGTCAGGTTGAGGAGGTGCAACAGAGCCGACAGCCGCCTTCAAAGTGAGGTTTTGCCATTTCATCATAAGCTGGCAATGTTGAGCCTCCGTGATAGTATCCACGGGGTAGCTAGGAGCCGTGAAATCAGGCTGAACGAGCTCCGTGGCAGCCACGCTGCTTCTCCGCTGAGATGGTGGGGTAGCTTCTTGGGCAGGATCTTCGTGCCGCTGAGATGGTTGGCCGGCAGCTGCAAGTTCCTCTAGCTTTACTAGTCTTGCATTGAGCTTCTGCATTTCGCTCAGCTCCACTTTCCTCTTTCCCTCCCGGCTTCTGTAACCGCCTGCGCCGGCAAACCCAACCACCCACGGAACGGAGCCTGGTGTGCCTCGTGTTCGTCTAGGGTGCTCAGGATTCCCGAGGGCCTCAGTCAGCTCGTCCTTCTCTCTGTCGAGAATGAACGTCCCTTCCTGCGCTATGGTGATACACTTCTGAAGCTTCTTGACGGGTATTGCAAGTTGCTAGTCCGTCCAACGGCACTTCCTTGTTTCAGGGTCCAAAGTTCCCCCAACCCCGAAGAACCAAGTCCTTGAACGGTCTGGCCAGTTCAATGTCTCTGGTTCGACCCCTTTAGCAATCAGGTCATTCTCAGCTTTGTCCCACAACGGCCGGGCTTTGAGGTAGCCACCTGACCCCGTGTGATGGTGAAACTGCTTCTTTGCAGCATTTATCTTGTTTCTCTCTGACATTTTCTTACTCTTGTCCGATGTCTTGTATTCCACAAATGCGGGCCAGTGATCTCTTATCTTCTCATATCAGCCGGTGAATTCTGGAGTCTTCCCTTTGTCAACAAACTTTGATTTCAACTCATTCTTCCACCTCCTAAATAGATCTGCCATCTTCTTCAGAGCACACGCCTTGACCTTTGGCTCTATAACAGGCGTATTCGGATCCTCCTCTGGCGGTAGGGTGAAATTTGCTTTCAGCGAGGTCCAAAGATCATCTTTCTGTCTATCGGTGACGTAAGAAACTTGAGGGTCGTCGTCCTTAGGCTTATTCCATTGCTTGATGCTGATCGGGATGCTGTCCCTAACAATAGCTCCGCACTGAGCAGAAAATGCGTCCTTGGTCCGCTTGGGTTCAATCGGTAGGCCATCGTCCGCGAGTGCTGTGATCGTGAACCTTTCATCCTGGCGCAACCTTTTCTTCGGGCCTCATCTCGTTACCGAAGTTTGGCTCGATCCGGAGGGCTATAAAAGAAGAAAGAAGAGTTAATATATGTACATACCAAAACAATTAATGCATCAATTAGCTAGTCAGCATAGGCTTAATTAATATATATACCTCGCCGGACTTTGCAACAGCTCCCTCCTCCATTCGATCACCGGAGCCGTCATCATGGTCTCCTTCTTCCTCCGGCATTCGGTCACCGGAGCCATCATGATCATGTCCTTCCTCCTCCATTGTTCGATCACCGGAGCCGTCATCCTCTCCTTCCTGACCATCGGTGTCGTTGAGAAACGACAAGATATCACCTCCGCCGAGGATTATGTCCCCCAACAACTGTTCTTGTTCCAAGTCTCTTTGCTCCATAGTTTTTGGAAATATTACAACATGGCAATTAATATACCAAGAGATGGATATATTAGTGGCAAACATAGACCTAGCTAGCTAATCACAACAAGGAATCATATTAGTGGCCTCGATGCTTCTACGGTTTGGGGTGGCCTCGACAACGCTTCTAGGGTTTGGGGTGGCCTCGACAATGCTCTTTTAACTTGGTAAATTTGGGTGGCCTCGATGCTTCTAGGGTTTGGGGTGGCCTCGGCAACGCTTCTAGGGTTTGGGGTGGCCTCGACGCTTCTAGGGTTTGGTCGGGCGACAGGGGGTTGATCGACGTCCCCCCTCATGTTGAAGAGTTACGTACCGGAGTTCTCTCATGAATGTCCGACGTCCGGACCGCCTCTCTCATGAATGTCAAACAAGGGATTCTCTTAACCTTTAAGGGATTTAACAAAATGGCGCCATTCTGGATGTGCAGAAAATGGTACATATTTCCTGATCTCATCTACCCTTCTATATGTCACGTTGTCTAGTGTCAAAGGATTCAAGAAAACCATGGCTTCATCATTAGCCGGAAGTAACAGACGCATAATGGTACGAAGCTCTCCAAAATTCTTTTGGAACGGAGTCCCGGATATGATAATTAGTTTTTTGGTACGAAGTTCAGCAAGAGCCTTCCGAATATCGCTATTTGGAAGGCCTTTGCTGAAATTCGTACCAAAAAGCGAATTATTCTATCCGGAACTCCGTTCCAAAACAACTTTGAAGAGCTTCGTAGCATCATACGCCTGTTACTTCCGGCTAATGATGAAGCCATGGATTTCTTCAATACTTTGACAGACAACGTGACATATAGAAGAATATATATATAGATGAGATCAGAAAAAAATTGGATCAACTTGTGCACATCCATAATGGGGGCATTCTTGATAAATCTATGTCAAAATTCAAACTTTGACATATGATCAAACT
The DNA here is from genome assembly GCA_011799875.1 of Thinopyrum elongatum. NCBI lineage: Eukaryota > Viridiplantae > Streptophyta > Magnoliopsida > Poales > Poaceae > Thinopyrum > Thinopyrum elongatum. The sequence continues at coordinate 627,743,653 of CM022303.1, read as the reverse complement.
TTGATATATGATCAAATGTTGCATATGTCAAAATTCAAACTTTGACATATGATCAAACTTTGATATATGCCCACCGCGATATAAAATGATACATAGACTTGTTCGAGCGAGAGGGGGCTGATCGACGTCCCCCTCATGTCGAAGTTACCGGAGTTTTCTTCTAGTGGTTTGGGTGGCCTCGAGAGTTTGTCGGGTAGGGGCGGGAGGGGGTAGGAGATTGACAACGCTTTTTTTCTAGGGTTTGGGTGGCCTCGAGAGTTGGTCGCTCGGTATATCGAGAGGGGGGGTGAACATTTTACCTTAGTAACTTAGAAAAAAATGTTATCGGGGAGGGGGTATATCGACCCTCCCTCATGTCGAAGTTATCGGGGAGGTGGTATATCGACAACGACATACATACATGGAAAAAAATGTTATCGGGGAGGGGGGTATATCGACCCCCCTCATGTCGAAGTTATCGGGGAGGGGGTATATCGACAACGACATACATACATGGAAAAAATGTTATCGGGGAGGGGGTATATCGACGCCCCCCCCTCATGTCGAAGTTATCGGGGAGGGGGTATATCGACAACGAACATCTACATACATATAGCCACATACATATATGAACAAAAAAATGCTATAAACAAAAAAATTAATACACATATGAACAAAAAAAATACATATATGAACAAAAAAATGCTCTGAACAAAAAAATTAATACATATATATATGAACATCTACATACATATAGCCACATACATACATATATACATTATATATATATGAACAAAAAGTTCATCATATAAAAAATGAACAAAAAAACAGAGCCGGGGCGGCGGCGGCTCACAGCGGGGGCGGCCGGCGAGGGCGACGGCGGGGGCGGCGAGGGCATCGGCGACGGCGACGGTGGGGGCGGGCCGGTGCAGGGGCATGGCCGGGCGCGCTCGGGGGCGGCGGACGGCGTCGGCTGTCGAGGGCGACAGCAGGGGCGGCGCGCGAGGGAGCCGGCGACGGCATCGGCTGGCGAGGGCGACGGTGGGGGCGGCGCGCGACGGAGCCGGCGACGACGGCGACGGTGGGGGCGGGCCGGGGCGCAGGGGCGCGGCCGGGCGCGCTCGGGCGCGGCGGACGGCGTCGGCGTGAGTTCGTGGGCGGGGCAGGGGCACGGGCAACGGCGACAGCGTCGGGGCAGCCTGGCGGCGTCGAGGAGGTCGGCGTCGTCGGGGGCAACTGCGAGATGAAAATGAAAATTTTCACAAGTGTTGGTTATATACGCAACCCTTTGGTCCCAGTTGGTGGCTCAAATTGGGACCAATGCCCCCCTTTGGTCCCGGTTCGTGCCACCAACCGGGACCAAAGGTCTCTTCTTCCCGCCCAAGGGCGGGAAGAAGAGACTTTTGGTCCCGGTTGGTGGCACGAACCGGGACCAAAGGTGGGCATTGGTCCCGGTTGGTGCCACGAACCGGGACCAAAGGGGTGCATTGGTCCCGGTTCATGGCACGAACCGGGACCAATGGCCTTATGCTGTAACTGGCGCGGTGCGGTGGGATGTTTAGTCCTACCTCGCTAGCTGAGACGCGTCGAGTGTTGTTTATGAGCTCTGCCCCGCCCTCTCTCTCGAACTCCTCTGAACTGCAGGCCTATGGGCCTAATCTCACACTGCTATGCCTGTGGGCCTACTGGGCATGCTGCGGGCCTGAATCCTGGCCCAACTAGCTGGGTTTCTAGTCGTATTCAGGCCGTGGTGGCCTAGTAGGCGGCATTTTTTTCTTCTGTTTTTTGTGTTCTTTTTTGCTTTTTTTTGTTTCTACTTACAGCTAAATAATTACAATTTTTCAATGATTCTTTTTTCTTTTACGTCACAAAAATTATAAACTTTCTGTTAGTGCCATTATTTTTCAAATTTGAATAGTCTAACTTTGAATTCTTTTAAATTTGTGTGAATCACTAGTTTGTGAATAACTTTACTATAAAATTAGATTTTTAAGTGATTCTTTTTCCTGCTATTTAATATTACTGTGTTTTATCATTATATTCAATTTGGTAATTTTTAGGTTATTTTAAATGTCTGTTTTAATCAAAAATAGATTTTGTTATTTTAGTTTGCTATTAAGTTTCCTATTGATTGCATGCATGCATTCAATTTGAATACTACAAATGTGTTGATCTTTCTTCTGGATTAGTTAATAAAAGCTATGGACAATACCGGCAGAGAAGGAGAGAGATGCTCTATTGACATCATACGCTCCCCGAGCCCAGGTGAGAATGAAGAAGATGACGGCTCGCAAATCTGAACAATACGGTGAGGGTGATATTTGATGAAGAGACATACGATAGATGAAGTCCAGAACAATGAACGAGACAGGAAATGTTGTTTTTCAAATAACAAAGACCGGCAAGGTAATTTATATAAGAGCATCTGTGATCATCATATGTTTTTAATTGATTTGGGTAATATATTAACGAATCGATCTTTCTTCTTTAGTCCTCCGGATCGAGCAAATCTTCTCAAGCAGTAGGACAGTTCAAGGCCCGGCAAAAAGTTGAAGGCTGGCGTAAAGTACAACATCGATGCCATAACCTAATGGCGAACCGCTTGAACTAAGACGAATGCGAAGAGAAGTTCATTTGTCAATGCGAAGTTATTTGTCAGGGACCAAATCCTGATCTTGTTCAAGAATGGAAAAAAGCCAGCAAAGGGAGATCCAGATGTTACTTTTGCAACCAAAGAGCAAAGATCTGCTTTGGGAATCGCTCATGTCACATTTCACCCTACCAGATCATTTGACAGATGCAGATCTGGAGAAAGTCAAGAACATGCTCTTAAGAAGATGGCGAAGCATTCAACAACCACAAGAAAAATATATGGGCCGCGTACCTCAAAGCAGGAAAGCAGACTCCAGATGCAATTCAGGGAACATTGGAGAAGGCAAGAGATCACTGGACGCTTTTGTGAACTTCAAGGAATCGGAGTAGCTCAGGAACGGCCGAGAATAAACAAATTAATGCCGCGAAAAAGCAGTGGCACCATAATCTAGGGCCAGGTGGCTACGAGGTGCCCAGCCTAAGTGGGTCTCGCTGCAAGAAATGTTGGATGCGGGGTCACCCCAGTTACATTGAGCTGGCCCCCAGGTGTAGGACTTGGTTTTATGCGCATGGGGGAGTTGGACCCAAAGACAGGGCTGGTTTTGGAGCGGGCAAGTCTTAAAGGAGCCACCGACAGTTTACTTGTTTGCAATAGAAGAGGCTCGAACGGGGTGTTCATGCCCAACAGGGAGAACGACGAGCTTACGCACACCCTGAAGAATTCTGAACACCCGGGAAGAACCGAGGCAAAGGCGTTGTTCCGTGTGGTTGAGGAGTTTGCAGATTGGAATGACACTTACAGAAGACCATGCGAGAAAGAGGCACAGGAGGAGGAGAAGAGGAAGCTAGAGGAGGAGCAGAGGAAGCAGGAAGCAGACCGCCTTCGCATCGTAGAATACAAGCACATGGAGTTGGAACGCGCTTTCACGGCAACAGGAGCAGATCGACTCACTTAGCCAAGGAAAGGCGTCTCAGCGGTAGCAGCAAGCGAGATCCGCATTGGATAGCACCTCCCAGCCCATGCCGAGAAGCAGCGTGGGTTTCGCCGGGCGATGATGCACTGCTGGATAGATACCCTATGGATGATCAAAGATAGGACTGCTTGTGAGCTACACATGAAAGTGAAGAACATATCCATGAAGGTGGCGGACGGCTATGCTTTAACAAATCCCCCTGAAGCAACCTTCCATTGCAATCTGATTCTAGCTGGCTATGCTCGTGTCGGGTGGTGATGAAGTGATGTCAGAGATTACAAGCTAGAGCTTGACATTCCTGGAGGTGAAGAGGAGAGCAACACTGGGAGAGGCCATACATCTTATCATTCTATGGAAAAAGGATTGCATCGTCTTCCAAGGCCACCACTCCTGCTGCACAACAGTCTGTCACCCGGTCAGCCGACTCTCCTCCTGCAAGTCCGGCCCGCATCAGTCGACTCTGCTCCTCCAAGTCCGGCGCCGTGTCAGTCGCCTCCTGCTCCTCAAGTAGCCACCGCGTCAGCATCCTTCACCCCCATCGCCTCACCTCCCATCCTCCTCACAGTCCGCCACCACGTCAGCCACTCCTCTCCTCAAGTCAGGCACGCATCACCCACTCCTCCTCCATCAGTCAGGCACCGCATCAGCCATCTCTGCCGCCTCAGCGGGCTCCGCCGCCTCACCAACAATGGAAGAGAGGCGCCACACACTACGGCGGCTAGCGGTACAAAAGGAGGCAAGAAATGCAAATATGGTCCAAGCCTCAAGCCTCCCTTCCGTTGTTGCCTTACCACCTCACTGACAGGAGGAACCAACGCCGAAGTTGCTGCCCAACTGCAGGCCCATTTTGGACCGAAACCGCCCACGCCGCCAAAGGAGAAAGTACCTGAGCATGTCATACAACACTTTATTGAAATGCTCAACCAGCTGTCAAGCATAGGAACTCAGACTATGAGCGCCTCTATCAAGAAGTCATATTATGCACACAAAAATAATGAGTCGAGCTCGAGCTCGAGCCAAGCAGTTGGCAAAAAAAGCGGGAAAACTATTCCCCAGCGGGAGAACAGGCAGTGCACACTCACCCCCCCCCCCCCCGCTCATTGTAGAAACTCATGTGAGTACCCAGCCGATCAGCTGGTAATAACTGACGATCATAGAAGGCAGGCTGAAGAGGCTGGTATCACTGTTGAACAACTCCTCGGCATCGAGGAAATCCCAGGTTTACAGAGGAGGAACTACAATGGAAATATGTCCGCGGCCAACCTATGGTCAAGCCTGAGCAGATCTCGCTTCTATCAACGAGAATGTATGAATGCATCAATGGTACCTGAGAGAAGTAAAGACTACCGGTCGAGAGTCCCCTCATGGTGAAAGTCAAGGAAGAGCATTACTACCATGCAAAAGATCTGTGGGTTGACTTTCAAGAAATATTTCAGTTATTCAATCAAGACGCACTCGACAAATCTATCGTCAGTTGCTATTGTCTGTAAGTGATTTCTTTCTGTAATTTAAGTCTCTAGCTAGCTGTAGTGCTTGTTCATTACCTGTAACTAGTAGAACGCCCGTGCGTTGCCACGGGCTAACAATGCATTATAATAAATGAAAAATTTAGGTTGCTTCAAGGTCGAAGCTCATTCTTCCTCGTACGATCGGGAGTGTTTGCACATCAAAGGGCGCCCAGATTGAAGATGAATAGATTGAAAGTTTTTCCAGCAAAAAAAAAACAGGCGCCCAAGAGGCTCCTCAAAATTCTATCCACGATTTTATCTTCAACACGGATCCCAACATAAAAAAACCCACCTCATGACACACCCTTCCCTTTTCTTCCAAAAGGATTATCTCAATTTAGTTGTGCAAAGCAAAAGCACAACAAATAGCTGTTTTGAGCACCGACGCAACTCCTCGAGTAAGGGCCTCGAGTTAGGGAAGATAGGTGCTCCGCACTGGCAATCTATGGGGCAGACATACAGACAAGACTGACTGCATCCATGCCTCTACGTACGCGGAACTCTATCGCCTAGCCCATGGTGACTCTCGGTGGCCCGTATGGAGCCTCCGCGACAAAATCAAACCCCACCAAGAAACAATTCCACAAGTTTTGATTTTTATACCGATAAAAGAAAGAAGAACCCACATTCATGAACAGCTACAACTAATTATAACTATAGGCACGTCCAGGGAGAGGACTAATTGCGGCCACGTCCACGGCCACCCCCACTATGACCGACCACCCTTGGGATGTCTACGAGCACTTTCAACGCCTCGGCCACCGACACGACCGTGGCCATGGCCAACGACATGGTCATGGCCTTGGGCATCCCCATGGCCACGGCCAGCACCATGTAAGAACACAACCAAGGCATGTTGATATTCGTCCTCCGGCTCCGCTAACTCCTGGGCAAGCTCCTCCAAAGTCAGCACCATCTGCGCAAGCTTAACACTTTCGTTAATCTTGTATAGCTGAAATTCAATAACATTCTGCTATATCAGTAATATCTATGATGAGTGCCAAGCTTAACATTAAGCTATGTATTAGTATAGCTATATTTCCGTAGCAATGCATCAGACATTCTGCTGTTGAGTATAGCTCAAATTATTTTTCTTCTGCCTAATGAGTGGATTACTGCACAGCAGGGTTTTCTGCATACAGATGCAGGATTTTGGTTGCCTCAGATCTCTCCACTCCTTAGGTTGTCCCTTCTAATGACAAGTAGAGCTAGTTACAGATATGAGACTAGGATAGAAACCAAGTAAATTCAGTATTCCCATTTCTCAGTACTCAATCGGCCTCTCAAAATTCCAACCGATAAGATAAACTATTGATCCTACATAACAAAGTGGTGAGGGGAAGAAAAGATAAATTTCAGAGTACCTAAGATTTTTTCCCACTATGAGTAGAGGAGTGAGGCATTGGACCTGTGCAGCACCAAGGAGATATGCAATTACTAAGTTGAAGGAGTCTTGCAGATATTCCTTTTGGAGCTTCACATAGAACTCAAATTCTTTGTCATCCAGAAGTACTGTAAATAACATTTGTCAAAGGAGTAATGTTGATGATCAACGAAATGAGAAATGAAATGAGCATGAAATGTTACCATATAAAGATCAATGTTCCATCCTTACTTCCACTAAAATGAACGACTCACTGACTGAGGTTGTGAGGAGGGTGGCATGTTGGCTTCTAGTGGCCAATTTCAAAGTCATACGCAGAAGAATTTCGACGAACCACTAAACGATGAATGTAAATTTGGTACTTGAAATAAGGAAAGGAACAAAGTATTTAACCCACTGTCTTTTATTTCCCAATGGGCTATCATCATACAAGGACAATAAAGGGAGAAATTTAAATATGGTAAGGCAACAATGACTGGAAATAAATAGAATGGATGTCTGCTTCTATGTTTGAAGCTATCCAGATCATACTATGCCAGATTGTCGATTGTAATTCTCTCTCACAAAAATAATCATCATAAAGAATATAAAAGTACCATTTCCTATTGCAGATCCACTTATTTCCGAATCAATATTAGTCAACCACCGGCAAATGTATCATGTTCAATCATATCGATGAGTTCTCTTTATTAGACGCTGACATTGTTGATGTTTCAGAGCTAGTGGCGAGGGACCTTTTTCCCCGAGTATAAATGCTTATAGTGAAAAAGGCAAACACACTAAGTTGATCCATGGGCGACCAAACTAAGAAAAGAAAAAGATTATCCAAATGTGGATTTCAGTAGACATATCTGATTAAAGTTGACCATTTCAGATGTTTATTTTAACAAACAATATATGATAGGCTAAATGCTAAAAAAGCTCTATGCACTGCCACATTAAAGAATCTGACACTTGAGGAATTCATCTTGGCCTACAACATTTAAGAGAACATAGACAACATGGACTCAGCTGAAATGAGTGATTTCAGCATGCATTATTGCTTATCTGAATTAGAACAGTTGTGTAGTGAAAAAAGGAGGCAAAATCTCATTATCTGGATGTTCAGTCATGAATGGAAATATTGAGATTATTTAAAAACAGCTCTCTACATCCCTCTATATTGCCTTGTATATATCTACCAAATGGAGCAAAATGTTACCCTAAATAGTTATAGACATCAATTTGTGCTTCCTAAACTACTGTGAATCGCGTAGCTAAAATTTAAAATTGTTAAAATAACATGAGAGATTAGTTAATGATGTAGATGAACATAAAGCGAATACATAAGGTTCAGCATCAAGTGGTTGTTGTACCTGCAGATTGTTGTAACTTTTTTAGTCCAACTGCTACCCTCGCACAGTAAATATCGAGAAGAACTTGGCCAATTGTAGTGAATCATTGAGATGCTATAGAGAATATCCAAGCCCATAGTGATTAAATTACAACATAAGAAAACAAGCATGAGTGAACCAGTAACATCTATCGGATAGCTTAAATTATCAATAGATCAATCGAAACTACTGATCAAGTAGCTACGCTGAGAAGATGTCGAGCGTGGAGCACCCTGATGGTTGTGGCTGAGCGTGCACTCTGGTCATGCGCTTATATCTCACCATGTAGAAACACATAAGAGGATTGTTAATTTCTACTGTCGCTGGCAGATTGATTGCAAGCAAGGTGGGGTTGACCTTGTAAATACTGAATAATTTCGGCCTTGTGATGCCAGCATGAAGGGCAAGGAGAGAAGGGCATACCTCAGTGGTCATCGCCGCGTCCTCAGCTACGATCTAATTGCAGCTCGTTGAGAGGGTGTCGGAGATGCTGCTACAATTTTCCGCTCCTTGGCATCAGATATATAGCATTGTAACTCTGCTTTCAAACTAAACATTCTTTAATTCATACAAATAACAGATTGGATCAGCTGCTTTTAATTATACTGAAAATATACTTTCTAGTTCAATTTTGTACATAGCATGATAAGATAAAGTAAAATCTGAACGTAATACCACATGTTGCTTAAAAAAGGTTACAATACATCTTGCTTAAACTACACTCCTATGAAAATATAAATATCATAACGTTCCTCATGATTGAGGTAACGTTTGCATCAGGAACGAGCCGCCGAGAATCTACCCTCTAGCCTGGTAATATCTGAGACAAAATAGCAATCACAACTTACTGGGTTAGAATTCAGAGAGATTGGAGTGTTTGATTCACTGATACTATGGAGAATGGAGTTCCAAAACCTTCATTGTGGTGTGTGCAAGCCAGCCAGCCTACAATTAACAAGGAGCATAATTATTATTTAACCAAGCACTGTAACTAATGACAAGAAGCTGCTGGGTAAGGGGCATTAGTACTGTAGATCAGGTGCATACCTCGTTACATCAGTGGAACATAATATTTTGCAAAAGCAGTAGCATGCTTCTTGTCCTGAATTTCTGAGGCTACCATATGATTATAACTTACTATCCATCAACATATATGACATTAGAATTATATTTGCTTGTAAGACAAAACATGAAATAGAATCTCCTTTTGGTTGAAGACAAAACATGAAGTAGAATCTCCTTTTGGTTGTAAGACAGAATGTAAGAATTTTTCTATCAGAACTTTTAAAAGGTTAAAGACATGATTCTAGCAAGGCCTACAATGCTGAGGAAACTGTGACGGACAAGCTCAAATTGGCCACTTAAAACATCGAAGGCACAACAGATAGCGAACAATTGAGAAAAGAAAAATCCTCTGTCCAAAATTACGATACGAACAAGTAATTTAATTTACAAAAGAACAATACCATCCTTAATTAGGATACTGGAGCTCTCTACCTCCTCTAGACTTGGAGTGCAAACATAATTTTAATCATTTGAGCAACTCATCTCAGCAGCCATAAACGATGGAGACTCCATTTGCTGAGAAAAAAAGCATCTATCAACATTGACATTGACTTCGTCTGAGGGCATTCAATATCCGGCACTGAACCCTGCAGCAGCATGGTTGACATCCTTGGCAGTGGTCACACGACAGAGCCCATGACTCGAGCGACACAGGGAGGTGTGGAAGCATGTGCTGAGCCTGCATCATTACTCGCATATATTTGAAGCCGTGGAAGCAATCCTCCTGCTCGGCCGCGGGGTCGTCGGCGAGCGGCGATGGATAGAGCCCAGGAGGTGCCTTGCCTCGGCGCGCATGCCGGGTACCCGAAGGTGCTCGAGCATGACCGTGCGGCGCCGTCCACCTCGTCGCCGGCGGTTTGCGTCCTCTCTCCGCCCGATCTGGTAGCGCTGGTGGGCGTGCCTCGCGGGGCCTAGGGATGCGGCATGACCCATCGCATCAAACGATTGGGTAGGAGAGGAGTGTGGCGAAGGAGCCCATTGCGACGGCGCTTGGGAAATGCATGGCGGAGGGAACACACGGCGGCGATGGACAAGGGGGTTGGGAACCCTAGGCGGGCTGTGACCAGGATGGGATCGAGGGCACTCTGATCGCCTCGCTCGCTCGTGTCGTTGATTTTTTTTGTTTTTTTCATAGGTTTTTTTTTCGTCCGATCTCTATGGCGTGCAAGGGGCCTGGAGGCGCATCGCTGGTTGGGTTTTTTTTTGTCGAGGGGGTTTGTTACCTGCGGGGGAGGTGGGAGGTGGGAGGAGAGACGAAAATAAACCAGTCGAATGGTGGGAGGTGGGACGAAAAAAAAACCGTGGAACGGAGACTACCAACTGCTCCATTAGGAGTAGAGATTATCACACTATATTTTTCTGTGGTATTATGCAGAATGAAGATGTATGAAATGAAAAGAGCTGGACGCTATGGCATTGGGTTCATTGACCCAAATACCATAATCAAGAGGCATGGTCACGTGAATAAGATCGACCATACATAGAGAGAAGCTTGCTAGAGTTCTTCAAGCGACTAAATACCAACCAGAAATACTACTTCCTTACAACTTCGGGTGAGTGACACTGTCTTGTACTATAAATTCTGTTTTGCTTACTAGATGTTAATAAGTGTAGTCGATGAGTTATGCACATGCCCGCTTAATTATATAAACGTGTGCGCATGCAATTTTCACTGGATCCTGCTAATCATTGAAGTTGACGAGGGAAAAGTTCAAGTACTGGACTCACTACTTAAAGACATTAATGACTATGCAATCGTGAGGGGGATGGTCGACAAGGTAATTTCAATCATATCGAACTATGTCGGCCTCTTTAGTTCATTTCCTGATAACTAATTAATAACTCCTTTATTCATTTTCTTTGCCGGCGGGCAGGGCTTGGGAAAAGTTCATCAAACAGGTTCAAGGCCCATGGAAACAAAAACTGAAATGGGTGCGACCCAAGGTAATTAATTAAGTAGTAATAACTAGCTACCATCTCTTTAATTCTAGTTTCAATACCATATCATGCTTGTTAATTATTATCTGATTGAATTCTATTCTCGTAAAGACCTTGAGGCAGGCGTCGGCACGTCGGGGAATAATTATGTGCATACTACGTTTGCGAGAACATTCGGTTTATGACCGAAGGAGCAAAGATGCAAGAGATCTTGGGTACGTAAACACAATTCACAATTCTTTTTATCGTGATCTAATGTATATACACACAACTAATACATTCATATTGATCTCCTTTAAAAGATGAAGGAGATGCGGGATAAGCTCCTACCAACGGATCGCGTACGAGCAATTCAAGAGGAAATAGCGGGATTTTTGCTCGACCAGGTCATAGATCCCAAAGGAGAATACCATCACAAGCTATAATGCCTCCATGTAATATCTGCAAATTATAGGAGAAATTGTATATACCAAATTGTATATATATGTGTGTATGTTAATGGTCGTGCGAGAAATTTGATGATATATATATGATCGATTCTACGAGAAATTCTATTTATATATATATATATATATATATATATATATATATATATATATATATATATATATATATGCAAAACGTGTACAATATGTAGTAGCGTAAAATACGTTTGAAATGAAAAGGAATTAAATGGAAAACATAAATTAAAAGGAAAAATAAACCATAAACCCAAAACCCCTAAACCTTTTAGTCCCGGTTGTGTAAGGCCCCCAGCCCCCCGGCACGGGCTCATGCCACGTGGTGGGCCTTTGATCTCGGTTTGTGACGAACTGGCACTAAAGGGGGGGGGGGGCTTTAGTCCCCACTCTTTAGTGCCGGTTGCAGAACCGACACTAAAGGTCCTTACGAAAAGGGACTAAAGCCCGATTCTGCACTAGTGCTCAGCCAACCACACCTCACGGGGACCACTGGAGGCCAACCTCGAGAATGAGGCGCCAGATCCATCAACGACTTTACGGATGACCTGCGAGCACCATGCCAACAGGACAGAGTAGCACTGCCCCGAAGCCAAGGAACGCCATGGTTCTGAGCGCTTCGGTCTTCTTGGGGTGTTCTTCACGCCTCTCTCCCTTAGGAATTTTTCTCCTCCAACATCTCATCTCCTTTGTTTAGGTTCAAACTTTGTCAATCAGCATCAAAATCAATGAGTGAGAAGAGGTGAAGACAAAACATGGAGGAAAACATTAGAGAGGGACTGCTCTCTCATCCAGTTCCTTTTCAAGGGTATCACGAATCTCAGTCACACAGTTTCTGGAGTTGCTTTGACCTCTAATTTCTTCTGTTGCGATGAGCTCATATACCTTCTTTATGAGTAAATGTAACAAACGTCGTTTTGAGAAGGTACGTATAATTGATCACAAGAACTCCTACTGCTGCCGCTTCATCCACTTCTGTAGCTCCTCCTAGACATAGTAGAAAACAGGGCTTTGGTCCAGGCCGGGTAAGGGCATTAATCCCGGTTCACTCACGAAACGGGACCAATGGGGGCATCAGTCCCGGTTCGTGAGGCCAGGGGGCCGGCCGGGCCTCGGGGGCCATTGGTCCCGGTCGTTTGGCCATTGGTCCCGGTTCAGACACGAACCGGGGCATGGGCCTCGCTCCTGGCGCACAACCATTGGTCCAGTTGGTGCTGGAACCGGGACCAAATGGGGTCCTTTAGTCCGGTTCTAGCCACAATCTGGGACCAAAGGATGCCTATATATACCCCCTTGCCACGGCAGAGCAGTGGGTGCTTTGCTTTTTTGGCCAGCCGTGGGAGAGCTTTGTGGTGCTCTAGCTCACCTCCTATGCACATGAGGTGTTCGATGAAATGCCGAGCCACACTTAAGATTCTCCTCTCGAAGCTCCTTGTCCAAGCTACCATTTCCTCAAGATTTGTCTAGGTTTGGCGGTCCATCCTGTCCCGTCCCCGTCCTCACCGCCGTTGATCGCCCGCGCGATCTTGTCGCCGGCACCACCGTGGTGAGCCTCTTGTTCTTATCTTCTTTCTAAAAGAAAAAAGTTCTTACTTGTATGATTTAGATAGATACTTGTGTAATTTTCTTACTTTTATTATGTTTGTTATTATATAGTGTGATGGTTTTGGTATCCGCCTCCGTCGGCCCTCGCCTGTCTATGATTGGATGTGGTATATATATTATCTTTATAAACTATTAGTTTCATTTAGTGTTCATGACAATTATGCCGACCAACGTGACATAGATTTTATCTAGGAGGTATGTGAACCGGAATTCCAACCGACCCTATTGTCGAGAGGTTAAATTTAGTTGTAGAAGAAACACTTACTTGAAGGAAATTGAAAAAAATTGAGGAGGATAAGATGATATTGGTTGCATGTTGCGGATGTCGTCGATGATCACAAGATCAAGATGTATGCAAAGCGCTTGAAGATTAGAAGATTAGAAAACATGCCATTCATACTGAGGCTTGGTATCATTATGCCGTTGGGTCAATTGTTACCTTAGTTGCGATTATGATCACATTTGTTGTTGCATTGAAATGTTTTAGATAGTTTCAATGTATGGTTTAATTAGATGCTCTTAGAGTTATATGTTGTTCAATGAGAACTATGTATGTACTTTGGTTTAATGTGATGATGAACTTCTATTAATTTGGTCACTTATTATTCATGATGTTTGTAATGGTTTTTGACACACTTAATTATATATAATGCACGCAGATGAACGGCAATGGATGTATGGTGACAGACGCACCTCCGGTACATTAAGGGCGTGCATAATTTTCTCGAAGTGGCTGAGGCAAACAAGCAGAAGGTTTTATGTGTTGTCCATACCCTATATGTGGGAATACGAAGTCTTACTCTGACTCGAAACCCTTCACACCCACTGCTTTATAAGGGTTTCATGCCACACTATAAGTTTGGACCAAGCACGGAGAAAGAAAGGGGTTATGATGGAAGACAGCGAAGAAGAAGAGGATGATGACAACTATGTGCCCCCTGAATACGGTGATGCTGCAAGGGGGAAGCTGAAGATCAAGAGGAACCAGACGATGTGCCCGATGATGATCTTCGCCGGGTCATTGTTGATGCAAAGAGACAATGCGAAAGTGAAAAGGAGAAGTTGAAGTTCGATGTATGTTAGAGGATCACAAAAAAGGGTTGTACCCCAATTGCGAAGATGGCAACACAAAGCTCGGTACCACACTGGAATTGCTGCAGTGGAAGGCAGACAATGTGTGTACCTGACAAAGGATTTGGAAGCTACTGAAAATATTGAAGAAGAAGCTTCCAAAGGATAATAATTGCCCGACAGTACGTACGCAGCAAAGAAGTGTTATGCCCTAGGATTGGAGGTGCAGAAGATACATGCATGCCCTAATGACTGCATCCTCTACCGCGGTGCGTACGAGGATTTGAACGAATGCCCGGTATGCGGTGCATGCGGTTAAGATCAGACGAGAGGACCCTGGTGATGTTGACGGCGAGCGCCCCAGGAAGAGGGTTCCTGCCAAGGTGATGTGGTATGTCCATAATACCACGGTTGAAACGTCTATTCAGAAACAAAGAGCATGCCAAGTTGATGTGATGGCACAAAGAGGACCGTAAGAAGACGGGAAGTTGAGAGCACCCGCTGACGGGTCGCAGTGGAGAAAATTGAGAGAAAGTGGGGGGGACTTTGTAGGTGACGCAGGAACATATGGTTTGGTTTAAGCGCGGATGGCATTAATCCTTTTGGGAGACGAGCAGCAATCATAGCACTGGCCCGTGACTCTATGATCTATAACCTTCCTCCTTGGATATGCATGAAGTGGAAGTTCATTATGATGCCAGTTCTCATCCAAGGCCCTAAGCAACCGGCAATGACATTGATGTGTACCTAAGGCCATTAGTGAAAAACTTTTACAGCTGGGGAATGGAAACGGTGTACGTGTGTGGGATGAGCACAAACAGCAGGAATTTGACCTACAGCGTTGCTGTTTGTAACCATCAATGATTGGCCTGCTCTCAGTAACTTTCAGGACAGACAAACAGGGATACCACGATGCACGCACGTGTTAGTAGACACCGAAAGTATATATTGGACAAATGAATGAGGAAGAATGTGTACCTGGGGCATCGCGATTTCTTCGACCAACCATCAATGTCGAAAGAAAGGCAAGCATTTCAAAGGCGAGGTAGATCACCGGAAGAATCCCGCCCTCCGTACTGGTGATCACAACTTGCTATTGTCAATGATTTACATGTAATCTTTGGGAAGGGTCCCGGCAGACTATCTTGTCCGAATGACGAGGGGACGCGCACCCAGTGGAAGAAGAAATCTATATTTGGGACCTACCCTATTGGAAAGACCTAGAGGTCTGCTCTGAATCGACATGATGCACGTGATGAAGAATCTTTGCGTGAACCTGCTAGGCTTTGGGCGTGTATGGGAAGACAAAAGATACATCGGAGGCAGGGAGGACCAGCAACATGTGCACGAAAAAGACGGCATGCCTCCAAAGCAGTATGAAGGTCTGCCAGCGGATCTTACCAAAGAAGAGAAGGAATCTTCTTTGAATGCTGCTCAGTATGAAGGTCCCGTCTGGCTTCTCTTCCAATATAAAGGGATATTAAAAATCCTAGAGAAAAAGTTCCAGAACCTAAAGTCTATGACTGCCACGTGATTATGACGCAACTGCTTTCGGTTGCATTGAGGGGGCTTCTACCAGAAAACGTTCGATTAGCCATTGTTAAGCTATGTGCATTCCTCAATGCAATCTCTCAGAAGGTGACGATCCCGAAATCCTACCAAGGTTAGGAGTATGTGGCGCAATGTTTTGTTAGTTTCGAGCTGGTGTTCCCACCATTCTCTTCAATACATGACGCACGTCCTAGTTCATCTAGTCAACGAGATTGTCGTGTCTGGCCATGTATTTCTACAATAGATTTCCCCTTTGAGAGTGGTCGGGAGTCCTAAAGAAATATGTTGTAACCCGCGCTAGGCAGAAAGAAGCATCTCCATGGGCCATCAAATAGAGGATTGATGGGTTTTGTGTTAACTTATCCTGACCTTAAGAGATTGGTCTCCCTCAATGTGGTATGAGGGGAGACTGACTGGAAAAGGCACGCTAGGAGGGGACTCAATAATATGTAGGGACGGGCATTCTTGGTCTCAGCACACTACACGGTTCTACAGAATTCTACCTTGGTGACCCCGTATGTCGATGAACATAGAATATTCTGCGCTCCAAACACCCGGAGCAGTGTGACGACTGGATTACATGTGAAAACATCAGGACTTTCGTAGTTGGTTGCAAACACGTCTCATGCGTGACAACACTATTTCGATGAGCTGTACTGTGTGGCCAGGGGACCATCTTCGACTGTATGTGCTTACAAAGGGTAGACGGATAAATGGGAATACTTTTACACGATGCCCAAGATCAAAAGAGCACCAACCAAAACAGCGGTGTCCGCTTTGATGCAGCAACCAAGAGGGGAAAGGACACATATTATGGTACATAGTGGCAATGGGAACTTGACTATGGACATGATTTTAAGGTCCCTTTGTTTCAGTGCAAATGGGTCAATCTGTCAGGAGGCGGTGATAGGTAGACCCACAGTACGGAATGACAAAAGTGGATCTAAACAATCTTGGGTACACAGACGAACCATTCGTCCTAGCCAATGATTGTGGCGCAGGTTTTCTATGTGAAGGACATGTCTACCAAACCGAGAAAAGAAAAATAAGGAAGCGAAACATCATACGATGAGCCAAAGCGCACATAGTTCTTTCAGGAAAAAGAGACATCATGGGATTGGAGGGCAAGACAGACATGTCTGAAGATTATGAAAAGTTTCATGAAATCCCTTCAAAGTCAAGGCTGACCCAAGCACCCTGTTAAACGATGAAAATTATCCATGGTTACGGTGCAATAAGCAAAGGACACAAGCGAAGAAAAAGTGAAGACTTTCTCTCCACAACTATTATGATGATGCCTTGTGTCTAGAATATCAACTGCAGTTACATGTGAAGAAATGAAATGCCTTTTGGAACAGATGAGTTTTCGTATGAAACCCTGATACTTCGAAAGAGATTGTCCGTTTGTTACACGAAGTGCATCCAATTTTTGCCATAACCCTCTCAACTTTTTATAACATGCTATGTGGGTGAAATGATGATACCATGCCAACTTTCAACCTTTCAGAGTTCATTTGTAGTGCTTTTCATTCAGGGTCATTAGCTTAAGAAAATCAGTAAACGCATGAAAAATACCAGATGAAGTCAGAAAGGGTTGAAAATTGATGATGTGGCTTTGAATGGTTCATTTTGAACACACAAAAAGTCTGGAGTTCAAATAAGTTCAAAAAAATGAAATACCTTTGTAACAGATGAGTTTCGTCCGAAACCCTGATACTTCGAAAGAGATTGTCCGTTTTGTACAAGAAGTGAATCCAGTTTTCGCCGTAACCCTCTCAACTTTTATAACATGCTATGTGGGTGAAACTATGATACCATGCCAACTTTCAACCTTTTCAGAGTCATTGTTAGTGCTTTTCAATTCAGGGTCATTAGCTCAAAAAAATCAGTAAAGCATGAAAAATACTAAATGAAGTCAGAAAAGGTTGAAAATTGATGATGCGGTTGAATGGATGATTTGAACAAACAAAAGTCTGAGTTAAAAAAAGTTCAAAAAATGAAAACCCTTTGTAATAGATGTTTTCGTCCGAAACCTGATACTTCGAAAGAGATTGTCCGTTTTGTACACGAAGTGTATCCAGTTTTTGCCGTAACCTCTCAACTTTTTACACATGCTATTGGGTGAAATGATGATACCATGCCAACTTTCAACCTTTTCAGAGTTCATTTGTAGTGCTTTTCAATTTCAGGGTCATTTAGCTTTAAAAAATCAGTAAATGCATGAAAAATACCAGATGAAGTCAGAAAGGGTTAAAAATTGATGATGTGGCTTTGAATGGTTCATTTTGAACACACAAAAAGTCTGGAGTTCAAATAAGTTCAAAAAAAAAATGAAATACCTTTGTAACAGATGAGTTTTCGTCCGAAACCTTGATACTTCGAAAGAGATTGTCTGTTTTGTACATGAAGTGCATCCAGTTTTTGCCATAACCCTCTCAACTTTTTATAGATGCTTTGGTGGTGAAACGATGATACCATCAATTTCAACCTTTTCAGAGTTCATTTGTAGTGCTTTTCAATTTCAGGGTCATTTAGCTCAAAAAAATCAGTAATGCATGAAAAATACCAAATGAAGTCAGAAAAGGTTGTAAATTGATGATGTGGCTTGAATGGTGTAGAACACACAATAGTTCTAGAGTTCAAAAAAGTTCAAAAAAATGAAATCCCTTGTAAAGATGAGTTTTATCCGAAACCCTGATACTTCGAAAGAGATTGTCCATTTTGTTATGATCTAATAAACAAAAGAATGAACTAAAGCAAAAAGAATGAACTAAAAATAATCAATTAAAATATTCTGGTATGATCAACTAAAACAAAACTATAATTTCTTCAATAGCAAAAAGAAGCAACTAAAAAGCTTTTATAAAACTCATAGCAAAAGGAATCAACTAAAAAGCTTTATAAAACCTCTAGTATTGAAACTAAAA